>LPNX010588884.1:72054-147054 GCA_001517045.1 Pseudotsuga menziesii | reverse complement strand
AGGAATGGTGGAATACTAAGCTAGAAGGCATTGTCCCTGACAGCCTTGGTGATGGTGTATATCCCATATCAGAGCGGGCGAAGCTTGTGGTGGGGTCTAGCAAGGCGCTCCTTCTGCAAATGTAGCCACACTTTTTTTCCCACCTAGAATTTATGTTGCACTCGATGTTGATCATGTCACTGCTTGTACTTAACATTGGATCTGTCCAATATGTCATGAACCTATTGGCGAATGTGCTGAATGCGCTCAATGAAGCTATTCGCCTTGGAAACTTCAGACTCGATTTGAGCTAAATCAACCTAAGTAGCTGCAAATGGCATGGATATGTCAATGGGACATAGTGGCTGGAATCCCAAGCCCACCTGAAAGGAGCTGTGGAGGGCCCAGTTATAGCTGTGTTGTACATAGGGGAGGCTCTCATCCCATGTGCATGGATGCTTTGAGTTGTACATGCGCAAAATGTGTACGATCATCCTATTGATGACCTCTGTCTGGCCATCAGTCTAGGGATGGAAAACTATGGACTTTGTGAGCTTGGTGTCTAGCATTGACCATAGGATAGAACATAATGTACTAAGGAACCCGCTGTCCCGATCTAAGATTATAGACTGCGGGATCCCAAAGTGTACCTACACTCGTTCAAAGAAGAGTTTGGCAGTGGCTTCTTCTGTGATATTCTTCTTGCAGGCCGCCATTATGGCCATCTTTGAGAATCTGTCAACGACCACAAACACACAGTTGTTGCCGTGCTTAGTAGAAGGAAGGCCCGATATGTAATCCATGGAGATGGATTCCCAAGGTCGACTAGGGGTAGGCAACATAATATAGATGCCTTGCTTCTTAATGGATGGTTTGACAATGGTGCAGGCAGTGCAGGATCGAATGTACTTCCTGATGTCCTGTCGAAGGTTCAACCAATAGAAATACTTATACAATACTGCCACTGTTTTCTTGACCCTGAAATGCCCAGCGACTGGACTATAGTGTGCTTCCCAAATAATCTTGGCACGCTCGCTTAAAGGAACACAAAGGTGTCCCATGTGACATAGTAGTACATCCTAGAGGTGAAATTTTGGAACTTGGTTTCCCTCCAAAAGTGTCTAGTATGTGTGGCTGAATTTTGGATTATTCTTATAGAGAAGCTGCCAATCAGAAGTCTCATACCCACAAGAGTTGAGCACGATGGTTATCGCCATGATCGACGCTCAGCTAAGGCAGTCTACAACATTTATTGGTGCTTCCCTTCTTGTACTTGATGTTCAAATGAAACTGTTGTAGATATGTGGACCAATTCTGATGGCAAACATTCTGTAACTTCCCTTGTGTCTGTATGAACTGCAGGGGGTGGTGGTCTATGTGGATAATCATTTCCTTCCCCAAAATGTAATGCTTCCATTGTCGACAAGCCTGTATAATGGAATACATCTCTTTGTCATAAGTGGTATAGTTGCGGACTGTGTCGGACAGTGTCTCACTGTGATATGCAACTGGATGCCCTTGTTGAGTAAGGACTGCCCCAATAGCATAGTTAGAGGCATCTGTCTCGATCTCAAATGGTTGTTGCAAGTCTGGTAATGTGAGCACTGGGGCACAATAGAGGCAATGTTTCAATTCTGCAAACTCCTTCTGTTGAGTTTCTGACCAATAGAAATTTGCTTTCGCTCCTCCCTTGGTGACTTGACTCAAGGGCCAAGTGATATGAGAGAATCCCAACACGAATCCGTGGTAGAAATTAGCAAGGCCCAGAAAGATGCGAAGCTTTGTTAGAGTAGTTGGGGCTGGCGAATCCTGAATGACTTGGATCTTGGTTGGATCCACATGTACCCCACACTCATCAATAATGTATCCCAGATATTGAACCTGGGTCATGCCAAAAGTTCACTTGTTCAAATTGGCACACAACTTGTGCTGCCGCAGTGTTTGGAGGACCTGTCGGATGTGGTGGAGGTGCTCTTCCCAAGTCTAGCTGAATATCAGGATGTCATCCAAGTACACTACTATAAATGAGTTGGTGAATGGCTGCAAGATTTGGTCCATCAGTCTCATGAAGGTTGCAGGAGCATTCATCAACCCGAAAGGCATGACCAACCATTCGAAAAGGCCCTCCTTGGATTTGAAGGAAGTCTTCCACACATCGGTCGGTTCGATCGGTACCTGGTGATACATGGAATTTAAGTCAATATTGCTAAAATATTTCCCCCCTTTAAGCTAGTCCAGGAGGTCATCAATCCATGGGATTGGGTACCTATTTTAGACAGTGATCTTATTCAGCACCAGGTAGTCAATACATCGTCTCCAAGTCCCATCCTTCTTCTGTGCCAACACGTTTGGGCTCCCGTGGGGCGATGAACTTGGCTGGATGTGACCCTTTTGCAGATGCTCTTGAATTTGCCTCTTGATTTCATCATTCTCTAGAATAGAGCATCGATAGATCGGTCCATTGGGAAGCGGGGCACCTAGGGTCAGATCAATGGGGTGCTTGACCTAACAGTGGAGAGGCATCTATGGTAGAAATTAGCAAGGCCCAGAAAGATGCGAAGCTTTGTTAGAGTAGTTGGGGCTGGCCAATCCTGAATGACTTGGATCTTGGTTGGATCCACATGTACCCCACACTCATAAATAATGTATCCCAGATATTGAACCTGGGTCATGCCAAAAGTGCACTTGTTCAAATTGGCACACAACTTGTGCTGCCACAGTGTTTGGAGGACCTGTCGGATGTGGTGGAGGTGCTCTTCCCAAGTCTAGCTGAATATCAGGATGTCATCCAAGTACACTACTATAAATGAGTTGGTGAATGGCTGCAAGATGTGGTCCATCAGTCTCATGAAGGTTGCAGGAGCATTCATCAACCCGAAAGGCATGACCAACCATTCGAAAAGGCCCTCCTTGGATTTGAAGGAAGTCTTCCACACATCGGTCGGTTCGATCGGTACCTGGTGATACATGGAATTTAAGTCAATCTTGCTAAAATATTTTCCCCCTTTAAGCTAGTCCAGGAGGTCATCAATCCATGGGATTGGGTACCTATTTTAGACAGTGATCTTATTCAGCACCAGGTAGTCAATACATCGTCTCCAAGTCCCATCCTTCTTCTGTGCCAACATGTTTGGGCTCCCGTGGGGCGATGAACTTGGCTGGATGTGACCCTTTTGTAGAAGCTCTTGAATTTGCCTCTTGATTTCATCATTCTCCAGAATAGAGCATCGATAGATCGGTCCACTGGGAAGCGGCGCACCTAGGGTCAGATCGATGGGGTGCTTGACCTAACAGTGGAGAGGCACCCCGGTGGGTGAGGTGAATATGTCCTGGTACTCCTCCATGACCTTTTCAATTTGTTGTTGTCATGTGGAGGGGCCCTATATGGAGGTCGTGGCCACGAGCTTATTCTTTCCCTGGGGGTGAATCATCAAGAAAACAAACTTCCTGGTTTTGGAAATGAGCTTACTGCATTGTTTTGCAGTAACCAAAGAGATAGCGGTAGGAGGTGGTACCTCTGGTATCCTATACAAATTATTTCCCAAAGTAATAATAACAGCGTGAGGCCGAGACTCATACACAGCTTGTCACTTCCATAAGTATGGGTGACCTAATTATACATCACAAACATCAAGAGGAGAAATATCACATAATACCTCATCGGTGAAGGGATTGATGTTGTAGGGAAGGCAGCATTGCTGGTCGACGCAGAGATCCCGTCCTTGGTGAAGCCACCCAATGGTGTATGGCTGCAGGTGTGCTATGGTCGACAAATCCAACCGCTTCATGGCCTCTGCTGAAATCAGGTTCTTTTGGCTCCCACTTTCGACAATGAACTGTAGCAGGGAACCGTTTACCCACATCTGGGAGTGGAAAAGACGCTCCTCCTCCTCTGAATCTTATATTTCTTCCTTTTGGATCTTCATGGTGGCAACGGTGGCATTAGGTTCTGCATCAATAATCTTCTTCCCTCTATCATTCCCCTTCTCAGGTTTCGATTCAGTGTTAGAGTATGCATCTAATTCAGAAGCCTTTATCTCAGCCACCAGTGACTGCTTGGCCCGACATTCACTTGTGTTGAGAGTGGGGCTCTTATGGAACTCGCACCACTTTCCCGCTTCCTTCTTCGGCTTTACAGTGTTGCTCTTTGCTTACGAATTTGGAAAGTTTTGTTGAGTTTCCATGCCTTGGTTATGTCCTTGGTTCTGTGGTTTGGGGGAACCTTTCCCTTGATTTTGATTCACAGATCCAAAGTCTATATTTTCTGTTTGAATTTTTGCTCAATTTTAGCAGCATACCGATATGCCATACCAAGCGAGGAGATGTCGAGGAACTCCATTTCCTCCTGAATGTATCTGTGCAGATAATTGCGGTACTTTAGAAACAAATGTTTAATATTTGATACCCAACTTGGTGTGCAGGGTATGGAACAGATTCATCAGCTCATGCACATCTTGATCTCTTTGTTGTCGCAGAGTAGTCCATTCTATGTACTTGTCCTCATAGCTCCCTACCGAATAATATTGTCCCTTTATGGCATCTCGGAAAGAATTCCAAGTGGGTACGACCGAGAAGAGAGAGGGTTTATCCTCATCCTTTCTCTCACAGTAGGTTTCCCACTAGTCCTCGACATGCAGGGTGGCTTTGAGTAGAGAAAAATCAATCTTTTCCCGGTCGAAAAAGTCATGAACCGAGAAATATCCTTCTAATAGATTCAACCATCTATCTATGGTGTCTACATCTATTCGGCCATCAAATATGAGAATTTCTATGTTTACTTGTACCTTAAAAGGGGTTGTGCCTCCAGAGTGGCTGCTAGATGCATATGCACTGCCAATGGGAAGTCGTTGAAGGATCTGGGCGAAGTTATCCATCATTGCGTCCCTTTGTTTTTTAAGGGCCTCCTCAAGCAACATTTTGATAAGATCTTCTGCGCCCTCGTATTTCTCTTTTTCCCCCATGGGTTTCCATCGGGATTTGCGAGGATGATCTTGCAAAGGTTCAACCAGATCAAGCCCTAACTCTTTATACCCCACCCTCGTTCAGGACATGCAAAGAAGGATCAAGAAAGAGAAAATTGCTCTAATACCACTGATCCAGATTTATGAAGGAACGCAATAGAATACACAAATAACCATAGAAACAAATATGCAGTGGAAATAACACTTCATTTCATTAATCAATAACTGAAACTGGTTTACATACAGAAGGGAAATAAACTAGCTAGATTAGCTTATCTCTGAGAAGAGATGTGGCGGCTACATGCCTCTAAACTCTGTGTTATAATGAGGCTCAAAGGCCTATATATTATTGAGAAACAATGGAAACCCTACACATCCAAAAACCTAACCATAGGAGGTGAAACGCCAGAATGTGGGCCCCATTGGGTAACTTGGTACATCAATTTCCCGGGGTTGTAACTTTAGCATACTACCTCCGTTTGACATGCATGATACATCGTTAGAAATATTTGTTTAAGGACTACATGAATACATGAAAAATTTTGAGTCTGAAATAGACTCATATTTCCCGATCATTCGATGCCAAAAAAACGTCGTTTAGTGCCTCAAAACGGCTTCGGAAGTTTAGTACCTGAAAACTGCCAAAAATAGTAAATTGTGCTACAATTAAGGAAACTGAAAAACTGAAAGAAACAATGGTGGGGGTCCAAGTGGAATAGGCGGGTGGCCACCAATATCCTCCTATATCAATCATCATCACCATCATCATCATCATCGTCATCATTATCGTGTTCGTCCTTGAAGGGACTTATGTATAGGATCTCTCTATAAGCAATGCAACCAATACAAATTATGACAAAATCCTAGTTAAATTAAATTAAATTAAATTAAACTACACTAAATTAAAAACATATAGTTGTTTAACTATAATTAATTTAAAATGCAACAAAATATAAAATATGCAAATAAGAAAAACCCAAAATAAACTAAACAAAAGATAAATAAAAAAATAAATAAAACAAAACAAAACACAAAATATAAAATATGCAAATAAACAAACAAAAAAACGTAGAATTCAAAAACACCCATGCACTAGCTCATTAGAAAAACAACAACGAACAAGTTCACTCGTGCGCTCTAGTTCATTAGCAGCATCTAGAGCACTGGTAATTTGATGAGAAAAGCAGTGGTAAATCGAGGAATAGGGGATACTAGTCTAGAGGATACCGAAGTTCCCAGTGGAGGCAATGGCATTCCCAGTGGAGGCAATCCGGTCGTAGTCCATAGGGTAACAAAACAATCCGGTCACAGTGCAGAGGATACCGAAGTTCCCAGGGGAGGCAATCCAGCCGCAGTCCAGAGGATAACAAAGGGCCCAATGAATTATGTAAGCCTATTAACCCTAGCAGCATAGAAATTTGGGAAAAATACGTCACATTTACGAACCAATACGGATTTGGTATAGTCATACTGAAATTATATTTTTTTTGTTGTGCTACCATCGTTTATATTATCGGTGGATCTAGTAAGGGTTTTCTTATGCATTCTTTGGGACATCTGGGTCTTGGTATTTGACCAGTATACAGGATGTGTGTTGGCATCTCTGGGTCTTGGTATTTAATCTCTATTTTAATTAATGGATTATTTAATTAATCAATTAATTCATAAACTAACTTCAAATCTATGGGCTTGGGATCTCGGCGGGCTTCCTTTATTTTTAAATCACGGGCTCCCTTCATCTATAGCTTGCGTGTGTCTTCATTAAACCCTTTGTGAGCATTTCTTCCTTAAATATATGTTTTGTAATTTCAATCACATCATATCTTCCAAAACACTATCCTTAAATACTTCTCAACATATGCAGAATTCCCTTTATAGATTTTTGTTTATTAATTTCCTATAGCTTACTCTTTTATTTCACCAAGACTGTACATGCATACTTTTCTAACTTTTGGCAGACTTATATTTTTCACATCTTGACCATCTTTAAACAAACTGAGGGTATGGCTAGGTAATATCAGCGTTCAAAATTGAACCCTTCACAGCCCTTCCAAAGGGTTCTAGCCATTCCCAGAAGTGTAAAGTTAAAATTGCTCTTCAAAAAAAATTTAAAATTTGAATTATACCCTTCCAATAAAGAAGGGTATAATTTATATCAACATTTCAAAAGAAGAGCAACATTTGAAATTACCCATTCATATAAATTTATCAATACGTTGAAATTCCTATGCTATAAAGTTCAACTCATCATTCAAAATATTGTAAATATGATAAATTATAATCACTTACTCACTCATGTGATGCACTCGGTGCTTAGTTGTTGAAGATGGCCAGTAATCATTAATGACTACAAGGCACTACCCATTGAGAGGTGACTCTGACTCCCGAGTCACTTGGGGCTGTAATCTAAAGTGTGACAATGTGTTAGCAACTACTAGTCTACTACTAGGCCTGAAACAAGCTCAAAAAGTTTTTCCTACTACCTATGTGAACCTCGCTACCAATGTCCACTTTTTTTTCGTCAAAATGAAATTCAAAAGGTTGACTTAAAAATTCCTCCTCTACAAGACTTCACTTATTGCATGAATACCATGGACTCACGACAACCATAAAGAACACTCGATGTCATGAAAATACAAATAATGGCATGTAGCTAGGATCACAAACTGTGCAGAAATTGATTTATGCATTGCTATAGACAGGTGTCATTGGGCACACGATATGGAGAAACAATGGTTATTAATAAAATTAAAAAAACAAGTGTTGGCTCAAGAATAGTCTTCAATTTGATGAGTGGCATGATCGTGATGTTATCTCCCTCTGTCCTTCCAAACATTTGTGGTTTCTCATGACATTTGTCCTCAGTGCTACCAAAATACATATAAAAATTACTTGTCTTTACATCCTCTTCTGTTTAAATCCTCATCTCATAGTCATAACTAAGGATTATTATGTCTGCACATCCTCACCTTATAATACGAGTTGGGTCAAGGCACAAAGACAACCATAATGATATTAAATTGTCAAGATGCAAAGAGTAAGAGAGAACTACAAGTAAGTCTTATATTAAATTTACCTTATAAGTCCTTAATTAACACTATCAACTGAGATTTGACAAGTTGGATTGTTCTGATCTTCTTATCACTTCTTACCAATGTGATTGCAAGGCATTCTTTGAAGGTGAAGTCCATAATTTTAGGTCTTCTTCCTCATTACCATACCTTTTGGTAAGACAATAAAGAGGGCAGTGGCAAGCATCATCATGGAAAACAATCTTGACATAGAGGTTATACACATTAATTTTTTTCATTAAATAATTTAAATTCCTACCCGTGACTATGGATTCAGTGAATCATGGATTGGTACAAAACACAACAAATTTTAAAGCCACAAGCACTTAACTACTCACACCTATAACTTTCTCAAATCTAGCCATTAATAAACTTATTTTGGTATTCTGGTTCAATTTAAAAGGCGGATTGTTAGACTCAGACATGCAATGAGTTGCAAGGATTCAATTGACTTAGGCCCCTCCATCACATACATGCATGCTTTCACAACAAGCACTGGAAGAACAATATTTGTTTTTTTGCATTTTTTTATGTGAAAGGGTTTGGTTAATTTATACTTGTCAATTAAAGTACAATTATTTATATTTCCCTTCATCTCTCAAGGGCTGAGAGAATAAACGCCCTTCCAATTGAAATTAAGACCCAGCTTCAAATTTGATCATTGCTAGGTATCCACCTCAACTATGAACAAGACCATGTCACCTTAAAAACTTATTAACAAACACATAGTCTCTGGCAGTCACCTTAAAATGGTCTTTCAAACTGCTCAATTCAACACTTAGTCAATTTTGTCAGACCCTAGTCATTACTGTGCCAGGAGAAATTTTGGCAGACTCATATCTCACATGTGTGAACACCCAAAGGGAAACTGAGATCATGAGTGGATGCCCAGATCATCAAATAATGGACCCATAACATCTGATGAATTTATTAGTTAAAGAGCTGAATTTGGTGTGCATTTCCAAGTGGGCTCTCAACCTCTTGTTTTCAACACTCGGTCAATTTTTCATATTTTTGGATATTCAAGCTAATGTTCTTACCTCTTTTGGTAGGCTGATATTTTTCTCATGTGGTCACCATAATAAAAACTAAGAACATGGATGGATAGCCAGTTCATTAAATAACATGCCTATACCTTCTGATGAATTTATCATCACTCAGACAGGCTTTGGCAGGCATTTCCAAATGCCTCTTCAACCTTGTGATTTGACACTTAGTTAATTTCTTTAAACCCTAGGTCTCAAAGGTGATTTCAACTTTTCATCAAACTTGGAGTGTAAGACATCCAATGGAGGACAACCAGAAGAATCCATTACGACTAGTTTCATCCTCTAGAACTACTTTCTCTCTCCTCGACGGAAATTTTACTGAAGTATGATGTAAAAGCTGCTTAAGACCCTGTTTTGGCAAATCCATAATTTTTGCCTCGGGTACTTTCATGTCAAAGTAAGAACATGGTCAGGTAGACACAATATGATTCAACTAAATATGACTACAATAACTAGAAACTACAACCCTAGAAGATTTCCATGTGACAACATGCTTATTACATTGTGGCAAGGGTCTGCCCATGGTCATCATGGAACAAAATATGTGTCCTCTACTTCCATGGTCTAGGGTGACCATGGAAGGTCACACATTGTGCCCCATCAGCTAAGTGTTAAATATAATAACTAAATGTTGATATTTTTCTGTTAACATTCAATTTCCACTGTTACCATTCACTTTATTTGTGCTTATTGTGAATATTTCTATATTATAACATGCGTATTATAATGTGGCAGGGGTTTTCTCATCACCATGGAGCAGAACATGTATCTTCTCCATCGGAGGTAAAAGTAAATATTATTTCAATATCTCATTTTTGTTGATGTTACAATTATTAACTCAACTAAATATGACTACAATAACTAGAAACTCCAACCCCAAAATATTTCCATGTGACAACATGCTTATTAGACTGTGGCAGGGGTCTGCCCATGTTCATCATGGAACAGCATACGTGTCCTCTACTTCTGAGATAAAAATAAATATTATTGCAATATCTCGTTTCTTATTATGTTACAATTATTTTCATAACGTTTATTTATTGATTTATTATGTCAGGGTGGCGCCACTAGAAAGGCACCTACTGCTTCCATGGTCTAGGGTGACTGTGGAAGGTCACACTTTGTGCCCCTTCAGGTAAGTGTTAAATATAATAAGTAAATGTTTCGATTTTTTCTGTTAACATTCAATTTCCACTATTGGCATTCACATTTTTCTATGCTTATGGTGAATTATTAATTGATTTATCGCATCAGGGTGGGGACCGTGGAAAGGCACCTCCTACTTCCACTGTCTAGGGTGATCATGGACAATCACCCACTAGAAGTAGATCAGTATGGGGTGACTGTGGGAAGTCACTGGCCACAACACCGCATCAATTAAGTGTTAGTTCTTAATAGTAACGAAATTTCATTGCAATACCAATGTTTGAATGATGTTAAAATTATTTTGCTTAATTTTATTGTTTGATGAATTTAGTCCAGTGCACTTGATCTGGGTGATGAGGAGCTTGAGGAAGAAATTTACTATTCCATAGACCCTATGGATACTATAAAGAAGGCCCTGAAAAAGGAAATTATAGAAATGATTTCCTTGGCTCACATAAGGCCCATGACATAGGATATTAGGGAAAGGATTGAAGAGATGAAAGAACAAATAAATTATTATGGGGTAAGTAGCATCTTCACATTTTTTTTAAGCTATGACATGATTTCATATATGATATTATGTTTTCTATTTTTCCAATTTATCTGATAAAGTAAAGTTTTTCGTTTGTAGGAGTTTTTACAACTCGTGACTAGAGAAAATGTCGAGACAGGTATAGGTATCATTGATGCTCCAATGTAGCAACAACACTGACAAAGCAATGTACCAATGAGGATTTTTGACACTCCTGTGGTTGGCCTCGAATCCATTGATGAGGGCACCAATTTTGATCAGCATGACATGATGAAGCATGATGATATGGAGCCTAGGACTCCACATGACTCCGGAGATGAACCTAATGTAGATGACCAGGAAACTTTTCCTGGAGCAGCACGAGTTAAAAGCACCAGATAAATAGATCTCACCTTTCCAGTGGATGACGATTGTGTTCCAATCAAGATTCAAAAGATTGCAGGTATTTATTAATTAATTTATTCATTTTAATCATGAAATTGAAATGGACATATGCTGAAATTATTATAAATGAATGGATTACACTTTTCTGCAGGAAACAATGTTTTCTACAGGAATTTGAATGACAAAGCATTGGAGATTTTTGGTCCCACCATTCACACATAGTGGAATAGCCAAGATAGCACAAAGAGAGATGTATTGATAGACCACATGGTAAACTTGTTCGACAATACATTCAACAAGAAAGTGGTTGCAAAGTTAGCCGGCAAGAATTTAAAATATACCAGGGCCCAATATAGGGATAAATTGCAACTTGACCTCAAGCATGAGTTCCCTCCCATGGTTCTGGAGAAAGAGTGGAAGGCACTCATAGAGGATGCAAAGGAGAACATGTTAAAAATACAAGGAAAACAACCATGGTTTGGAAAAGCAAGGTACAACACATATAATCTTTTTAGTGAAATATGCTCATTTATTTTTTTCTTTTTTGTTTTAAGCAGGAATTCTGATATCTAATGTTTTTCAAAATTTTCATATATAGGCTACCAGACACCTCCAAAGCAAACAAGGCTAGAGTGGAAAAGCACGAGCAACATAGATTGGGCCAGGGTGGCTATAGAAAACTAAGAGCCTGAATCGTAAGAATTAAATGATTAATAGTGGGGAATATTTATTTGAAAGTAGCGAACAAATATTTGTTTTTGATACTGGAAATTTTATATGTGTTATGCATTGCAGGGAAACATGTTCCAATATGCTGCCATTGAGGAAGACCTAAAGCTTGGTTTTAAAAGTGTCATTGAATATCGAAAAAGCTTGGGGCAGAATCCAATATCCCCAATGACGCAGATGCAGGTAAATAAAATGAATAAGGACATCATTGCAGTATACTATTAAATTCTATTCAGTTTTGATTATATCACCCATAACTAAATATTTATGTTTTCTTTTAAGCAATAGTGCAACCGTATCAGTGAATCCAGCGGTACTCGGCACGTACCATCTGATGTTGGGGTGTGCATGTCCCATGATAGTGGGGAGCAGAGTGGCCATTCTGGTATGTGTGCTTTGGAAATAGAAATATCTACTGTGATATTTTCCTGACGTATACTTATAAATTTTCTTCTTTCAATGGAAGACAATGGAGCTCAGGAGGGTGAATCGCAAGAGGAATTAGCAAGTAGAGAAACAATTAACACACCAGCTGTCACAGCTACACAGACAGGTAAAGAGCAATATTGTAATTTTAATCAAAAATGATGAACTATTAATTTCAATAATATTTCAACATATCGATATGCCCATTTTCGTTGTTGCAGTTCACGCCCCTTAAGAACTTCCTCCACACCCTACTCAATGATGTACAAGAAGTATGATACATGAGGGCATGGAAACACAAACACTAGAAGGACATGGCTTTGTAGATATTCCACCAAATGATGATGATAATATCCCAATTATTGTCAGTTATTACAATGCAAAAAACAGAAATCAAAGAAAAAGTAGATGTATAAATTCATGACTTGTATTTGGATGTATATCGATGTTGTTAGTCTAAAACATTGTTTATATGAATTACCTAATTATGCTTCAATGTTTTTATGTTTATATATTTTGATGACTAGCCTAGTTATGCATGAATGTTTATATGTTTTCTATGTAAACAACATCATTTATTGGGTATGTGGAATTGAGAGCGATGTGAGGGAGGGAGGGGCCATATGAGCTTCCACCTTCATGTGGTTGGCCCTGTTCAATAGAGAATATAAAACTGTTCTCAAAATAGAGAGGATCTCAATAAGGTATAAATACTCTTTTATTACTATGTATTAAAGATGGTTGTAAATTTTTAAATGCATGTTTATTTCTTAAAAAATTGTTAATAAATTTAACATTTCACTGTTAATTTATTTCTACAGGACTTTGTAGTAGGATTTAAATGACTGCTTATTTGATTATATATTATTTACTCATATAAAAATTCTGTCTTTGATGATATATGCAGGTCTTGGTAATGGAAATGCATCTCGTGGACAACTCTTAGCAAGTTCTATGAGCGAATGGATCTGGCAAAAGGACAATGATAAGGTAAGGGTTTTGACGTGTTCTTTATCCTTAATGTGTTTGTATTTATCCTTAAATTCTATTTCATTCTATTAAGATACAAGAGATACAACCAATAGTAAATGACTACTTTTAGACTATCATCCAAACTAGGAGACAACCTTCTGCATAAAACAAAAATGCTTCTTAGTAACGTAGAAAAATAGAAGAAAAATCACGTAGAAGAAATTAGGATTTTTTCGGCCCTTCTTCCTATAATTTTGGCATGATGAATCCCTAGGTTAAGAAATTTTAATTTTTCAAACCCTAATTGTTCATCTATCTTTCAAAACTAAATTTTCTGAGTTGTATACTTGTAAATATTATTCTTAGGTTATTTTTGTTTCTCTTAGTTTTTAGACTTAATTTTTATGTGTTTTTGTAACTTTTATTTTATCAAAAAAGAAAACCCTAAAAAAATATTTTTTGTGTAAAACCCTATAAACATAGACCTATTGCTCCCATAATCCGAGCCATCTCCTTTATCAAACATAGGTCTACAATATTTATTGCAAACCCTGTATGCCCTAGCTTCCTTCTCTACACACTCAAAACAGAAAACAAGTTAGTATTTCAAACTATTTAGATGGTGGTGTATTTTGTAAAATATATCTTATTGATTTGATTAGTTTTCTGCCCTATTCGCATTAGTTTTCTGAGTAAATGTAAGTCTACTTTTTTACTGATATATGGAACCTTACATATCTGAATTCATAGTGATATAATTCTAACATTATTTCACCGAGTATTGTTTTGGATTTTCTTAGTACTAATTATTGCTATTGAGAGCTGGGTGA
Source organism: Pseudotsuga menziesii (assembly GCA_001517045.1). Taxonomy (NCBI): domain Eukaryota; kingdom Viridiplantae; phylum Streptophyta; class Pinopsida; order Pinales; family Pinaceae; genus Pseudotsuga; species Pseudotsuga menziesii. The sequence goes on along the minus strand of LPNX010588884.1, from coordinate 132,975 downwards.
TGGTAAGGGCCTTGATGATTTTATATTTTAGAGCTTACATACAGGATCAAGTGAATGATAATAACATTATGGTTAGCTTGGAACTAAATTTTCATTAAGTTAGTATTTTATATCTATGCTATCACATACACATATATGGAAATAATATGTTAAATGGCACTTTAAATGATTAACATTGGTTATTGGTTGCACTATTTTACACGTTCTGATTACTGTGATGATAAAATTTCGGTTGTTGTATGGTACATATGTGGACCATAAATTCATATGTTTAGATCTTCAAAGGTAGTAGATAAAGTGACGTTATTACATGAGGAGTGTCTCCAAGGAAATTATGATATGGTTTCTAAGCTACAAATTGCATGCTCAATTGTGCAACCTACTTCTCAATGCCAAAAGGTAATTTATGATGAATTTTTTGCTACATGAGATCATTCCTAGTAATAGAATAGAAATAAGTTGTCAATTTTTTGTGTGACTAACATGTCTCTTTCCCATCATGTGCTTAGGGGACTGTTTTTATCTTATGGGCGTATTTGATACTAACTTGACCAATTTTGGCCATGCTTGAGGTGGTTGCATAAGAAGGATCAAATTTTCAAATTCACCTCTTCCAATAATGAGCAACATCAAAACAACTTACCACCAGTTGGCACTACAAAGATCCTGCATAGATTTTCCAAGTGAACAAATACTCTTTTTCCCTAGGGGTTGAGTTATTTTTTTATTTTTTAATAAAGATGAATTCAATGCACCTTATGTTTTTTGTAGTATGACGAATTATCACTAGTAGCTCTTCACATGTAGTAGAGCAAGTGATGATATTTCACGAGGAGTGTCACCAAGGCAATTATGATATGGTTTATAAACTACAAATTGCATGCTCAACTGTGCAACATGCTTTTGATCAATGCCAAAAGGTGATCTATGATAAATAAGTTGTCAATTTTTTGTTGATTGACATGTCGCTTTCCTATCATGTGCTCAAGGGACTTTTCTTTTTCTTTCGGGCATATTTGGTACTAACTTTGACCGATTTTGGCCATGCTTGAGGTGGTTGCATAAGAAGGATCAGTTTTTCATTTTCATCTCTTCCAGAAATTGCGGGATTGACCTTATCTGGCTTAATTTACACCTACGGGCTTCCTCGGTCTTCAAAGCTCGGGTCCCCTTCATCTTCAAAACATGGGCTTCCTTTACTTCTGACTTGTGGGATTCTTTAAGCTTCTGCGGGTATCTACAGGGATCTGCAGGCTTCTTCCAAGCTATATGTGCATCCTTCTAAACCTCTGTGGACTCTTTACTCCCCAGTGGGATTAACCTAATTTCGGATCACAATAAGTTGATCTGAGCCCAGTGGTGCTACATCTTTTATTGATGGTATTTTTTATAGATGTACCCCTACCTTATCATAGAAATCAACTCTCAATGATGCCTAGAATATCATTTAATTAATGTTTATACAATCCTTGTGGTGCTTACAATGTATTTTATCGATGGTATTTTTATAGATGCACCCTCCTACCTTGTCATAGAATCTGTTCTAAGAGGTGCCACTTTAGCCTCTAATTATGTATTTTAGCCAATTATTATGAATTTGTGCATCCTAATGGGAAAACAGTTTTTGAGGAGATAATTAGGGTGCTTAGGGCCACTTTGGGTACTTTTGGGCACTTTTTTAATCATTATGCCTTATTTTTTAGAGATAGTTAACACTTTTTGACCTCCCCCTTGAACTTCCCATTTATTTTTTTCACTTTTACTTCAATATGTTTTTTCCTATATCTTGCTTTCATGATATATTTCTTTTCTATAAATCACCTTTCCTGTGTTATATTTTATCCATTTCTTTGTCTTTAAAATATAGTATGTATTTTTTCACAAGCACTTATTGAAGATCCAAAACCGTGGAAAGGAAGGTGCCTTTCCATGGTTTTTTAATTTTTTTTTGAAACCTCCAGGTTTCGTCGCAATATGAATGAACTTTTGTCGCGAGTATTGCAAAACCGTTGAGACCTCGGGTGGATTTCCACGAATACCGTCGCTATAGAAACGTAGTTTCATGGAAAAATTACAATTCAACTTGCAAATTTCGTCGATAGAGATTGGTTTTCCACGGTTTTGCGTGGAACAAATTTCTGTTCAAATTCCAAAATTTGTCGATAGAGAGACAAACATTCGTTGAAAGTGTTCCACGGTTTTTCGTGGAAACAAAATTTTTCCTAGAATTTTTTGGCCATATTTTCATCATTATAGGGACGACAAGTTTGTCGATAGAGCGACGAAATGTAGAAAATGAATAAAAAAAATTAATTTCAAGGCCACTGTATAGAAGACACGTGGTAGCTAGTTTTAGTCTCTATATCGACGACTTATAAAGTTCATCGTTATATCCATGAAATAAGTGCCATGAAACATTGCGACTGTTATTGTCGCAATTGAGACGACGAAACATGGAAATAGCAACGAAAAACCGTCATAAATTTGCTATTATGTATTAGTGGGGGAATCATATGGAAGGGTCGGCTGATACTTCCCCTGGAATCCAAAATATTCATCTTCCCAACTCTCTTTGTAGTTTACTAATTGATGGAGAAAAACAAGAAGTTTTATTTGAGACTATTTTATGTTGGTGTTCATTCCTATGAATATACATTGTAAGGATCACAAGGAACTTATAGAATTTTATATTTCTTGTTTAATTTAATCTAGTGGAAGAGACACTTGATCCTTTCTCTAGCATCCCATAAATGAGTTAAACAAACCACCCTATTTGAATATTGAATTATCCCAAAAATACAATATGTTTTGCAAGGGTCATTCGATCCTTCCTTCATCATAGAGTTAACATAAATGATTCAAACAACACCTCCCTATCAAGAAAAGGAAAAGGAGAAGTGTTGGCCAACACATATTTAATGATGGTTTCAAAGAATCGTTCTAGATACCTTGGAGACTTTATCCATTTATACTACAATGTTTCATCAAAGAAGTAGATCCAATGAAAGGATCAGTTGATCCTTCCTTTTTCATTCAAAATTTGGTCTTCCCAATCATATTTATAATGTATAAACCAAACCATCCTCCTCTAATGTAGTATTAACTCATAAACACAATATGTATTGAAAGGGTTGGTTGATCCTTCTTTCATCATAGATTTAATGTAGAAGAGTTAGAAAAAGCATCCATTTCATAGTGTTCTCATAGCGAAATGAAACAACATGGTTTGCAAAAAACATCTTTATTGATGGTGTCGACGTCTTGTTTATAAATTTGGAAAAGTTTTCTAGATCTACGAAAATGATGGATATACCAAAGAGATTGGTCTTGTGAAAGGATCGGTCGATCCTTCCTTTTTCATTATGTATATGTTCTCCCGAACTATACTTATAAAGAACACACCAAAGCATCTTCCTCTGATATTGTATTCTTGCATAAGCACAATATGTTTTGGAAGAGTTGGTTGACATTTCCTTTGTCATAAATTTAATATAAAAAATTCAGGAAACACCTCCTTGTCATAGTGTTCTCATGGAGAAAGAAAAGGATATTGATTTTCTAACACATTTTTAATAATGGTGTCAATGTATAGTTATATAATTTGGAAACTTGGATGGATCCACCAAAGACATGGATTTGGTGAAAGGTAGTTGATTCTTCCTTTTTTATTCAATATATGGTCTACACAACCATGGTTTTCATGTACACATTGTATCATCCTCCTAGCATATATTATTCTTATAGAAACATGGTATGGTTTTGAAGGGTCAATGGCCCTTCCTTCATTAGAGATTCAACATAGAATGGTTAGTCGATACCTCCCTATAATAATGTTCTTTTGGGGAACGGAAATTGAGATACGTAGGAAAGCACATCTTTAATGATGGTACCAAATTATATACCTATACTTTGGAAACTTTGGTTATCTTTTCTAAAATGATGTATCCACCAAATAGGGATATTTGATGAAATGATTGTTCGATCCTTCATTTTTCATTTAGTCTATGGCCTCCGTAAACATACTAATAATGTACACACTAAACCATCCTCATCCATTAGTGTATTCTCCCATAAACAGAATTTATCTTCGAATGAGTCCTCATATTCATCATTTAAAATAGAGTAAACAAAGAAGAGGCAGACGACACTTCCAACAAATATTTAAGGATGGTGAAAAAGTATCATTTTATACTTTTGAAACTTTGGTTGTCTCAACTAAAATGATGTATCCATTAAAGAGGTATATTTGGTGAAAGGATCGACTGATCCTTCCTTCTTGTTTCAATATATGATCTCACGAAAAATATACATAGCGCACACACCAAAACGTCCTCCTATAATATTCTATTCTTCCAAAAACATGATATGTTTTGGAAATCTCCACCAATCATTTCATAGATTTAACGTAGAAGAGTCAGACAACACCTCTTTTTCATAGTTCTCTCATAGGGAAAGGAAAATAGATGGGTTTTAAGCACATGTTTAGTCATGGTGTCAATGTCATGTTCTATATTTTGGAAACTTTGTCCATATTTACTATAATAATAAATCCACCAAAGAGGTGGATCTGATGAAAGAATCAATCGATTTTCATTTTTCATTCAATATATGGTATCCCTAAACATACTTATATTTTACACATGAAAACATCCTTTTCTAATATTGTCTTCTCCCATAAACACAATATGTATTGGATATTTTTTTGATCCTTCCTTCATCATAGATTTAATGTATAAGAATTAGACAACACCTCCCTATAATATTATTCTCATTGAGAAAGGAAAAATGTTTTTTTGGACAACACATCTTTAATGATAGCGTGTATTTGTTATTCTATAATTTGGAAATTTTGTACGACTTTGCTTAATGACGGATCCAATGAAGAGGTGGATCTGGTGGAAGGATCAATTAATCCTTCCTTTTCATTCAGTGTATGGTGTCCCCTGTTATATTTTTATCATTCAAGATTAGTATGATCTTAGGATTTTATCTGAGAGAATAACATGCACAACAATAAACACAAGAGACAAGAGACACAAATAATTTTCCTCGGGTAAACCATAAAGGAGAAAACCCCTCAGAGATAGAATGAGCACCAATGGCAGCAGTAAAACCTGAAAACATAAAATATGATCTCCATGGCTTGTTCTCTCTCTCACACTTGAGAGAGCTTCTCCCATCTCACTCATGTGCCCCAGTGAGTGAGTGTGTGTATGATAAATAGAGAGGCTCACTCTATATTTATATTATTTTGTTCACTTGATGTCCACTTAAACATGTCGGCCCCACTTAACAATTACTTACTAGGGCCGACATCTCTAGGAGAGTCTAATAACCCTAGTGCCCCACAAATTATGGGGACTTTTCCCCTCCGATCAACAAGGAGGGTTAACCTTAACACAATGGTGGGGCTATTGCCCCGACTTACAATAACTCACCTAGGGTTGACTTCTCTATGATAGTCAAATAACGCTAGGGCCCCACAACTGCGGGGACTTTAACCCTTGAACAATAGGAGAGTTACCCACAATGACTTTACATGACTTGTTTACATTATTGAATCTCCCGATGGGAACATCAGGTATGACATGACTCAATTACATTACAGATACTTCCTAGAATAAACATTGGGGTACAATACGTGAAATATACAAGTGAATACATTTTGAAGTTACAAATACATCAAGACTTCCTCTTAACTAGGAAGGTATTCTCTCGACACAATTTGTTATCATAGGTCATCTTCTCTATATTAAATGGATCATCTCGTCATATTCATCTTCAAGTCATCTTCATCTTCAAGTTATATTCATCACTAGATCTGGATCATCATCACTGGATCTGGATCATCACTCGATCTAGATCATCTTAGGGACATCATCACTAGATCTAGATCATCACTCGATCTGGACCATCACTACTGGATCATCATCACTGGTGCTATCTCATGATTCTTCTCATCACAGGAAGTTCTACAGAGCCAGCCCTCTTTCATGTTGGTTGTAGGCCTAGCCTCCATGTAGGTCTTCTTCAGTGCTTATATCTGACCCTAAGTTAGAATGGCATACCAAGCACTTACATCTGACCATGAGAGGAACACATCCAACACTATGTCAGAAAGACATTCCCAGCACTCACATCTAACCATGTGGGAACACATCCCACAACCCTATCAGAAAGGCCCAACACTCACATCCGATCATGGCAGGAAAACATCCAAGAACCATACCGAAAAGGCTCAGCACTCACATCCGACCATGGGAGGAACACATCCAAGAACCATATCGGAAAGGATCAACACTTTTATCTAAACATGGGAGGAACACATCCAAGAACCATATCAGAAGGGCTCAACACTTATATATGACCATGGGAGGAACACATCCAAGAACCATATTAGAAGGGCTCAACACTTATATCTAACCATGGGAGGAACACATCCAATAACCATATCAGAAGGGCTCAACACTTATATCCAGCCATGTGGGGAACACATCTCATATCCATGCTAGAAGGGCTCAACACTTATATCTGATCATGTGGGAACACATCCCATAGTCCCCTTGGAAAGGCTCTGCACTTACATATGATCATGTGGGAACACATCCCATAGTCACATTAGAATGGCTCTGCACTTACATATGATCATGTGGGAACACATCCCACAGTCACATCAGAATGCCCTCAACCCTAGGCTGAGTATTCCTGGTAACTGACCAGGTGCCTCCATTCAAAGAATGACATTCAACACTTATATCTGATCATGTAGGAACCAATCCTATAGTCACATCAGAATGGATCAACACTCATATCTGACATGGAAGGAACCAATCCTCTCACCATGATAGAATGGATTAGCCCTTACATCTGACCATGGAAGGAACCAATCCTCTCACCATGTCAGAATGGCTCATGGACTCATCACTTCCCCTTGGAGGGAACCTCGATCTAGAGAACACCAAGCTTCTTCCTAAAGTACTCAAACTTCACTTTGGATAATGGCTTCATCAAGACATCAACTATATATTCATCTGTCACAACATACTAGAGCTTCATTGCTCCTCTCTGCACCATATCCTTGATATAGTGATATTTGATCTCGATATGCTTTGACTTGTCATGGAACACTGGGTTCTTCGACAACTTCACACAACTCTAGTTGTCGCAATATATACAAGTAGCATCCAACTGGAGATCAAATAAATTGGACAGTAGCTTCCTTATCCATACTTCCTCACAACTAGATGAACAAGCTGTAGCATACTCTGCTTCAATTGTACTCAGTACCACATGGGATTGCTTCCTGCTAAACCAAGAGATCACACCTGATCCCATACTGAAGCAACACCCTGAAGTTCTCTTCCTATTGATGGCACTACCTACCCAATCTGAATCAACATAACCTTCCAGGTTAATCTTCTGATTCACCTCATACTTAAGCCCATAATCAACTGTACCCTTTAGGTACCTCAGAATATGCTTTGCAGCAATCAAGTGAACATGTCTCGGATCTGTCAGGAACTGGCTCAAGGTGTTCACAGCAAAGCAAATATATGGTCTCGTGTTCGTCAGGTACATCAAGGACCCAATCATCTGACGATACATTGTAGCATCAACCGCTTTTGATGAAGCATCACTCACTAGCTTCAGTTTCGATGCCTTAGGTGTGGTTATGGCCTTGCAGTCTATCATCCTGAACCTCTTCAGGATCTCTACTGCATACTTCCCTTGTCCTACGGAGATTCTGCCACACCTCCATGCCTAGAAAGTAGTGCATCATATCCAAGTCCTTCATATTGAACTCGGCAGCAAGTCTCCTTCTTGCAACTTCTGTCAGGAACAAGTCATCGACATATAACAGGAGAATCACTGGTCTTCCACCTTCAACCTTGAGGAAAAGGTTGGAATCCTCTTTACTCTCAGTAAATCCTAGAGTCATCAGTAAGCTATCCATCCTATCGTACCATGTCAAACCTCGGGATCTTCTATAGTCAATCCCTCTGAAGTGAAGCATCATACTCCCTCTGTCTTTTGTACTCTATGTACTCTTTTCATGAGAAGCCTCGTGCTACAAATATTGCCTTGTATTCCATGATGTTTCCATCTACTACATGATGGAACTACGAACTTCCTTTCATCTATCGATACTGCATCCTAGACATCATTCTTCTTGAAATGGGATTCCCTTTCTTCTTGGTTACTTCTTCATAGCTGGAAGGTTCTATATCAATGACGTCGCTGCATTCGTCATATTATTCTTCATCTTGAATTGTTGTCACTTGTTCTTCGGAACAAGTCTCATCCTTCTTTTCTTGTAGGTGATTTTACACGATCTTTCCTACAATTCAAATGCATTAGTTGTATGGTTAGAAACATTTCATAAGGTATACTCATAATGAAAAATTATTTTGCATCAAGATATATGATTATGCAACTATTTTAGCCAATACAACATTCATCCATATCTCACGAAATTTTTTCTAGATGCCTTCCATCTCCACCAGGACAACATTGAGATTGTGCACTAATCCAATATGTCAGCAAAGAGGTTTCATTCTGGATAAGTAGCAATGGAGAGTTGTATAGCACCATGAGCTACTTACCCATCACATGTATATTAGTAGTATACTGTCATTAATTCAAACATTCTATCATGCATAATACATCAATTGAATATAAAAAAATGCATAACAAGATCATGAAGTGACAATTGAATACTTATCTTTATTTGTTTCATGGGTAGACTTCTTCTTGAGCCTTTAGCTTCATCATCTTCTTTATTCATCATAGCATTGTTTCTTATCCAAATGCTAAGGTGGATAAGAGGTTCTTCAAGAGTTGAGTTCTTCATATTCCTCATTGCTTGAGGGATCTTCTTTGGATGGTGAGAGCTTGATCTTCAGTTGCTCCCATATTCTCTTCTCTTATTATAAGTCGAGACTCTTCTTCTTCCCAGAGTCTACTGAAAGTAATCACTTCCTTCTAGCACACATTCCTCGCATGAATAAATCCCATGATCCTGGGAGGCCATTCAAGGTGGTTATCACAAATTCTGCATTCTCCACTTCTTCTTCTACCACTTCAAGTTGTTCTTTTATTTGAGAGACCCGTGTAAAGTATGACTGTATGGTCTCTGCATTCTGGATATTCACATTCTTCAACTAGTTTCTTAAGGTCATCTTCTAATTCATGTTCTTCCCTTCAAATAGCTTGGTCAAGGAATCAAACATCTCTTTCGGTGTCTTTAGGGAAGACACTTGTGGTACAAGGTGATCCATGATTGAATCAACAATGATATTCTTGGCCTTGACCAAGTTCTTCTTGTGTAAGGATTTTAGCCTCGTCTCCCTCTAGAACTAGAACCTCTCTACTTATGTGGGTGTCCAATTCATTTCCTTCAAGGACTAGTGAGATCCTATACTTCCATGATTGGAAGTTGTCAACTTCACCAAGCTTATCACCAAGCCAATGTGATAGATCACTTTGAAATGAGAACCTCAAATGAAAATAGCAAAAGATTAGATCTTACCGATTTGAGGTGTTCGTCTTGGTTTCAGAGCTAGCTAATCTAGGGTTTGTCAGAGAAACCCTAATTTTAAAAACTTGGAATTTTTTAGATCCGATTGGCTAGAAACATATAAATATTCAAGGTGAGCTATCCAATGTACTCCTTTTCTAAAAATAGTGGAGGAAAGCTCCCAGAATAGGAAGCCCTAGTTTTCCAATTTCTTCTGTAGAAATGCTTGATACTGTTTCTACGATATATCTGAAATTACTACTCCTCTATGTCTAAAAATTTGCACAAAGGTAGCATATCCTATCCCTATTCCAACACCATAGGTTTCATCAGAATTGGTTTCACCAATTGGGACTTATGATCGTTTTACCAAGGTGACCCGTTTCAGGACTATTCAGCATAGCGAAGTTGTATGGACTTCCACGTGTCACTGTTTCATCTTCAGGGTCTGAAACTTCTACCACAGAAAGTAAAGTCTATTACATTTCTATAACAGCTTTAGAAATTCCATTTGGACCTTTGTAGCCTGAGATATAGCAATTCTCCCCAGGTGTCCTGTTTAGGGATGAATCCTGGAAGAGGCTCGAACCCTAACTTGGAGGGATTATATATCCTAGAATATAGCGAATCTGAGGATGAAATTTGGATACTGTGTAAATAAGGATTTTATATTTGGCTAGTGAATGTTTCAACTCTTGATCCTTTTCCAATCCCTATATATAGTGAATGTACCAAAACGTATCAGTTTTAGTATTTAGGGTTTTTCCCAGCCCAGGGTCAAACTAGGGTTTGACTTTCCCATAGTTTCACCCAACCAAAAATATCGAACCAGGTCTTTAAACTTCTATTTTGATGAGATAAATCCTATTCTGGGCTCACTCAAAAATTCCTCTTCTGTAAGAAGCCCTAATTTCCCGCACCAAAAACTCAAAATGTCCAGAATCAAATTATGCTTCGACAGAAAGATGTGCCCTTCAATGGAGAGTCAGCCTAGCATACTTTTACAGATGGATTATGGAGAGAGACCCAAAAAGTAAGAATCCCTAGCTTCTATAGCTACACAATGTCTTCTTCTCAAGTTATCTCTGATACCATGTTAGATTTTTATCATTCAAGCTAGTATGATCTTAGGAACTTATCTAAGAGAATAACATGCACAACAATAAACACAAGAGACAAGAGACACAAAGAATTTTCCTCGGGGAAACCATAAAGGAGAAAACCCCACAACTTCCTTAGAGATATAATGAGCACCAATGGCAGCAGTAAAACACGAAAACATAAAAGATGATCTCCACAGCTTGTTCTCTCTCTCACACTTGAGAGAGCTTCTCCTGTCTCACTCATGCACCCCAGTGAGTTAGTGTGTGCATGATAAATAGAGAGTCTCACTATCTATTTATATTCTTTCGTTCACTTGATGTCCACTTCAACATGTCGGCCCCACTTAACAATTACTTACTAGGGCCGACATCTCTAAGAGAGTCTAATAACCCTAGTGCCCCACATCTTGTGGGGACTTTGCCCCTCTGATCAACAAGGAGGGTTAACCTTAACACAATGGTGGGGACTATTTCCCTGACTTACAATAACTCACCTAGGGTCAAATTCTCTAGGATAGTCTAATAACCTTAGGGACCCACAACTGCGGGGACTTTAACCCTTGAACAATAGGAGGGTTACCCACAATGAATTTACATGAATTGTTTACATTATTGAATCTCCCGATGGGAACATCAGGGTATGAAATGACTCAATTACATTACAGATACTTCCCAGAATAAACATCGGGGTACAATACATGAAATATACAAGTGAATACATTCCGAAGTTACAAATACATCAACATCTCCAACCATACTTTGGAAACTTTGTATGGATATATTGAAATGATGTATCCGTTGAAGAGATTGATCCCATGAAAGGATCGAATGATCCTTCCTTTTTCATTCAATATATTGTCTCCCCAACCATACTTATACTGCACATGTCAAGACATCCTCCTCCAATATTTATTATCCTAGATACACTATATGTTTTCAAAGGGTTCTCCAACCCTTCCTTCCTCATTGAGTTAACGTAGATAGAAAACACCTCCCTATCATAGTGTTATCATGGGGAAAGGAAACAAATATGCATATGAAAACACATCTTTAATGATGGTGTCCACGGATTACATCTATCTAGTGAAATTATCATTCAATCCTTTCTTTTTCAATCAGTGTATGGTCTGTCAAGACATACTCTTAATGTACACATCAGACCATCCTCTTCCATTGTTGTAATCTCTCATAAACATGATATTTTTTTGAAGGGTACTTTGATTATTTATTCATCATAGAGTTAACGTAAAAGAGTTAGAAAACACCTCCCTATCATAGAGTTATCACAAGGAAATGAAACGGATATTGGTTGGACAACACATCTTTAATGATGGTGTATGACTATCGTATTATACTTTTGTAACTTTAGTTGTATCCACAAAAATGATGGATCCAATGAAGAGGTGGATCAGGTGAAAGGATTAGTTGATCATTCCTTTTTCATTCAGTATATGTTCTCTCCAAAAATATAAGCCTTTAGTGTATGGAATTTTAGGTTTTGTCATATCCTTGAAACTATTGTTCTAAACATTTCAAAACTTGGGTAGTCTCTTCTTAGATAAGGAAATGTATTTCCTTCTAAACACTTCCTCAGTAATGGTCACATTTTTTGAAGGTATCAAATTGAAGGATTGAGCAATCCTTTTCGGAACAACGATTTTTTTTCAATGTTTATCAACTAAAATATTGTTATATTTACTGGTTTAAAATTATTTTTATTTCATCTTATTTTTATATTCACTGATAACGCTAAGATACTATTGTTTTAATGCAGATAAAAATGTCAAGGTTTGTAACTCTTTTCTAGTTCAAGGAAATCCCATTTCTACAAGTAACAATAGAACACAACATTGGAGAATTTCAACAAGGTTGGTATTCTTTGTTAGTCAAGCCAATTAATTTCTATCCATATTTATATATTTTTTGGTTAACTAAGAAAAATGATCTTTTGTTAACATAGTGATGACTACATATGTCATCAATGATGACATATTGTGTGTCCAAGTGGAGGCCATTGAGAAAACACATGTTTTCTAATTCAAACTTCTCTTATAGTCTCTAATTATTGTCCAGATATTATAAAAATAAATACCATGGATGAAAACATATCATGTGCAAGGAAGGGGTGGCTTTTACCATCATACAATCAGTCAAATTGGTCAAGGACAAGCAACACAACCAATTTGAAAAAAGGTGTTCTATCCGTGTTAAGAAAAAAAAATTGTCAAAAAAATCCTCTCATGTTTTACATTTCATGTATTTGACGAACAAGCTCATAGATATTCATCATGAAAGTATGTTAACATTTCTTAGAAGATCTTGTTTATTTTATTTAGAAAAAAATATTGCCCAATCAATGGTCAAAAATTTGAAAGAGAATCCTTGAGAGACCCTCATGCATAAGGCCGGTAAAATCTTTGATAAATTAGAATGGAGTTAAAGGGACATAGTAAATATTTTCTTTTCAATGATAATTTTTTCTTTAGATATCACTATATGTGAAATTATACCTCCACATTTTCGATATCGAAAAATAAGTGAAGAAGAAGTGGATAAGCTTCTTTTTATCACTTCACAACGTTCACACCAACACTTAGGGAGGCTATCTATTACTTTACAACTTTCTGATGAAACTTCCTTGTTATGTTAACAATTGAGGCAAAGTTTATATGGATACCTTGAAATTTATATCTTAGTGGTCTACTGTGGTCTAGATACAATATTGACTCATAAAAAAATACTTCAAACAACCAAATATCAATTAGCTCATTCTATGTATCATTTTCGTAAGGCTTGTTTTTTACATAAAGATGTTCCTCAACATATAATTACAAAATTATGAAAATATAAAAATATTTATAGCAAGGAATTTGTTGACACTCCCTACATTGATCAAGTAATGAAAGAAAGGGATAAATGGGTTTATAGTAATAGACCATCTCGCCCTAGGAAGGGACACATTGAGACACATTGGATCATAATATTAGTAGGTATAAATTAAATTTCCTTACAAGTATTTTTCAAAATTTCTTAATTCGAATTGTAATTACTTTTTTTCTTCTTAATGTTCTACTTTATTTGGTTGCAATTTTCTGAAATGAATGCATAGATATTTTTTTATGTTGCAAGCAACCACATCTTAAAGACAAGATGACTCTTATCTTGATATCAAATGATTTGTGGAACAAATGGTGGACTGTTTTCAAGCTTTATAAAAATGGTTCATTGGCATGTTCACCTAAGAGTATTATGAAAGATGGTTTTCTATAGAATAAAACAAAACAATATGGTTCTAATTTTTGTAGACCATTGTGCAACCTAGATGAAGCAGAATTACATATTGTAGTAGATAAAATACTAGATGGATCTATATGGATATCTAGGACCTTTGATCGTTATCTCGAGAAGAGACTTGACGCAATATTGTAAGCGGTTTATAGATAAAATAAATTCAAGAAATATTATTTGTGAATATTTTAAAGTCGTGGATAATGAGTTCTATACTTCTAGCAATGTATTTGAGATTAATGTATCCAAAGTGTACAAATTGTTGCAAATCATTTCATGTAGTAGAGCTCTATTCTTGGAGAAGTAGATAAAATATCTGACGAAGAGCAAAAAGAGAGAATAAGTTGAAGATGAGTTTAAATTTCCTAAGTCTACTACAAATATTTTGGATCTTTGTATTCAAGATAGGGATATTAGTGTGGCAGTGTGGAGACAATGGAGGAGCCAACTCTCCCCCACCCACACGGATTTTGATGATCCACTTTCCTTACGTATTTAATGAATCCACTATACAAGGTCCTGGATTTAATGGATAGAGCTATCAATAATTGTTTTGAGCTGGTTACTAGTACTCTTCACATCATGTTTCTCTGCTTCCATTTCTTTTTCCTTGGAATGAAGTCAGACTTCGATTTAACTTTTGCAAGTTGTCAATTCCCAGTCTATAATGAGCATTGTGCTGATAGAGCTTTCCTCAAGTGCGAGGCAAGCCATTTTGATAGGATTGTGGCTCATTTTGTAAATGTCCATAGCTCTACTCTCCTTGATTTACAGGAAATCGAGACCCCTTATGTCAATCGCGGTATTTTGCACACGAGAGGAGATAATCATGCTTACTTCTAGTCTTGTATCTTGAAGGAGTGCAAGAGCCAGTGTCACGAAAAGTCGGTCAAAATGTCAAGAAGAGTTAAAGCTCCCCTACGTCAAGCCAATTGTGGAAGGGGAACCTCTAGGAATTGGGGAAACACAGGGTCTTCATACATCGGATTCAACAGTTCAGTGCAAGGGCATATTCACAACTTTCTAGATGACTGGGAGGAGGAAATGGTCCTCCAACAATTGATTGGGAAATGTGCTCGCATCATAAGCAAGAATTATTTGAACATGAAGAATATGCTAGCTCAGATGTTGATGTAGCCTCAGAGGAAAATTTTGGTTGAAAATCCTCCACCTCCAACTCCTTCCTCTTTGGAGGCCAATCCTATTCCTCCACCGAGTGCTTCCATGGTATCCAAACCCATGGAGGGCCATGAGAATGAAGATGATAAGAAGGTATCATGGCCCTGGACAGGACCAACATGGCCTCTACCAGTTACAACAGGAGGAAGAAATTGGATAACAATGAACTGACAAACCTGAATCCCTTCAAGATATTGATCCCCCTTCCTGTTAAAATGACATTAGAGAATTATTCTAGATCATGCCACTACAGATGCTCAATTGTTGAAGAGAAGTCGGAGGAAGCAAATCATAGTAGCAACACGGAGTAATGCTCTCATTCTGGTTAATTTCATCCTTTTCTCTTAGTTTTTATTAGTCTTTTCCATTATGGAGTTGTTAGTTTTTTTACAGCTTTCAAATCTTGCAGTAGCTTATTACAAGTTTCATACAGTTTGCATACAGGCCTAAGCTTACTTAGTCTCTCTCTGACTCTTCAGGTTAGAAAGACAAACTTTGATATTTACAGAAATAATAGGTTGGCTAGGTCTGTCAGTATATGTCTCAATTACTTTTGTTTCAATTTTGTAAACTACTCTAATGAGCCAAGGACTCTCAAGAACTCTTGTGCATGTACTTTCAATTTTTTTGTATATTAATATATTTTTGCTCTAGAACTTACAAAAAAAATGTAATATACTATGAGGAATTTGTATCTCACATACCACCAAAGTAATTACTTTTGGACATAATGTAAACCAAGTCCAAGCTTCTAATAAATAAATTTTGTGAGAGGCATGAACATGGAAGGACCTTACCAACAGCCAACCCATTCTTATTGCACCTACCCTCGTCAACATGTACAGACTCCTAGGTGTTTACTAATGTTGTTGGCACATTTGGTTGACAGTTGTTGCACGCCATGTTAATAAACAACAATGCATTGAACACGTAGTGTAAACAAATCTTCCCAGATGCTACATTGACATTTCTAAATGCTATATCATTGCCAATCAAGGACAAGAGCAATAACCTTGCAATTGATCTATTGATCCCAAAGGCATAATGTTTGGAACCTTGATAATTGTTTTTAAATTATTCAAGACTAATCAGGATTGATTGTTAACTAAATAGTTAGAGAGATTAAAAATTGAGTTGGGAAAAGTATTTTTGTTGGCCTGGTTATGTTCATTTTAATCTTGGTTCTTTATTTATTTATTAGCATTCATGCTACAACACTTAAGGAGATGGGAAAGGGAAACACACCATAAGTTCGCAAATATTCATAGCTATAGGAAGGGAACAAACCACAAGCTCACAAGATTCACGGCTAGAGGAAGGGAAAGAAACCACAACCATAAAAACATCTCTAACATACCCGACGTCAATGCTCCATATAAACCAAATCTATAGCTCGAGGAGAGAACTTGCCAGTATTAATTATTCCTATAACATACCGTCCAAGAAAGGATATGGTTAGACTCAAAGAAAGAGAACAAATTATTTACCTAAAAACACAATATATGAGCTAGCATGACTTTTATTGTGCATATTTATGCTTATTCTTGTTGCTAACATTTAATTGCCACTAACCTAGGATGTGAAATTATAATAAATAATTTCTATATTGCTTTATTGGACAAAATTTTATGTTGTTAGAGAACCTAATGAGCTATTTCTTTGTTTTAATAATAGAAAAATATACAAACTTCATATCTACTTTTTGTTTTTATATCCTAGCTTGGTACCTCTACTTATAAGACTACATTCTACATATAAATTAGGGTCGTGTCTAGGATTTAATATTTCAATCCAAAATAGACAATCATTAACGCTAGTCAGGTAGTAATTCAGAGGAGTTTGCTAACCCAAACATGTGAAAGGGTAATTGGTCTTCTCTATTGGGTAAACTCCCTTAGTTGACCCTTCATCTATTTTAACATATTACTTAGGGTCGCAATACATATATATCAATCAATGCATGCCCCAATTTGTAAATATTATTTATTTAAAATATGAATTGCCTTTTGGTTGTCTCCTTCACGTGCCATTGATTCATTACAACACAAGACTAGAGAGCTCATTCAGCAAAGCCCTATCCGCCCAGTAACACTACGCGTAAGGCACATTCAATCTGCCCAGCATAGGTCCCTACTAATATATATATATATATATTCTGCGAGTTGAAATCGAGTATTTTTAAAACTGTAACTGCAGCTGAATTGTGATTGATTGAATTGCGCAAGGCCTTTGTTTCTTATTTAGAACTTTCATAAGTCTTTGTTGCAGAAATTCCATCACTTGGATTTGTCCTTTGAGCCTGCAAAAAAAAACAATTTTCTCTGTATCAAATTACTCCCTTTGCAGCAATTTTGACTGCTGAAGACCCTCAGAAGAAGAATTGATTCCAAAATCACCTATGTTTCTATGATCTAGATCTCTCTGCTTGCCCTGTCAACTCAAGTTTATCTAGGCGATAATACAATGGATGGAAATGGTAATAGTGTTGTTGGTCGAATTCTGCACTTTTATGATTTTCCAAATAATATATATATATATATATTCGGCATATTAAATCTTTTGCATGGTTGTTGCGATCCTCTCGATCGGAGGTGTGAAGTGGTAGACTTGGTGGGTTATATATGGATATATTGAAGTTTCTGGTGATCAAATCATCATGAAATAATGGGAAAACAACGATTCCCTATTCCCAAACAACCCATATTATCTACACTTAACCAACATTTGATAGATCCCACCCAACGAGAGGTCCAGGCACCAAGGGTTTAATCCCTAATGAACAAAGTATAAGAAGTCCACGTTGTCTACCATGGTGACCATGTCATCCACCTCATCTATGTATGTGATAGCCATGTCTATGATAGGGCTCAATTTGAAGAGCTCGTGGATATTTTCTCTAGGATCATCCAAATTTATTTTCAATACAAATTCTTACCTCAGTTGCAAGTTTAAAAGCTGAAGTGTACCCTGATACTTAACCTTCACAACCAAAGCCATCTTGATTTGTGAAAGAAGCCCAACTATCCTGTTAGTCCTCTGAAAGAACAAATATATGCTTTTTTTTTAACTGAGGGATGAAGAAATACCGATGCAATGAAAATGTGTATATGGTTACGTGTATTTTAACTGTGGGTTTGTAGCTGAGTTTTGGTAGTTTTCTCCATTTTCACATGTTGGTCGGCATACGCATTCTCTGTGAGATCCAAAGCCATCCGGATGCATCCCTTCCATTTCGAGCGTAAGAGCCTTCATTATTCTCATGATCATCGAGATCACGCATGACATTTTCGTCGGTCTTTCACAGACTTTGGCATAGCACAATTGATGAACCTCAGGAACAAAAATCACCAACAAGAGGTCGATCCAAAGAAAGAGGAGAAAAGTGAAGTTCTTGTTCTTGCCTTCTTTCTTTTCCTGGTATTCGACGTAGACATTTCTTGTTATTTTTAGTGATGGGATTTTCAGTGGTGTCACCTTCTTGCTAATTAATCTCTTCACGCCTTCTGCATGCATTCTTGCTAATCCATCCCTTTGACATTTTCCATTAAAATCTCTTTTGATATTTCGTTGATCCGTTATCTGTTTCTTGACAGAAAAGAAAAGAACCCTCGACAGAACTGTGTATATCAAGTTTACCTTCGATTTTGATGTCGTCACGAGCAAATCTGAAAGATTGATCTTGTTTTCCATTGATAATTGTTTTTCTAAAATTTATTATTAAGCTTTAAAAAAAACTAGCAAAATATGCCAGCTACTCATGTCGCAATACACAGATGGTGCAAAATCACATTGATATCATATGGTAACACGATGCATTTTATTTTCCCCCATTTGCTTCAGTGCTTGTGCCTTATTCGTCATACCTATGCAACCACTTCAAAGTTGATTCCATGCTTCTTGAAAACCACGGTCCATGCTACAGTTTGAAGTCACAATGGTGGTTTCCCTAAGATTGACAAAAGCCAACTTAATCAAACTATTCCGGTGAGTTATTCCATGATAAGCATGTGGCATGACATTGCAAACATTCTAATGTTAGTGATAAAATGGTGAACATTGAAGGCTTTGGCTTCCAGTTCCTCGTGCCTATACATTGAATAGTCAGAGTGTTGTATCTGTGTGCAACGCCATTCAAAGGAGAAGGAGCAGTATACTCAAAGATTAGAAAATACCATTGCAAAATATGTCAAGAAGTTATGGATGAAGATTGAGACCATGCAAATTTAAACATCGTTCAATCTGAGTTGGCATTGTCTAGCTCTTAGCAAAATCATATTAGCATTCAAGGAGTCACGGACATCCATCATCTGGTTCTAATGTTTTGCATGATATATGTATGGCGATTACAATTCGTAACATAGGGTTTTTGTATTATTATAAATTTCGGATTGTAATTTGCATTATTGTTTTGGTTTTGTTGTTTTTATTGTTCAATGCAAAAGTTAAAAAAAAACACTACCAAAAATGAAATAATAAAAATATAGATGCTCTACATTCTTTTATTATTCGGTGTGTAATATAAAATTTAAAATAAAACAAAAACAATAAAACAAGTTTTAAAAAAATCATTTTTTTGTTTTGTTATAAAAGGAAAAAAACAATAAAAATTATAAAACCATTAAAATCAAAACATTGTAAAAATACAAAATTGCAAATGGATATTTCCATTATTCCTGAGCACAATATCAACAAATGTTTTGCGAATTGAGCTAATTTGTTTTTCTTGAGTCACTTCATGCAACAATCGATGATGAAACAAGTGCAAAGGCTACAGATAAAAACACATTTTATTTTCTTTTTTTGGATTGCTTGCATTTGTATCATTCCTGCATTTTATATTTTTCGAATCTCTCACGGTTTTCATGTAGGATTAGTACTAAGTTTTTTTTAGGTTTGGAGACGATTGCATTTCATGCCGTAGTGATTTTCAAGAATCACAAACTCTTTCACATACACATGTTTCATTGAAAGCTTGAAGGAGTTATATTTTTCATCTAACATGTCATGGCATTTGTCGCTACACAACAACCTTTCATAAAACTAATTACGCCATGACATGATCATTTACCCTTCTCCTTCTAAGCTTATCCGTCATGCATGTATTGATGTCTACCTTTCATTGCCTTAAACATTATGAATTCCCGCATGTCTACCTTTCTGGGTCGCACACATTCCTTTCTTATTTTTTAGTTCATATTTTTCCTTATGAATAAAACCATATTGTTTCTCATTCCATGACTACATTTCCTTGTCTTCCTTGTCATACAAAATTGTTCGATCGTGAGATCTTTTATCTATAGTCGTACCACTCATTTTGTACAACTTGCGTTGACTGATGTGGGATTCCTTAAGGCCCACCTTTCAACAAGTCTTTCCCCGTCGACCTCAACAACTTATCTGGTATAGAGACTAGAGCTCATTTTGAGTACCTTGAGGCTTGCATGCCCTAATGGAAATTTGTCTCACTAACCATCATGGGAATGCATCAATGTCCCTTGATCATTAGATCTTGCAAGTGGCTTGACATCATCTCACTTATTCACACTTCCCAAGATGTACTTAGGTACCTTGGAACTCATTGACATCAATGGTAAGCTTGCCTCGCATTGGTTAACAACATCCCTCAATGGCCGGTAATCCAATGACTTCTTTAGCTCAACATCGACACATTTATTCGCATGGTAAGAATTGTACCATCGATTTTTGTAGCAGGTGAATACTATATACTTTTCATGATTCCATCAACAGTTTTGCAACAACATACTTCCAACCATATGAGAGTACCACAATTCCACTTTCAGCTTTCATCTTTTACTTCATTCAACCAAGCAGCAGTTCATGTTCCTTCACCTCACAATCTGTGATCCAATAATCGCATCAACCACATTCCTATTGCAATGTTCATCAGCATTTTGGGTAAGTGGAGGTATGTTGTTTTCTAATCTTTAACCATGCAATTCCTTAAATTCTAGAAAATGAATGAATTTGGAAAATTCCCTCGCCATGTTACACTCCCTTACTCATTTTCATAAAGTTAACACATATTTAGTTGGGGGGGAGGGGGGTGTATATTAATTACCATTTACACATACCATCATCTCATTTACCATTAACCAACATGTCTCTTCCAAATTACACTTTGTCAGAATTTGATCTGGTTTTGGCATGATTCATAAGCATGAAGAAAATGTATATTGATGGCTTATCCTTTCCAATGCATGTGTACTTTCAAATCTTAAGTATTGCAGCCATAAAAATGAATGAATGTTGTTTACACAAGAACCAACATTTGTCATCTTTATGGTTGTCACACAAGAACCAACATTTGTCATATTCATGGTTGTCACCCAAAAACCAACCATAAGTAAAATCAGCTGCTACTTATGTATTTCACATCATGGTATGATTTATTGTTAAAAACATTGTCATGCAAAGCCAAAGTTAAAAAGGTTTATGCATAGTTGCATGAGGACATGCACCAAGTTCAGTTGGGGCGAATGTTTGGTTGCCCAAATGTTGTATTTTCATCCTATTTTTCCTTCACTATTCCTCACACTCATCCCTATTCATCACTCCATTAATAATTTCTTCTACCATTTTCATAAATAAATATGGGTTACCTTGTTATTTTCCAATTTATTTATTTTTAAGTATTTTAAGAGAATTTATGATTAAATATTAGAAAATTAACATGTTTTCATTTATGTCTCAAATTTGTGTGAGCTTTGTGATGTGTAGGAATATTTGAATATTTTCAACAAATGGATTATTCAAAAGCTTCTCAACTATTTCCTCCACATTTTCAAGATTTGGAGATAATTATTCAAGATAATTCCAAAGAGGAATATCATGAGAGAATTTGTGAGGATTTGTAAGGATTTGTGAGGATTTGAAGGGATAAATATTTTGTAATTATGGAAAATAGGTTAAGAAAAAAGTGGAACTTCATTTTCCCTCTTTTCAAAGAAACTCATGTATAAATAAGAGTGTTATCTCCTCATTTGGGAGGAGGCCTCTTTAGTGGTGTGGAAGTAGAGAAATAATTTATGTCTTTTGAGTGTTAGTCATGGATTGGATAATTTTGTAATGGATTGATGGTTTAATACAAGCATTTTTATTTCTCCATATTGATTTTGATTTATTTATTATGAACTATTTTGGATTAGTTTATTTCATGAATTGTATGCTTTCATAGATTATTCATTTTCAGCTTTCATAAACTAGGTTCAATTTCAGTCGCATGTGTTTTCTTAGATTAAGTTAGTCGTATGTTTTCTTAAATTTCAGTCGCATTTGTTTTCTTAGATTAATCGCATGTTTTTTTAAATTTTAGTCGCATGTGTTTTCAATTTCAATAGCATGGAATAGTAGATTAAATTAGTGTTACTTTGACCCTACATATATTTTGCATGTACCTCATAAGTTTACGATCTCCCCGAGTTGACAATTAAATCATTGGATGGCTTATTAATAGTTTAATAGTTTACACCAACACTGTTCACATGTTTTCTAATGGACGTGACCATCTTGAAGAATCTCATGCATATTCATCTTAGAGGGAACTACTTCTTCGATGCCATTCCTGCTACATATGGTGGATGGAGTAAGTTGGAGTATCTTGTAGTCTCTGGAAATGAACTGAGTGGAAATATTCTGGGAGAACTGGGAAACCTCAGTCATCTTAAAGAGATTTATGTGGGATATTTCAATTCATATGAAGGTGGAATACCACCTGGAATTGGGAAGTTAACAAATCTTGTTTGTCTGGATATGTCGTCCTATAATTTGTCTGGTCCTCTTCCTCCCGAGCTCAGTAATCTGGTGAATCTAGATACAATGTTTATGAAAGTAGATCTCCTCTCCATCCCAATTCCTCCATATATGGCAAACCTCAAGAGCTTGAAATATAGGGACCTTTCACACAACTAGCTTGCAGGAGAAATCCCAGAAGAGTCATCCCAGCTGAAGGAGATGGCTATTCTGAATCTCTTCAGAAACAGGCTTCATGGAAGCATTCGTTCCTTCATCAGTGACATACCCAACCTTGAAGTTTTTCAACTATGAGGAAATAACTTCACTAGCGAGATTCCTAAGAAATTAGGAATCAACTCAAAGATTTTGGTGATGGATCTATCTACCAACAAGCTTACTAGCTTCATTCCTCTGGATCTATGTGTTGGTGGGAAGTTGCAAACATTGATTTTTCTCCAAAAATTATTCTTTAACCCCATTCCTAAATATATGGGAAAATGTAAGTCACTTACCAAAGTCCAAATGGGCCAGAATTACTTGAATTGATCCATCCCAAAAGGGTTGCTCAACCTTCCCAAGTTGGAGATGATTGAACTCCTTGACAACTATCTAAGTGGTAGCTTGATGGCTAAAATTGGAGTGAACTCTAAGTTGGGTCAGTTGAACTTGGAACAACAATATCAGTGGTCCTTTTCCAAAATATACCAAATGTATGTATTATTTTCACATCAAGTCTTGTGAGAAAGATATTTTAGTTTGCTTTTATGTTATCCTTAGGTGGCAGCTAACTTGCATGGTAGCATGCATGCAGGTGGCCTGGAAGGTGCACTCAATGTCTGTTAATTCTGAGCAGGTGTAGTTGTCAAGATCAGTACATCAAGCAGGTGTAGCAGTCAGAGTTGTAAGGATCAGTACATCCGGCAGAGCGCTCCAAAATGAAAAGGTGATTTCTCAATAAGAGAGTTGGGTGTAAAAGCATCAGAAAATTTGGTAAAAACCATATCATTGAAATGTGCAATTAAATTTGCATGAATTTCAAAACCTAAACGAATACATTATTCCCCACACTAAATTTTGATATCACCTCATCGTCGGGTCCTGGGAAGTGAAAACCAAAGACTACGTAAGCTACTTTTGTTCAATCATAAAATCAAAAATTCAAATTTTAAAAATATAGATATTAGCAATTATTAGCTACTATAGAAAAAATTTCAAATCTTGTAGTGTACGAAAATGATTAATACACCTTTGTGATTTATATATATCCCCTTGTCAGGAACATAATAAAAATTATATAAACTATATATTTTAAATTAATTGGTTCCTGATGAAATTTCCACTATATAGTTAACATTACTTTACATTGTTTTCAATGTTTCTACATTTCGAAGAAATTTTCAAACTCGTATCAATTTTACAGTGGAAACAATGGAAAGTAATGTTAATTGTTGTTATCCTGAATGGGTATTCTCTGCTTAAAGACTAAAATTATGTTTATGATATGTACATTTTTTCTTTGATACAATGAATATCAAAAGAAAAAAATTTGTGTATATATATATATGGTACTTTTCTCTAAAGCAATTATAATATTTTTTATTTTATTTTAAATTTTGATATATAACATAATGCAAAATTTTGATATGTTCTAAAATGTATTTTTTCTTATATTATATATATATATTTAATTTTGGATATATAAATGTCACACAAAATTTTAAATCTCATTCATATTTTAAAATATATATATATATATATATATATATATATATATATATATATTTTGCATTTATATAACTTGTGGCTTCAAAACTTTTCTATAAGGACCAAACATGAACTCATTAGTATATAATTTGTGTCTTAAAGACTATTTTATTATGAGAAAACATGAACTCATTAGTCCTCTTCCATAAATTGATCCGTAAAAGTATTCAAATCTTCTAAAATGGGTATATGGACTGTAATCTATTTTAATGAGATCTTAGATACATGTGTAAGTGTACATACAATAAGATTAGACCCATATAAAAATGGATCAGCCTAAACAAAAAAACAAAATAAGATGGAGAGATGAAAGGAAACCTACAGCAGAAATTGGCTCAAAAGACCCACATCGAGCCATGATGGACAATATCTGAATTTCTTTATTCCTCATATTGAAACCTCATTGAACTCTATTAAAGAGTGAATAAAGGAAAAGCATTGAAATGAAGATTACACCGATCTAATGTTGACTTTCCACCATTCAATGACCACTTTCGAGACCCCCCACAACCTGAAGACAAGAGAGCCTCTGACTCTTAGCAAAAGAAAGATAACCAATTTATATGTTGACATTCTTACTAGCAAACTTTAAACGAATATGTGGTTTTCAAAGTAGTGTTTATGATTATAATCTTTCCAGATATTTATGAGGGTTTTTTGCAGGTTTGTCACCTCATCATTTCCAGGGACTCTGATTCTCTTCATGGGAATGCACCGAGGATTTAGTAGTGGCCTGATTCAGAACAAAAACTCAACTTTTGTTTTAAGTTTGACTGCTACTACCACCTTTGGAAATGTGACTGTCTCCATCACCTTTTGGATTTGAACATCGTATTGTGGCTGAGCGCATTTTCTGCCACCCTGCCCACTAATTTTGCCGTTTTAAAAGGATTTCTTTGATTCAAGGAGGATGGGAACATGGTGTCAGCGACGGTTTTTCTAATGGAAGTCTCTTTTGTCACCCCGTTCTCTGTCTCTCCATCTTGAAAGGTACTTGTCCTTTACCCTTCTCTGATTTCACTGCTTTGTTTCATACTAGGGTTTCGGGGCTGGTTTCTTTTTTTAACCCTATCATTTCTCTTCCTCACATGGAGTCTTCCCTTCATTATGGATGGATTACTACCAAACATGTCTAAAAATAAGTGGGAATAGCATTGCCCCCCCATAAGCTTGTGTTTTCGACACACAAGACTGTCATCTCTGTGGTTGGTCGGGTTTCTAGGGTCTCTTGGTATTTGTTGACTTTTTTTAATATTTAGTCAGGACTGTTGGTCTTTCGTTGTCTTGGATTGTTTATCTTGTCACTTTTCTTCACCATTACCTTTCTTACCCTTCTGTTGGGTGTGTTAGGGTTTCACTTTCTACGGTCGGCTGTTTCATTTTCTTGGGTTTTTTTGAGTCGACACTCCGACCTATTTTATTTCCCCTTTCTTCACACTTATATTTCCCTTTCGGTATTGTTCACCGTATGTTCCTGTACTCCTCCTTCTTGGGATTCTTGATTGGTCTCATGACTACTTCTGTTTGGCCCTTGGTCCCCAAACATGTCATCGGAGCCTGGTCCTCACTCCTCATCAGTTGGTGGAATGGGGTTAGTGCATCCCCGATTCAATCCTTCTTATTACTCTCGAAGGAAAACCAAAGCAGTCAAGGCTCTTGAATCTAAGAGTAGATATGTCCTTGGTTGAGATATTTTGATGGATAGAGTTGATTCACTATGTTGCTGAGCACTGATCAGTCCCTTAGAGTATTGCTTGATGAACAAAGAAGAGTGTATTTAGTGGGCCACTCTCCACTGGAAAAATCTGATAGATTACATCCCTACCATCAGTCTAATGGCCAATAAGTGGTAAGTAATTTTTGTCCTTGAGGAGAAATATTCTTCACTCATATTGAACACACTCTTAACCATTCAGAAAGGATACCTGGTACTAAGCCGATGGAATTCTAGCTTTGATCCTATTAGGGAAAGGGTGATCAAGCGCCACCTGTGGTTTCTTCTACCTGACCTTCCTTCCCCCTGTGGAATAAGGACTTCCTCACTAGCCTTGCTAATTATCTTAGTTGTTTTGTTGCGTTGGAAAAGGACTTTCATCTGATCTTTGATAAGTGCATGGCTAGTGTTCTTGTATAACTGGATGTATCTAAAGGATTACTTGCCGAAATTAAGATTGTTTGTGGCGAGCAGATTATTTGTCAATGACTGGATTACCTCAACATGCCCTTCAGTTGTAATTTCTATCATAATACTGGCCACCTTCATAATTCTTGTACCTCCCTCGTTCATGTTCTTCCTATTTCCAAGGGATTTAATCTATGTGGTCCTCTTTCTCGCTCTCCTCCTAATTTTTCACCCAAGAGTGCAGAGGTTTCAGCTCTTTCACCTGAAGGAGCTTTATCAACTGAAGGTATTTATCGCTCTTCATCTCCTACACTCTATGATGACCTTACTAAGGGTGAACTATTATATATTGAGGATGTGGAAAATTGCTCTCGTTTATCTCTCCCTGCTAGTACTATGACCACTACTGTTGTTTTCCCTGCCCTGGATATTTCACCCCTGGAATTTCCAAAGACTCACCCTCGTCCCTCCTTTCCTCATACTTTTCCTGCCTATACCCTTTCACCCCACATGCTGACCACTGAGACACCTCCTCCATTCACTTCTGATGACTTCCCGCCCCTCACTAGCTCTGCCCCTACACCTACTCCTCCTCCTCCTCCTCCTTCTTGTCCTTATGACTCACCCTCATTTATGGGTCCTTCACTACTCTAATCCATTTCTATCTTCTCACATAAGTCATCTATCTCTCCTTCTACAATTCCCTTGGACTTCATCATATTTGAAAATGTAACTATATGCAAGTCTAGGAAGAAAAAACCTCCTTCCTTCCCACAAGGTGATATAGGGATTACTGGTCTTTATACCCCTCTTTCTGTTAGACATAAGGTAGCATCCAAAGCTTCCTCATCTTCCCAGCTATCCACCCCCTAGGAACTTAGAGCATTGTCACCTGATGTGACAGGTTCTCCATGAAAATACTTTCCATGAACATTCGTGGTTTTGGAGGGCTCACCAAAAAAAGCCTTTCGCTCACTTTTATTGTCTTTAAATCCTGATAATGATCCTCATACAGGAAACCATGTGTAACTACTATCATGCTCTTCATCTTTTTTCCAAACTTAAATCTGGCTGGGAATTTTGTCCAATTGATTCCCGAGGCCTCTATGGGTGTCTCCTTTCAAGTTGTAACCCTCTTGTCGTTCATTGTAAATCATTTTCTTCCTTTGTTGGCATATTGGTCAAATATAGATTCAAAGGCCTCAGTGATTGTTGATGTATTTGTAACTTCGGAATGTATTCACTTGTATATTTTATGTATTGTACACCAATGTTTATTCCAGGAAGTATCTATAATGTAATTGGGTCATGTCATACCTTGATGTTCCTATCAAGAGAATCAATAATGTAAATAAGTCATGTAAAGTCATTGTGGGTAACCCTCCTATGATCAAGGGTTAAATTCCCCACATTGTGGGGCCCTAGGGTTATTAGACTCTCCTAGAGAAGTCATCCCTGGTGAGTTAATGTCAAGTCAGGTCATTAGTACCCCAGCTGTGGTTACTCAAGCCTACATAACTAAGTTAGGATTAATCGAGCCTACATAACAAATTTAAATTTTAAGTGAACAAAAGAATATAAATAGAGAGTGAGACTCTATATTTATTACACACACACGCTCACTCACTGGGGCGCATGAGTGAGAGAGAAGAAGTTGGGATCAGAGAAAGAGACAACTGCTGTCGGAGATCATATTTATGTTTTCGGGTTTTACTTTTGCTATTGGTGGTCATTCTATCTCTGATTAAGTTGCAGGTTTTTCTCCTTTATGGCTTCCCCGAGGAAAATTATTTGTGTCTCTTGTCTCTTGTGTTTATTGCTGTGCATGTTATTCTCTCAGATAAGATCCTAGATCATATTGCTTAAATGATAAATCCAACATGGTATCAGAGCTAACCTGAGAAAAATACATTGTGCAGCTATAGAAGCTAGGGCTTCTTAATTTTTGGGTCTCTCTCCACAATCCATCAGCAAAAGAAGGCTAGGCTAGCTCTCCATTGAAGGGCGCATATTTCTATCGAAGCGGAATTCGATTCCAGGCATTTTCAATTTTTGCTGCGGGAAATTAGGGATTTTTACAGAAGAAGAATTTTTTAGTGAGCCCAGCATAGGATTTCTCTCCTCATCAAAATCAAATTTTATAGACCTGGGTCAAGATTTTTGGTTGGGTGTAACTACGGGAAAGTCAAACCCTAGTTTGACCCCGGGCTGAAAAAACCCTAAATACTAAAACTGATAAGTTTTGGTAAATTCGCTATATATCAAGATTGTAGAAGTCTCAGAGGCCGAAACGTTCATAGGTCGAAGATGAAATATTGATGTACATTTTATCAAAGTTTCAGCCTTAGATTCACTATATTCTAGGAGATATGATTCCTCCAAGTTAGGGTTCCAACCTCTTCCAGGATTCATCCCTAAACAAGACACCAGGGGAGAATTGTTATATCTCGGTATACCAAGGTCCAAATGAAATTTATCAAGATGTTCCAAAAAGGGAATGGATTGATCTTTTTGTGGTAGAAGTTTTATACCCTGAAGATGAAACAGTGACACGTGGCAGTTCGTACAACTTTGCTATGCTAAAAAGTCCTGAAACATGTCACCTTGGTAAAATGATCATAAGTCCCCATTGGTGAAAGAAATTATGATGAAACATATGGTGTTGGAACAGGGAAAAACAAGGTTACCTCAATACGAAATTTTAGACACATAGGAGTAGCACTTTTGAATATACCATAGAAACAGTATCAGGCAGTTCTGCAGAAGAAATTGGTAAACTAGGGCTTCTTGTTCCGGGAGCTTCCCTCCACTATTTTCAGAAAAAGGAGTACATTGGACAGCTCACCTTGAAGAGGTATATCTTTCTATACAATCATATCTAAAATATTCCAAGTTTTGAAAATTAGGGTTTCTCTAACAAACCCTAGATCAGCCAGCTCCGGAACCAGGAAGAACACCTTAGATCGATAAGATCTAACTTTATTTTGCTATTTTCATTTGAGGTTCTCATTTCAAAGTGATCTATCACATTAGCTTGATGATAAGCTTGGTGAAGTTGACAACTTCCAAGCATAGAAGTATATGATCTCTCTGAAGAAAATGAATTAGACACCTACATCAGTAGAGAGGTTCCAGTTCCAGAGGCAAATGAGGCTAAAAGCCTTACACCATAAGAACTTGGTCAAGGCTAAAAAGATCATTACTGATTCAATCACGGATCAACTTATACCACGAGTGTATTCTGTAAAGACACTGAAAGAGATTTTTGATTCCTTGACCAATCTATTTGAAGGGAAGAACATAAATCGAAATATGACTTTGAGAAAACAATTGAAGAATGTGAAGATCCAGAATGCAGAGACCATACAGTCATACTTTACAAGGGTCTCTCAAAACAAAGAACAACTTGTAGCAGTAGAAGAAGAAATGGAGAATGCAGAAGTGGTGATAGCTGCCTTGAATGGCCTCCCAGGATCATGGGATTCATTCATGTGAGGAATGTGTGCTAGAAGGAATTGCTTACTTTCAACAGACTCTGGGAAGAAGAAGAAGCTCAACTCATAATAAGAGAAGAGAAGATGGGAGCAACTGAAGATCAAGCTCTCACCATCCAAGAAGATACCTCAAGCGATGAGGAATATGAAGAACCTATTATCCATCTTAGCATTTGGATAAGAAATGATGCTATTATGAATGAAGAAGATGATGAAGCTGAAGGCTCAAGAAGGAGTCTACCCACGAAACAAATAAAGATAAGTATTCAATTGTCATTTCATGATATTGTTTTTGTTATGCATTTGTGTATATTCAGTTGATGTATTATGCATGATAGAATGTTTGCATACTACTAATACACATGTGATGGTTAAGTAGCTCATGGTTCTATACAACTCTCCATTGCTACTTATCTAGAATGAAACCTCTTTGCTGACATATTGGATTAGTGCACAATCTCAATGTTGTTTTGGTAGAGATGGAAGGCATCTAGAAAAGTTTCCATGAGATATGGATGAATGTTGTATTGGCTAAAATAGTTGCATAATCATATATGTATGCATAATAATTTTCCATTATGAATATGCCTTATGAAATGTTTCTAACCATACAACTAATGCATTTGAATTGTAGGAAAGATTGAATGCAATCACCTACAAGCAAAGAAGGATGAGACTTGTTCTGAAGAACAAGTGACAACAGTTCAAGAAAGAATTCAAGATGAAGAATAATATGATGATACTTTCAAAGAAGAGATCTCAGACACAGTGTAGTTATGTAACACTATTGAGCAACATCATTGATGAAGAACCTTCCAAGAAGTATCTAAGAAGAAAGGGAAGGAGTGTACCAGTTCAAGAAGAATGATGTCTAGGATGCAGTATCGAGATCTGAAGAGAAGTTTGTAGTTCCATCATGCAGTAGATGGAAACATTGTGGGATACAAGGCAAGATTTGTAGCACGAGGCTTCTCACAAAAAGAAGGCATAAACTACGAAGAGACATTTGCAGCCACTAGAAGTTAAGACACATGATAGGGAGCATCATGTATGCAAATTAAAGAAGGCCTTGTATGCGCTCAGAAGACACCCATGGGATAACACATACATGATGAGCTTGATGAATATTTTAACCTTTGATACAAGGTTGAAGATGAAAGCCTATAGAGGATGACAAGCTCACATATGGGTGCGAGAAAATTTTTTGAAACGGTTCAAGATAGAGGATCTTGGTATCCAGTGACCCTAGATGGTTACATAGAATATTAGTAGCAGAGGAAGCTACTTGTCACTCCGGTATAGAATGTTTCAGTGCATAGAGTACGAAAGACAGAGGGAGAATGATGCTTTGCTTCAGAGGGAGTGACTGCAGAAGATACTGAGGTTCGACATGGTACGAAAGGATGGATAGATTATTGATGAATCCAGGATTTAGTGAGAGTAAAGCGGATTCCAACCTTTGCTTCAAGGTTGAAGGAGGAAGACCAGTGATGCTCCTGTTATATGTCGATGACTTGTTCTTGACAAAAAAGAGGAACTCATTAAAGTTGCAAGAAGGAGACTTGCTGCCGAGTTCGAGATGAAGGACTTGGATATGATGCACTAATTTCTAGGCATGGAGGTGTGACAGAATGCAGATGGAATCTCCCTAGGACAAGGGATGATGGACCGCAAGGCCATGACCACACCTATGGCATCGAACCTAAAGCTATTGAGTGATGCTTCATGAGATTCGGTTGATGGCATGATGTATCATTAGATGATTTGTTCCTTGATGTACCTGACGAATACGAGACCAGATATTTGCTTTGTTGTGAACACCTTGAGCCAGTTCCTGACAGATCCAAGACATGTTCACTTGATTGCTGCAAAGCATATTCTGAGGTACCTGAAGGGTACAGTTGATTATGGGCTCAAGTATGAGGCAAATCAGAAGATTAACCTGGAAGGTTATGTTGATTCAGATTGGGCAGGAAGTGCCATCGATAGGAAGATCACTTCAAGGTGTTTCTTTAGTATGGGATCAGGTATGATATCTTGGTTTAGCAGGAAACAGTATTGAGTGGCACTGAGTACAGATGAAGCAGAGTATGTCACAACTTGTTCAGCTAGTTGTGAGGTACTATGGCTAAGGAAGCTACTATCTGATTTATTTGATCTCCAGTTGGATGCTACTTGTATATATTGTGACAACCAAAGTTGTGTGAAGTTGTCCGAGAACCTGGTGTTCCATGAAAATTTGAAGCATATCGAGATAAAATATCACTATATCAGGGATATGGTGCATATTGGAGCAGTGAAGCTCCAGTATGTTGCGATGGATGAACAGATAGCTGAGGTGTTGACTAAGCCATTGGCCAAAGTGAAGTTTGAGTACTTCAGGGAGAAGCTTGGTGTTCTCCAGATCGAGGTTCCCTCCAAAGGGAAGTGATGAGTCCATGAGCCATTCTAACATGGTGAGAGGATTGGTTCCTTCCATGGTCAGATGTAAGGGCTGAGCCATTCTGTCATGGTGAGAGGATTGGTTCCTTCCGTGGTCAGATGTGAGTGCTGATCCATTCTAAGGTGACTATGAGATGTGTTCTCACATGATCAGATATAAGCGTTGAATGCCATTCTCTGGGAGAATGGAGGCACCTAGTCAGTTACCAAGAATACTCAGCTTGGAGCTGAGGGCCATTTTGATGTGATTCTAGGATTTGTTCCCACATGATCAGATGTAAGGGCAGAGCCATTCTGACATGGGGGAAGGCTAGGCCCTCCCATGGTTAGATTTAAGTGCAGATCCATTCTAACATGGGGGCAGGTTGGGCCCTCCCATGGTTAGATGTAAGTGCAGATCCATTATGACATGGGGGAAGGCTAGACCCTCCCATGGTCAGATGTAAGTGCAGAGCCATTTTGACATGGGGGTAGGTTGGGCCCTCCCATGGTCAGATGTAAGTGCAGATCCATTCTGACATGGCGGCAAGCTGGGCCCTTCCATGGTCAGATGTAAGTGCAGAGCCATTCTGACATGGGGTCAGGCTGGGCACTCCCATGGTCAGATGTAAGGGTTGAGCCATTATGACATGGAGGCAGGATGGGCCCTCCCATGGTCAGATGTAAGGGCTGGGCCATTTTGAAATGGGGGCAGGCTGGGCCCTCCCATGGTCAAATGTAAGGGCTAGGCCTTTCTGATATGATGGTGGATGTGTTCCTCTCATGGTCAGATGTGAGATCTGGGTGTGCTATTCTGACATGGGGGCAGGCTGGGCCCTCCCATGGTCAGATATAAGTGTTGGGCATGCCTTTCTGACTTGGTTAGATATAAGTGCTAAAGAAGATGAAGACCTACCTGGAGGCTAGGCCTACAACCAACATGAAAAAGGGTTGGCTCTGTAGAACTTCCTGTGACGAGTAGAATTGAGATAGCACTCGTGATGATGATCCAGATCCAGTGATGATGATCTAGCAGTGACGATCTAGATCCAATGATGATGATCCAGATCCAGTAATGAAGATGACTTGAAGATGAATATGATGAGAACTCGATGATGATCCAATGGATACAGAGAAGAAGACCTATGTTGATAAATTGTGTCAAGAGAATACCTTCCTAGTTAAGAGGGAGTGTTAATGTATTTGTAACTTCGGAATGTATTCACCTGTATATTTTATGTATTGTACATTGATGTTTATTCCGGGAAGTATATGTAATGTAATTGAGTCATGTCATACCCAATGTTCCTATCGAGAGAATCAATAATGTAAACAAGTCATGTAAAGTCATTGTGGGAAACCCTCCTATTGATCAAGGGTTAAAGTCCCCTCAGTTGTGGGGCCCTAAGGTTATTAGACTCTCCTAGAGAAGTTGGCCTTGGTGAGTTAATGTCAAGGCGGGTCATTAGTACCCTAGTTGTGGTTACTCAAGTCTACATAATTGATTTAGGATTACTCGAGCCTACATAACATAGTTAAATTTTAAGTGAACGAAAGAATATAAATAGAGAGTGAGACTCTCTATTTATTACACACACACACTCACTCATTAGGGTGCATGAGTGAGATAGAAGAAGCTGGGATCAGAGAAAGAGACAACTGTTGTTGGAGATCATCTTTATGTTTTTGGGTTTTACTTTTGCTATTGGTGCTCATTCTATCTCTGAGGAAGTTGAGGGGTTTTCTCCTTTATGGTTTCCCAAGGGAAAATTCTTTGTGTCTCTTGTCTCTTGTGTTTATGGTTGTGCATGTTATTCTCTCAGATAATATCCTAGATCATATTGCTTAAATGATAAAAATCTAACAGTGATGAGGTCTCTATCCTCAATTTCTATGGCCCTTACTCCAACAGGGCTATTTTTTGGAATAAAGTAATTGATGGAATAATATTTGATCTGCCTAATCTCTTACTTGTTGGGGATCTTAACTTCACTCTCTCGGCCTCTGAAGTAAGGGGTAACAAAGCTCATATTGAGCATATGGCCCCCTTTTTCTCACATCTTTTGGCTAGTAACAATATGGTTGACCTTGCACCACACTCTCTTGGCCCTACTTGGAGAAATGGGTGGGATGGGTCTAAGGGGATTAGCAAGAGATTGGATATATTCCTGGCCTCTTCCCATCTTCTTCCTGCTCTCAATAGCTATATATCATGGACCCTTCCTTCAGTGATCTCTGACCATTACCTTGTATGTTTGGAATGGGAAGTCTGATCTTCCTCTCACCACTATCCTTTCAAGTTTAATAATGCTTGGATCTCGGAAAAGGATCTTCTCGCAATTGTTAACTCCTCTTGGATCTCTGATACCTCTCTTCTATCTTCTGATCATATGTTGATTCTCACCCACAAGCTCAATAGGCTCAAAGATGTTGTTAAATCCTGGGGGAAAAAACAGTACTCCTTAAGGAACCAAGAGATTATTGGTATTGACCTTGAGATCCAGTCTCTTCTTTCTCTACATACCTCTGGTATACTTTCTAACCTTGATACTAGTCACCTGTAGGCTCTTAAAACTAAAAAGTAAAGCTTCTTGGCCCATGAAGTATTGACATGGAAGATTAAAAGTAGAGCCTTATCGATTAGTGAAGGAGACGCAAATAAAAAATTCTTCCATAATTTTGCATCATCTAGAAGGAACTCCAAGACCATCTGGGCTCTCAAAAATCATGATGGAGAATTTGTGGAGGATGAATCCCACTTCAAGAAGTTGGGTGAACTTCACTTCTCGGATCTTTTCAAAGATGATGGTACTACCAATATTGCTAACCAACTCAAAGTCATCAGTATTTTCCCTTCCTTTGTACATGAGGAAGATGTTGGGATTTTCCACTCTGAAATCACTCTTCAAGAAGTTGAGGTAGCCTTAAAAGGTTTTAAAAAGGATAAAATCCCTCACCCTGATGGTTGGCCAGTGGAGTTCTTCCTCTTTTTTATTGATTTAGTGGGAACTGATCTGCTCATGGTTGTTGAACAGTCTCAGATTGAAGGGAAGGTTATCAACTCCATGAATTCTACTTTCCTTACACTCATTCCCAAGTGCGAGAAGCCTCTTTCCTTTTTCGACTTTCGGCCAATATCTCTCTGTAATTTGATCTACAAGATCATTTCAAAAATTGCAACTATTCACCTTAATCCTTTCCTGGATAAGGCTATCTCTAACCAACAATATGGATTTCTCAAGAATAGACTTATTATTGAACCTGTTGGTATTACCTAGGAAATTATACACTCCATCAAAACCAAAAGCCTCCAGGTTATGGTCCTCAAGCTAGATCCTGTCAAAGCCTTTGACCGTGTCATATGGACCTTCTTAAGGCTTGTACTTCTCCAGATTAGTATTCCACTTGAGGGGGTGAATTGGATAATGGGGTGTGTCTGCTCCTTAAACTTTTCAGTTTTGATGAATTATTCCCCTTCAAACTTCTTCCCAGCTTCTCATGGTATTCATCAAGGTTTCCCACTTTCCCCCCTCCTCTTTATCCTGGTAATTGAAAGTCTCGGTCTTATCATTTTGGATGCACAGAAAAAGGAAAGATCAAAGGGATACAAATTTCATCCAACTTGTCTATCACACACTTACTCTTTGTTGATGATGTTATATTGTTTGTGATGGGGACTTTTGGTGAATGGAAATCTTATAAGGAAGCTCTTGACCTTTTATTTTCATAGACTGGCATGCCCATTAGTCTTGAAAAATATTCCTTCCTGTATAATGATGTGGACTTAAAAACCAGGGAAATCAATGCATCTATACTTCCCTATAAAATGGATCCACTAACCACAAGCTTCAAATACCCGGGGTATCATCTCAAACCTCTTGGATATCATACAAATGATTAGAATTGGATCATTAGCATTCTTGAAAAATGAATTAGTAACTGGGCTTATAGCTTGTTATCACTTGGTGGAAGATTAATACTTGTCAGATCTATCCTCTCTGGGTTAGCGGTATATTGGTTTTCTCTTGCTCGCATTCCAAAATCAATCTTGAACTATCTTAGACACTGCATATTTACATTTTTTTGGGGCAGCACAGAAGGTAGACAGAAGATGCACTTAGTGGACTAGCACACTATCTCCAAATCCCATGAATATGGTGGATGGAACATAAAAAATCTTGAATGGTTTGGTATGACTCTCAAACTGAAAAGTCTCTGGATGGTCTTAAAAGGCAGGGGTACTTGGAGTGACATCATTGGTCACAAATATCTCAAAAAATTATATGTGGATGATTGGCTTCAAAATCATCATTTTCCTGTTCAAGGTACCTCCTTTTTCTAGAATGGCTTCATTAGATCACTCTCATGGATTACTAGACAACTGGGCTGGAAAGTTGGTGACGGTAAGCGCATTAGATTGGGGATTGATCCTATAGCTGGTATGAACTCTATGTTTTTTCTCCTGAAGGATCTCAGAGACTACCTCTATGATTATGGTATCTCTCATCTCATTCATGCTCTTAATCTGGATCCTAATGCTAACCATGAGTCTTACTGGTTATCAGCTATTGATTTGGATCTTGATGGTATCTGGGTTGTCTAATGGACTGATTATATAAAGGGGTTAGCTCACGGAGGAATTAGATTACAGGAAATGGAGGAAACTCTTCTTTGGATGCACAATAAAGTCTCATGTGGTGTCTCTGCCATCTTGGCCTATGGTCTCATCATATCATCTTTGTTTCCTCCCTCTCTGGTCAGATTTCACTCCTGGCTTTAGTATTGTAATGCTCCTTTAAAAATTAAGTGCTTTGTATGGGTGTGTATTGAGAACTGCATTAATACCTAGGAAAATATGTGTTAAAAAGGATGGTCTGGGCCCAACATATGTAGTCTCTTCATTACTACTGATGAATTTGTCAATCATCTCTTCGTTGAATGTACATTTTCTCAGGATGCCATCAATTTTTTAAACAGGAATTTTAACTACTTTTTGGCTTGGGATGGTCCTACTTTATTAGGAAATATTGAAGACTGGGTTAAAAGGGAAACATTTCTCCTCTATCTTCCCCTATTCCTCATCTGGAACCTGTGGATATATCACAAAAACTCTGCATATTTGAAGACAAGAGACCTGAGCCGATACCTCTATGCTATAAAATCGTGGATCAAATTAACTCCTATCATGTGGTTTTTAACAGATAATCGAGGCTTAGGAACATTGGCACAACCCCTGTCTTATGCTATCCTACATGTTATTTTGATGTTGCAGCTACAAATAAGCTTGGAGGTGCTAGAATTTACCTACTGGTCATCCAGTCACATTTTTTCTGTATCAAGATGGGATGTGGGATTTGTACCAATACTAGAGCTGAAATTTTGGCTCTTTAGGCCCTAATGTACTTCTCTAAAGAGATTGGGATCCCCACTCTCCATTTTTATGGGGACTCATCTGTCATAATCAATTGGGAAAATGGAAAAGCAGCACTCACAGCCCTCGATCTAGATGCCTGGTGCTTCAATGTTATCAATCTAAAAGATTACTTTCACTTGTTAGACTTCCAGCATGTCTATAGAGAACACAGTGAGAGGGTAGATAGTTTATCCAAGGAAGTGCTCCCCACTATCCTTCTCTCCTTCACAGATTACTATGAAGGAGAAACTATTGGAGATAAGCTTTAGCTATTCTAAATCTGAGAAAGGGGGATTGATGATGAGACTATCACCACGAATGAGATGGAAGTGATGCTTCTGTACAAAAAATTCCAAGTGCGCCCACAAATGTTGATGAGGTCCAACATTTACTTGTGGATGAAAGTATCCTCTCTTGAGGATGGTCTTGTGGACAAGAACACTCTGCTCTTGAGGTGGTCCTATAGACAATACCTTCTTCTAGAGAGTGATCCTACATTCACTTGAAGGATGATGTCATAGACAATAACACTCTCCTGAGAGTGGTCCTAGTGCTAATAGGCTAAGGATGGTCTACGATGTGGTCTTGCATTGATTTGCAGATGAGATATGCATTTAGTTGCAGACGATGTGGTCTTGCATTAATTTGTGGATGATATCTGCATTCAGTTGCAGACGATGTGGTCATGCATTCATTTGCAGACGAGATCTACATTCAATTGCAGACGATGTGGTATTGCATTCATTATGGAGGATATCTACATTCATTTGTAGACGATGTGGTCCTGCATTCATTTGCGGATGATATCTACATTCATTTGTAGACAATGTGTTCATGCATTCATTTGCGGACGAGATCTGCATTCATTTGCAAACAATATGGTCTTGCATTAATTTGCGGACGATCCAACTAGTAAATGATATGGACCCTCCTTGTTAAGGGGGGGTAGGATGATGAGGATTGCATTATCCTGGGACTTATGTCCAAAATTTATAGGGATTTATCATACCTCAAAAATATCATGTGTGCTGCAGGTAATGATGCTTTTGACGATGTTATTGATCAATAGATCAAGCTTAGATGCAGACAATGAAAGTATTGATTGAAGGATTGAATGATCGAGTGCTGCAAAGGATCAAGTACTACAAAGGATAAAGTGATCGATTACAACAATAAGATGAATATCAAAGTGTTGTTGCAAAGGATCAAGTGATCGAGTGCTGCAAAGGATCAAGTGATTGAGTGCTACAAAGGATCGAGTGATCAAGTACTATGAAGGATGAAGGGATTGAGTACACCAAGAATATCAATATTAAAGTGTTTTTGAAAATGATCGAGTGATCGAGTGGTGCAAGAAGATGAATATCAAAGTGTTGATGCAAAGGATCAAGTGATCGAATACTGCAAAAGATGAAAATTCGATGTTGTAGAAGATGATGTTCCAATCCTGAAGATGTTCCAGTAACTGTTCTAGTTGTTGATGATTGTTGAAAAATTCCTATGAAGTATAAATGTATTACCTTGATACTGTTGAATATGCTCTCTCTCCTTGCTCCTATAGTTGATGATGTTGTTGTCAGTAGAATAGCCTTCTCATTAAGGGGGTGTGTTGAAATATTGTAACTTTGAAGAATATTCTAAATCTAT
The DNA here is from genome assembly GCA_001517045.1 of Pseudotsuga menziesii. Taxonomy (NCBI): domain Eukaryota; kingdom Viridiplantae; phylum Streptophyta; class Pinopsida; order Pinales; family Pinaceae; genus Pseudotsuga; species Pseudotsuga menziesii. The sequence continues at coordinate 93,275 of LPNX010588884.1, read as the reverse complement.
TTTACTGTTCTAACCCAAGGGAGATGTCTTATTCCTTCATCAGGATTTTATTATTGTATTTGTTCATCAAAGAGTCATGAGTTATAACCTCCATTGTAAGTAGGGTTAATAATACCCTCTTGAATATAATATAATATTGTTTTGTGTCTTCCTAGGCGAATTCGGCCCAATAAGTTTGTAGGGGCCGACTTGTAGGGCAAAATTCAAGTGACAGGAAGAGTATAAATAGAGGAGTTGTGTTCCTCATTTGAACACACAAACTCACTTGTGTATAGCGCATAGGAGAGAGAGAGACAGAGAGAGAAACCAACAAGGAGAAGGGGCACATGTTTTGGGGTTTTATCTTATACATCTCTATAGAGGAAGGTTTGTTGTTTTTTCTTCCACTTGAGGGTTTCCAAAGATAAATCTGTGTCTATCTTGTGATTTCATTTCTTTCAGTGATTCTGCATATGCTATTGATGTGAAATTGGATTAAAAACTAATGATATCTAGCTAAGCATATGAAATCTTAACAAAAACAGGATTGCAACGCAATAACAATTAGACAATTAAATAATTAAACAAGATGCAAATATTAGCCACATTATAAGAGAGACATAGATATAACGTGTTTCACCCAAGATGGGATACGTCCACACAAAAATTTCTAGTCCTTTATTATTATACTATCCATAAAAAATGAAGGGATACAACCTGCAGCAACCCTGATGCACTTCCTCTTCACTCTCTCACAGTCTCTCTCACACAATCATAGAGATTGTTTTACAATACTACAGTACAATACACATTTGTATTACAATGCTTTCCTTTTATAGGGAAATTACCATGGGAAAATACTATGGGTCACCCAATACCATGGGTCCGCAAACTATTGGCCAACAAAAGTCCCAAAAATTTCTTTGGGGGGGGGGGGGATGGCTCTCACCAACCCCCCCCCCCCAACTGGGGCGAGTGTATAGTAAAATTGGGGTACAAACATAGCTGAACAACAACATCTCTGAATATGGAAGATCAAGCTCCACAACTAACAACCACCTTCAAATTCTAATTCTAGAAATTTTGAGACTTTTAAGTATAAACTCTTTTATACTTGGCTCAACAACATAGGCTCTAAATACACCCTTTAGATATGAAACTTAGACTCAGAAATAAAGGTCACTATTGCATTCCTCTTGAAATTATAAATCTTTTGAGTATAAACATGACCTGCTTCTGCACAGGTACCTGAGGCTCCCCCTTGGCACAAAATTTAAGGAAACATTTTGTACCTTGTTGAGTATATAGCTGTCATTGATGTCAAAGGTGTTCACAAATGACAAAGGAATAACCAGTGGATATGATGGCAGGACAAACTCAACGAAAGACTAAGGTAGTCATGGCATGAGGAATATGGCATAATGGCATAGTTGAGGATGTGGCATGACAAATATGACGACAAGGAATATGATGGTGTCCTAATGATGATGTCATACAAGTTCATTTATAACAAATGCAATGGAAGAGATGGACATGGATGATAAGACAACATGAATGAATTATCTAAAGACTTCTAAGACATTATCGACGGTATGATGTAAACAATGGTTAATGAAACAAAGAACAAAGGTCGAGTGGAAGTAGAGATGCAGTATGAATGACAAAGTTGGTTCGACAAATGAAGAGTGATAATGCAGAAGAGTGAAATGAACGAGAGATAGAGTATATGTAACAATCGAAGAACATAGAAACTATATCTACGAGAGTTTTTATAAATTCCTTATAATCAGTAGCGTGATGAAATTCTCTGTGTATATAAATATTCAAAACTATTAGAAATGGTCGCAGAGGATTTCCGCAAATAAATTGTGCAGATCCGCAAAGTCATGGTGATATCCACATTCGATCTGAAATCAACGGTCAGGAAGCATCCTGCACGACACCCAATGGTTAAGGATTAGTTCTACAAAAGATAGATGAAAGGATGAACCCGCAATCTGTAAGATCGGGCGGTTGAGATTAGTTCCGCTAAAAAGAGATCGATGGTACAGAAGGAAAATGCGGAAAGGGAATTGTGGAAATAACATCTATAGATTCTATGAACCTGTAAACCGCAATCCGAAAGATCAAAGGTCAGGAAAGACTCTGTAAAAGATTGACGGTGCAGAGGGAAAATTGTGGAAAGAAGCTTGCGGAAAGGAGCTTGCGGAAAGGAGCTTGTGGAAATAATATTGTGGAAAGGAGCTTGTGGAAAGGAGCTTACAGAAAGTTGAGATATATTTGAGGAAATGTTACATTTCCCCATCCCGCAATCCGCATCTTACCTTGGATCAATAGTCAAGAAAATGCCCGATGAAGATCAACAGTGGGGAATCGTTGATGAGGAAACCGTGGTGCGGAAATACGATTTCGAGGGGGAAATCTATGTGCTAGATCAAGGGACCGGAGAGACTAAAAATTAGATAAAAAACTTGGATTGATTCTGGAGAAGGAGATTGTGGAAGCACTAAAAAAATTTAATTTGAGCCGCGGAAATGAATTCTGAGGTGCGTCCATGAATGGTAAAGAAGAATATCCAACATGAAACTCATAGATGGAAGGTGAAGCCCATGTCTTGTGAGAGAAACATGTCCAGATGAGTCTGCGATGAAGATATCCTGTAGAGAACTTGCAGAGGAGGAAAAGAAGCCCACAGGCGTGAGAAAAAGAGAATCATGAAGGTCTGAAGATAGAGTATTCCCACTGATGGAGGAGAGGAAGTCCATGGGCATTGGTTTAATGAAACCGATGATCAGAGAAGAAGGGAGCTCGCAGATCAAAAGTGACCAAGAAGTTTGTAAATAATTATTTAATTAAAAAATCGTTAATCACAGATTGTTGAAAAGGTGTGACTATAAGATTTGAAAGGGCATGGTTGTGAAAGGGTATATTTCCAGAATAAGGAGATGCATCTATAAGAAATATGAAGGTACTTATACATAGAAGTATGAGTGAGAGAAGGTGTCTCGGTGTCTACATCAAAAATTAGAAACATAGACCAGTGGATGAGACAGAGAATGGAGGGAAAATAAATCTAGCATATTACAGGAAACATATTAGTGTGACAGGGTGGTGCTAGGGAAGGAAACAAGCCTGCAGTAGGTTTTTTCCTCCTTCTAGCAAAATCTGGTAAATAAGGTGTAGGAGCATCATGTCAATCGTAGCTGACAAAACAGGGTGTCGTAGCAGCCTTTCAGTAGGAGCTGATAAAATAGGGTGTTGTAGCATCCTTTCAGTAGCATCTGATAAAATAGGGTGTCATATCATCCTTTCACTAGCAGTTGATAAAACAGGGTGCCGTAGCATCCTTTCAGTAGTGGTTGATAAACCAGGGGGTCATAGCCTCCTTCTATTAGTTGCTAGTAAATAAGGTGTAATACCATCCTTGTTTATAGTAGTAGGAAAAACTATTTGTAAATAACAATTTTGTAGTAATAGGACGTATTGGTGGTTTTTACCCTATTGGGATTCCACATTAAAATTGTGTTCTGTGTATTCTTGTTGTTATGTGTTTTTAATGATAGATATAAAAAGTGGTTAGATTAGTAAAAAGATAACAATATTGATTCACCCTCCCCCTTAGTATTAACCAATAAACCAACAATTGGTATCATAGCAGGTTCCTTCATTCACAGCTTAACCACTGGAAGGAGATCCTATTAAAAACCACTATGGATCAACAAGAAGGGATGGGTTCCACCAAAGCTCCAACCCTTAGTAAAGGAGAATATGCAGTATGGAGACAAAGAATGAGTGTATACTTACATTCATTGGGATATGGTGTATGGAATGTAGTTAACTTTGATTGCATACCAAAAGGAGTAAGGACCACATCTCAGAAAGAGTCGAAGAAAAATAACTCAAGGGAAATGGAGGCCATACTTGATGGATTACCTCAACCCATCAAAGAGAATATAGGACAATATATCTCAGCTAAAGAGCTCTGGGTTAAATTGGAGAAACTTTACTCAGTTGAACAAAAGGGAGAAGAAAAACCTGCTATCCTCGAGGTTGATGGTGAAGATGAAGAAAATCTATTCATAAGGACAATAACTTCAGAAAATGATTCAGATATGGAAGGAGAGGTGGACCTAAAGGAATAACTCATAAGTTCCCTTGAAGAATTGAGAAAGAGCAGGATAAAGAACAATTCTTTGAAAGAGAAATTGTCAAAGTATCAAGAAGAGTAGAAGCCAAAAGAAAAGGAAGTCAAGACCCTCCAAGAAGAGCTGCACAATTCAAGACAACAAATGTTGGTCAGCAAAGAAGAGGTCGAGAGCTTAAAACAAAAATTTGTTGAATTCAAGGAAGATGTAAGGAAGCTAAAAGATTAGCTGATTGTTAGTGAGAAGTTCAAGGAAAGTACTGAAGCACTTAATAAAATCCTTAGCTTACAAAGATTCCCTAGGGATAAATTATGCCTTGGATATGGTGTCATTAAAGGATCAAGCTCCATCACTCAAGATGATGTTTCAAAAGACATATCCAGGCAGCAAAATAATTACAAGGGAATAAAGTCCAGTCATCATAATTATGTTCATCCTATCAAGATGGAAAACTTTAGAAGACAGAAAAATAAAGATAGGCATTACAAGAACCAGAGTTTCTCAAAACATACATTCTATGCATATTGTCATTGTTGTCACAAATTTGGTCACAAGGTGGATAATTGTGGAATCAAAGAAGAAGATCAAGGTCTAAAAAAGAAGGAAGACACTAACATATCAAATAGCAAAAGATATATTTTTTGTTTCATATGTCACAATATTGGACACTTTGCAAGACATTGCAAGAATAGTACATGCAGACCTTCCAAGGAAACTCATAAGAAAGTATGGAAGATGAAAATCAAGAAACAAAGAAATGAGAAACCAATAAGCAGAATACCTCATGGAAATATGGAGAGAATAAAGGAAAACTCCAAAGATGTAGAAGAAATAAAGATTTCAAACATCAATGATGTCTTCAAAGATAACAATGAGCATAATAGAGGCATAAATAAGGATGACATCCTTTATGAGGAAACACAAGATGGAGATATAAAAGAATACACCCATAAAGATGAAGGTGATGAGGAAGGATGTAGTGATGACTGTGGGATCCTTTATGAGGAAAAGCAAGATGGAGATATAAAAGAATACACTAATAAATATGAAGGTGATGAAGAAGGATGTAGTGATGAATGTGGGATCCTTTTCTAAATAAAAAAATCTCTCGTGATTTAAATAAAACCATGAAAATAACATTAGAAGGGATCGTATACTCGGGGGGAGTTAAAGTCAGAAAATTCCAATTGGTATCTAAGAAAAAACTCAATTGGTGTCTAATGTTGAAGTATATTGAAAGTTATCTTCTTCAAAGATGATGGGAGATCAAGGTTGGTGTATGGATGACATAAGAGAAAGTATGAAGTTACGTGAGAACAAAAAAATGTGAGAGTCATGAAGACCATGATGTCTGCAATAAAATAGAAGATAAAGATGATTCTGTTCACTTAGTATTTGAAGTCATGACACATAAAAATGGTTGAAAGTAGAAGAAAAATCAAGTCTAAAAATTAAAAATCCAGCCTATTGATAAAGTAGCAGGATGAATTCAACATTAACAAAGGAAAAGGTTGATGTTATAAGTCTTTGTGTCTGAGAAAGTGAGACCAGAGAAACTATGTAATAAAATGAAGTAATCTCTGTGTTGAGGATCTGAAGTTATGGGTCTATGGACAATTGATAATATAGATCTAAAATCCAAAAGAATCCAATAGTATATGATAGGTTTTTATATGAAGATCTAAATGCACAAGCTTAAGGAATTATGGTAAAAGTGAAAGCCAGTTAACTTACAGGAAGAGTAGACTATTAGATATGGCAGCATGAACAATGTTTTTTTTTATAAAAAAAAAAACATTTATCCTAGACAGAAAATGGAAGAGTGTGAAAAAAATGATGATTTTAAACCTTGTTACAAAAATGTTGACAAAGGAGAGGAAGTACAGTGACAGGGGGAGTCCATGGATCCATCAGTAAAGATATCATGCAAGAACCTATTGCAAGAAAGGAAGTGTTAAGATAAATGATAATACAATGATTAAATAACACATTTCAGTTAACAAAGGGGAGATATGATGATAGGGGGAGTTGTTAGAAAGTAGAAAGATAGGAAATCCTATATCAAAATAGGTACAGCATTGGCATAACAGGTTATCCTTTGTCATTGTTGTCAAATGGGGAGAATGTTTAGAGGTTTCCATCAATGCCAAAGGGGGAGATTGTTGAGTATATAGTTGTCATTGATGTCAAAGGTGTTCATGAATGACAAAGGAATAATCAGTGGATATGATGGCAAGACAAACTCAATGAAAGACTAAGGTAGTGATGGCATGAGGAATATGGCATAATGGCATAGTTGAGGAATATGGCATAGTTGAGGAATATGGTATAGTTGAGGATGTGGCATGACACATATGATGACAAGGAATATGATGGCATGGTTGAGGATGTGGCATGACACATATGATGACAAGGAATATGATGGTGTCCTAATGATGATGTCATAAAAGTTCATTTATAACAAATGCAATGGATGAGATGGACATGGATGATAAGACAACATGAATGACTAATCTGAATACTTCCAACACAATGTCGACAGTATGATGCAAACAATGGTTAATGGAACAAAGAACAAAGAACAGTATGAATGACAAAGTTGGTTTGACAAATGAAGAGTGGAACTACAAAAGAGTGAAATGAATGGGAGATAGAGTATATGTAACAATCGAAGAACAAAGAAACTATATCTACGAGAGTGTTTATCAATTCCTTATAATCAGCAGCATGACGAAATTCTCTTTGTATATAATTATTCAAAACTGTTAGAAACAGTCATAGAGGATTTCCACAAAGAAATTGTGCAGATCTGCAAAGTCATGGTGCGATCCGCATTCGATCTAAAATCAATGGTCAAGAAGAATCCCGCACGAGATTTGATAGTTAAGGATCGGTTCCGCAAAATATAGGCGGAAGGATGAACCCGCAATTCGAAAGATCGGACGACTGATATTAGTTCTGCTAGAAAATGATTGACAGTGTGGAAGGAAAATGCGGAAATATCGTTTAAAGATTCTATGAACCCGCAATTTGGAAGATCAAAGGTCGGGAAAGACTTCGTGAAACATCAATGATGCGGAAGGAAAATTGTGGAAAGCAGCTTGCGGAAAGTCAAGATATGATTTGAGGAAATGTTACATTTTCGCATCCCGCAATCTGCATCTTACCTCGGATCAACAATCAGGAAAATGCCCGACGAAGATCAACGGTGGGGAATCGTTGATGAGGAAACCGCTGTGTGGAATTATGATTTTCAGGGGGAAATCTATGTGCTAGATCAACAGACCAGAGAGACTCAAAATTAGATCAACGGCTTGGATTGATTATGGAGAAGGAGATTACGAAAGCACCAGAAAACGTTAAGTTGAGCTGTGGAAATGAATTCTAAGGTGCGTCCATAAATGGTAAAGAAGAATGTCCAACATGAAACTCATAGATGGAAGGTGAAGCCCATGTCTTGTGAGAGAAACATGTCCATATGAGCCGGCGATGAAGATAGCCTGCAGAGAACTCACAGAGGAGGAAAAGAATCCCACAGGCTTGAGAAAAAGAGAAGCCAAAAGGTCTAAACAAGAGTATTACCACTGACGAAGGAGAGGAATTGTACAGGAATTGGTTTCACGAAACTGACAATCAGAGAAGAAGGGAGCTCGCAGATCAGAAGTGATCAAGAAGTTTTTAATTAATTATTTAATTAAAAAATTGTTAATCATAGATTGTTGAAAGGGTGTGACTATAAGATTTGAAAGGGAATGATTGTGAAAGGGTATGTTTCCAGAATAAGGAGATGCATCCATAGGAAACATGAAGGTACTTATACATAGAAGTATGAGTGAGAGAAGGTGTCTCGGTTTCTACATCAGAAAATTAGAAACAGAGACCAGTGGGTGAGATAGAGAATGGAGGGAAAAGAAATCTAGCATATTACAGAAAACATATTAGGGTGGCAGGGTGGAGCAAGGGCAGGAAACAGGCCTACAAGAGGTTGTTTCCTCCTTCCAGCAGAATCTGATAAATAGGGTGTAGGAGCATCCTCTTAGTCATAGCTTACAAAACAAGGTATTGTAGCATCCTTTCAGTTGCAGCTGATAAAACAGGGTGTCGTAGCATCCTTTCAGTAGCAGCTGATAAAACAGGGTGTCGTAGCATCCTTTTAATAGCAGCTGATAAAACAGGGTTTTGTAGCCTCTTTCCAATAGTTGTTGGTAAATAGGGTGCAATACCATCCTTGTCTGTAGCAGCAGGAAAAACTATTTATAAATAACAATTTTGCAGTAATAGGACATATTGGTGGTTTACCCTATTGGGATTCCATGTTAAAATTGTGTTCTATGTATTCTTGTTGTTCTGTGTTTTTAATGATAGATATAAAAAGTGGTTAAATTAGTCAAAAGATAACAATACTGATTCACCCCCACCTCTCAATATTGACCGATAAACCAACATACCTTCTCACACCTTTGTACTACATCGAGATGTGTGTTTTTATTACACCTCAAATTGTCTGCAAACTATGAACTATACATTGGTGGGTAAATAGAGGGGTCGAGGTATAATCCCTGCTTGAAATCCATGGCACCAACTTAAATAAAATATTGTGTGTTTAACAATAAAAACCGCGTTGGTGGAACGTTGGTTGGGGTGTTAGGTTATCGGCGAGGAGGTCATGAGTTCAAACCCCATGTATATTTTCCCTTTTTCCACTGTGATAACAATATACATATATATGTATATATCATATGGTTGAGAAATTCATTGGACCATGGTGCATTGCCCCATCCTTCAAGGCACCAAATTTTGGTCTGTAACCCTCCTTGAGATTCTTGAAGGTGCCACATGGCACCTTATGATTGGCCCACGTCACTACTTAATCACCACCACATGGATGTACAAACTCCATGTCTTGTCTTTCGACTGATTCAATTGTTTGTACGATTAATGCCACATGTCTACCATTGTACCTGTTGACTGCGCTACTACATGATTTATACGAATGCCACATGGAAACATCCAACTATGCTCCAAATGTGTCAAATATAGTTGACACATGGAATCCCCTCATGCTAACATCATGCATACATCACCTATGTTGCATGCCACTACATAAGCATGCCACATGTTGTATAGATGTTGACGTCATCCTACCACATCGATTGTACAGATGACACATAAACCCTCCACGTCACTATACAACCTACCAAATCACCTATATGTCATGCCATGTGGCACTATGGGAGTGTTTCCATGTCATTGTACATACTATATGGATAGGACACATGGCAATCTATGGTTCTACCACATTACACCCCTACTTACTTCTTTTGCATATTTTTTCAAAACTTCAAAGAATTATATTTTCCTCATATGATGTAAGTTTGAGGTGATTCAATCACCATTAGAAACATATCATTGAACCCTATGCAATTGTGTTATTCCCATTAGCATTAAGAGTCTTACATTTTGAACATTCACTTATCCTTCTGGATCATATATGCTCTTACATTTTGCATACATATCAACAAGAGAACTCCCTTCAATTACATCTATCTCTAATCTAGTTTTGACAACATAGACATATACATGTTTTTCTTATTATAAATCCCTTAAAATGGAATAGGAATTGAGAATACTTGAGAAGCTTAAATGGTTTTTCTTCATGCATGCTAGTTTTATTTTTCAAATGAAGCCCAAAGCTTCATTATCATGCCTACTTTTTGTATATGCTACAACCATTCCACACCATAATGGATAATTGTATAGGAACTATTAGTAAGCACCTTACATGCATCTTTTGTGCTCCTACACTAGGCATACATTGTTAGGATTATTAATCCTCCCTTGACCATATACTGTCTATTAGATTATTTAGCCTAACTTAGGAACCTTAATTAATTAATTGGGTCCACTAGTACCATTGGATCCACTTGGCCTAATGGGGCCACATGTACCAGTCACTGAAGTGTGGGGAACACTACTAGAGGTTAACTACCACTTACTGCATGTGCATGCATCAGTTTAGGCACCTCCTAGACAAATCCCTACATTTTAGGAGCCACTGGGAGTCCCGACACCAACCTACTTCAATTAGTTGGAGTTAGTACTAGTTAGTCTTAGTTAGCCCCCAGTTACTTTCAGTTATTTCACAATCAATTAGCTAGTGCAAGCTTTGCATGGATAATGCATGACTGCATGTGGAGTAGGCACCTTTTCCCATCTACCACACTTAGTTGCACTAAGTTAACTAGCTGTCACTAATTGTTTGAGTTGTTGAACATATGGGAGTTGATCTGTTGGACTTCGACATTGATTGAGACACTGTGATTTAGGTGGTTAGTTGGCTACAGTCATATCCAATGGATAGATTCGAATTGCATTTCATTCATTTGAATTCTTTTCCTATGTAAACTATTGTAACACTAGATTTTATTATTGTGAATGATATTGTAAATTCTTGAGCAATACTTGCATCTGATTCCTGTGTGGATTATTTATTTCAGTGTGTATCTTCATTCTCCATCTATTTGCTGCAAACATTATTAGAACTATCTGCTTGAAGATCTAAATGGAATTCAAATTCTAATATGGTACCAGAGCCTTCTTAGGTAGGTTTCATGTTTGTATCTCCCCATTGAACATCAGAAGCAGTTGGGTTTCCACAGAAGTACCCTATGAAAATTTGCTAGCTCTAAATTTATTTCGAGCAGCGGAGAGGGCGTGATGGACCCTGAAAATATGTTCATGTCAAGAGGAAAAGCATGATTCTAACAGTTTAGATATTTTTAGTTTTGCAGTGATATTTTGCGGGTTCAACTTCATATGGATTTGATATTATCAGTTACTATTCTTACTCCATCCACAAGATATTCAGAATGGAAGTCGAAGATGATTGCATCTCTGAAGAGACAAGGTCTCTATGAGGTATCTATGGGACTTGGTAAAGAGTATTATGAATATGAGAAAAACTAGCTAAATGATGGTGATAGAGATTATGGAGAAATATGTGGGACTTTTTCTTGAAGCTTGCTTATAGACCTTATTGAGTTTGCAGAATACCCAAAGGCTATCTAGATAGAATTGGATAGACTCTTTGGGAAGCACAATGAGGATTGTTATAGCAATATGGGGAGAGCATTCAGAATGACAAGAGTTCTTTACTCAAAATTCTTGGCCTCTACTCTCTTTGATGAAGTTGTTCAAGATGAAGAATAAGCAGAATATTCCTCACAGTCAATTCAAATTGAAGAAAGTATCCTTGGAGTGACTCCTTCTCCTACTGCTTCGGAAGTGTATGAGATCTTTGATATCTCATATATTCACATGGCTGATCTAGAAGAAGACATTCAAATCTCTGTTATTGAAGAAAATATCTCCTTCCATTCTATGCAAAAATTCTCTAGTGATTCTTCTACTATAAATTTCGTGCATAGTTTACCGGTGATTGCTCCAGGAAAGGGTGAGGAATTTGATTCCTATGTTTCTAATGATGTTGATGGTGTGCAAATAAGTAATTATTTGGATATTTTGGAAATAATATCATATTTTAGGAGTGATCCATTCAATCTCATTGATCTAGAGCTCCCAACAAATTCCTACATGATTGCATGCACCGATACTCAGGGTTTTGAAGAAGGGGAAAATTGTGCATCTACCATCTAAGTGGAGCACACTCTTGGATTTGAAATGGAATTTATTGGATCTGATATGATCTAATTTGGATATGATCTGATATTAATTAGTTCTAAGTTTCAATATATTTCAGTACTGCTTGTAGTTGTTCTCATCAATTTTGGTGTGAAGAAACAAGTACCAAAATTCTCTTTCAAAGGTTTTGAAGAAGGAGAAAACTGTGCATCTACCAGCTTGGTGGAGCACACTCCTAAATCTGATATGGAATTTATTGGATATGATATGATATTATTTGGATCTGATCTAATATTAATTGTTTCTATGGTTCAAGAGATTTGAGTACCGCTTGTAGTTGTTCTCATCAATTTTGGTGTGAAGAAACAAGTACCAAAAATCTCTTTCAAAAATTCTGCTGGGGATTTGATGTCAGTTTTCTCTCATGATTTTTTTGATATTATATTTTGTAAATATTTGGATATTTTGGAAATAATTTCAGGTTGTAGGAGTGATCCATTCACTCTCATTGATCTTGAGCTTCCAGTAAGTTTCTACATGATTGCATGCACCGATATTCAAAATTTTGAAGAAGGAGAAAATTGTGCATCTACCATCTTGGTGGAGCAAAATCTTGGATCTGATATGAACTTTATTGGATCTGATATGATATTATTTTGATCTGATCTGATATTACTTGGTTCAATATTTTAGGCTCATGGGCCTTCAATACTGCTTGTAATTGTTCTCATCAATTTTGGTGTGAAGAAACAAGTATCGCAAGTCTCCTTCAAAATTGTTGCAGGGGATTTGATTTCATTCAACACTTTTGGATCTGATATGGAATTATTTGGGTCTGATATGATCTTATTTATATCTGATATGATATTACTTGGTTCAATATTTTAGTTTCATGAGCTTTCAGTACTGCTTGTAGCTGGTTTCATCAATTTTGGTGTGACAAATCAAGTACCACAAGTCTCCTTCAAAATTGCTTATGGGGATTTGATTTCACTTCACAGTTTTGGATCTAATATGAACATTTTTGGATCTGATTTATTTTCTGATCTAATAATGTGTGGTTCTGGTTTTAATATTCAATAGATTACAGTATTTCTTGTAACAAGTTTCATCAATTTTGGTGTGACAAATCAAGCACCACAAGTCTCCTTCAATTTTGTTGTTGAGGATTCAATGTTAGTTTTCTCTTATGAGATTGTCGATATTAGATTTTGTGAATTATTGTATATTTATGAAGCTATATTAGATTTTGGAGCTCAATCATTCGCTCTCCACAATCCCAGGGCTTCTCTATCTTTGGTCACATGTTCATCTCCTCACAGAACTAGTAAATAGGAAGACATTTTGCATCCACCTGGACACTTGCTCCTCACACTTGGGGATGATTTTACCACTCATGGCTTGCTATTCAAGGCTACAATATATCAGTTACTTGGGTTTTCCTCACATGGTTCTAATTCTCAAGCACCTTTGCTCTCTCTTTAGATGATTTCAACTGCTCTACATGGGTCCGATTTTCACCGCGCAGTTGTTTATATTTCTGATTTAGTTGAGTGCATTGTTCTTCTTCCAAAGAGGAAGATTCCTCCAGACATAAGTACTTGTTTGATTTCATGGTTTCACCTACACATAACCAAGATACTGTTGCTGCATAGTGCTGCAAATAGTAGCAAAATTTTTCACAAGTCTTTTCAAAATTTGTATTCCTGCTTATTCTTGGGGGGGGGGGGTTCCCATGAGGTTTTCCCATATTTCCTCGATTGTATTAAGCAGCATTCTGTCTTTCAGATTGTATTTGGGTAACCTATGGTCTTGTTACCAAGGACCACAATTGTCCAAGTTAGGATTCAAGGAGGGTGTTAGGATTATTAATCCTCCCTTGACCATACTGTCTATTAGATTATTTAGCCTAACTTAGGAACCTTAATTAATTAATTGGGTCAACTTGGCCTAATGGGACCACATGTACCAGTCACTGGAGTGTGGGGAACATTTCTAGAGGTTAACTACCACTTACTACATGTGCATGCATCAGTTTGGGAACCTTCTAGACCAATCCCTACATTTTAGGAGCCATTGGGAGTCTTGACACCAACCTACTTCAGTTAGTTGGAGTTAGTACTAGTTAGTCTCAGTTAGCACCCAGTTACTTTTAGTTAGTTCACAATCAGTTATCGAGTGCAATATTCACATGGATAATGCATGACTGCATGTGGAGTAGGCGCCTTTGCCCACCTACCACACTCACTTGCACTGATTTAACTAGTTGTCACTGATTGTTTGAGTTGTTGGACATATGGGAGTTGATCTGTTGGACTCTGACATTGATTGAGACACCATGAGTTAGATGGTCAGTTAGCTACAGTCAGATCCAGTGGATAGATTCAAATTGCATGCCATGCATTCAAATTCTTTTCCTATGTAAACTATTGTAACACTGGATTTTATTATTGTGAATGATACTGTAAACTCCTGAGCAATACTTGTCCGATCCCTTTGTGGTTTGTTTTGTTCAGTTTCTATATTCATTCTCCATCTATTTTCTGCAAACATTATTAGAACTATCTACTTGAATATCTAAATGGAATTCAAATTATAATATTCATTTCAACAAGTCACTCCTCACAAAGGAATCAATCTCAAAGCCACTTTTTCTTATGTAGACATGGATCCATTTTTTGTATCACAAGTTTTTGATACTTGTTCGTTCCTTTATAACATTGATAAATGTGAATTGGTCAGGTTTTATACATTTAAATAGAATTTCTTCAAAAAATTAAGGGCCTCACTACCATGCCCACTTTTTTCATATAAATTATTGTCCACATGACTACATTTTTCGTTGATCATTTTGTTGAATCATTTGTAAGCATCTTACATGTTTCCACACTCTAAATACATGGTAAAAAGGGAATCATACAAAAAACTATGATTGGAGGTGCCACCAAATTAGCAACAGATGAATCTACATTGTCAATTTGTTGTGGGTGTTTATTGCTACCATTATCTGAGATTTGTGTTTTATTGAGGGGAATTTTATTAAAATGCATTCTTGAAGCCTTGGATGAGTATTATTTCCACATTTATCAAGTATTATAATCCAACCTTTGTTTGCATGCTTAGTTGGATGGTTAAAACTTCAGCCACTCAGAATAATATGAACTTTGAATAATGCATGTTGGAAAGACAAAGAAAATATCTCATGATCATTATGTTTAGTTTTCAAGTTTAGATCATTTTACAATGCATGCAAAAGAACATCTTCTATAACTAGCAGCATTCCCCAAATAGAGTATGTGTGACAAATTTGATCATATGATAAAAAGGAAAAATTGAAACATGTTGACTCCTGAGGAAACTAATTTTATGTTTTTGTTTCCAAATATATTATCAGTAGAAAACCATACAATTTATGCTAGTGATGTACCTTCCCTTGTATTCACCCTACAACCAGAGCATGGATCTCGGGTTATCCTCCACATGAACTAAATGGAATACATCAATTATGACCCATATTTAGTTAAAATGGCCATGCCAAAATCTAGCAGAAAGGACTTGTAGCTCTAATGGTTCGAAAAAAAGTGCTCAAGACTTTGTCAAGAATGTCTTCTCAGAGAGTGATTGAACCCTTATACCTCTATGTTTTGATTGAAGTTTGTATCTTATTTTTTGACTTGTGTAGTTGTCTTATTATTTTTTGTGTTTGATAATAAATGGGTTCAATGGGTTGGTGTTTGTAATTATGTGTATGAGGTTCATGAGGTCAATGCTTGAGGTGCCTACCATTGAGAGGGAAGTGAAGCATCGACCCTTCTAGATATGCTCAATTGAAAGAAGTTTGATTAACTTGTTTCCATTTTAGATATTGTGAATTATGTTTTCATCTAATGAAAGACAACTACCAATGCAAAGTGCAACAAACACCTTCAAAGTGTGCCTACAACCTCTTACCTATAATTTGCACATTTTTTACATACCTCAACATTTTGGTTTACAAATGAATAGATAAGTTGACCATCCTTTTTATTCTATGGTACTTATCTCATTAATTCTTATATTTGTTCTTGTTTGAATCCATTGTTGGATCATACTTTCAATAACATGTTATTTGTATGTGAACATAACATCACTTATTACTTCTGCTTCATTAAACCGAATGGATGTTGTTCCTAGGTGATGGTTTCTTCAAATTGATTTTTACATGCACTCCATCCTCTTCCTTCACCGAGGTGTTTTAACCTCCTCCAGTGAGCATATGAGCATAACATCCCTGCTAATTACAGGGGTGCGCTTCTTCCACCATATGTTCATTAAACATGACAAAATAAAATAACTAGATCACGTGACAAATGAAATTATTGAATTGTGTCTAATGAAACGAAACTCTTGTTATCCTCAAGTATTTTTGTGTGAAACCAACAACTTAATTAAATACGAAACATATATAGAACATTCTAAGTAAATTACCCTATTAGTGTATTTTATTGAAGGGGAGTAAGATAGGGGAACACATATGGTAGAATGTTATGCTCTTAATAATGTGAAAATCAATTAAATACTACACATTACCTGCATAGAGTCGTGTAGATATGAATTGTTTGTATAAAGTAAATATATTAACTTTATATGATCTTAGTGGCGTCATAGTGACATCAACAACATATTATCCATTGTCATGTCCTCAAAGTGGGGTCCCATTAAAGGGTCGTTCAACCCTTCCTAGATCATAGATTTTCCCTATAGGGGATGACATACACATCCTCACTACAATGCTCTCATGGGGAGAGAGAATAAAGAATGGACGACTGACACATCCTAAATGATGGTGTCAAGACCTTGAGGAATGGATTGGAAGGGTCATCTGACACTTTGTTGATGCTTGATCAAATGTTGAGGGAAATCAAGTGGAAGAGTTGGTCGATCCTTTAGCTAGAATCCTATACAATGGTGGCCCAAAAATATTTTCTCTTAATTGTAATCTCCTCGAAAGAGGGATTAACTGGAAGGGTCAATCGAAACTTCCTCCGTCATAGAAATCTTGATGATGGGTCTTACGAAATTTTATCCACCACATAATTCCCACAAAATCTTTTGACGACACATCCTCCAACATAGAGTACCCTTAGAGGAAGATTAGTGATAAGTGTTGAATGACACTTTCTAAATGATTGTGTCAAGACCTCTCTTTATACATCGCAAGCACTTGCTTACAATTATGGAGTGTATTCCTTCTCCGATAGGGGAATCATATGGAAGGGTCGGCTGATAGTTCCCCTGGAATCCAAAATATTTATCTTCCCAACTATCTTTGTAGTTTACTAATTGATGGAGAAAACTGAGAAGTTTTATTTGAGACTTTTTTATGTTGGTGTTCATTCCTCTAAATATACATTGTAAGGATCACAAGGAACTTGTAGAATTTTATATTTCTTGTTTAATTTAATCTAGTGGAAGAGACAATTTATCCTTTCTCTAGCATCCCATAAATGAGTTAAACAAACCACCCTCTTTGAATATTGAATTCTCCAAAAAATACAATATGTTTTGGGAGGGTCAGTCAATTCTTCCTTCATCATAGAGTTAACATAAATGATTCAAACAACACCTCCCTATCAAGAAAAGGAAAAGGAGAAGTGTTGGCCAACACATGTTTAATGATGGTTTCAAAGAATCGTTCTAGATATCTTGGAGACTTTCTCCACTTATACTACAATGTTTCATCAAAGAAGTAGATCTAGTGAAAGGATCAGTTGATCCTTCCTTTTTCATTCAAAATTTGGTCTTCCCAATCATATTTATAATGTAAAAAACAAAACATCCTCCTCTTATATTGTATTATCTCATAAACACAATATGTATTGAAAGGGTCGATTAATCCTTCTTTCATCATAGAGTTGATGTAGAAGAGTCAGAAAAAACATCCCTTTCATAGTTTTCTCATAGCGAAATGAAACGACATGGTTTAGAAAAAAACATGTTTATTAATGGTGTTGACGTCTTGTTTTATACTTTGGAAACCTTTTCTAGATCTACTAAAATGATGGATCTATCGAAGAGATTGGTCTTGTAAAAGGATCGGACGATCCTTCCTTTTTCATTATGTATATGTTCTCCCTAACTATACTTATAGAGAACACACCAAAGCATATTCCTTCGATATTGTATTCTTGCATAAGCACGATATGTTTTGGAAGAGTTGGTCGACATTTCTTTTGTCATAAATTTAACATAGAAAATTCAGGGAACACCTCCTTGTCATGGTATTCTCATGGAGGAAGGAAAGGATATTGATTTTCTAACACATTTTTAATAATGGTGTCAATGTATAGTTTATATACTTTGGAAACTTGGATGGATCCACCAAAGAGATGGATCTGGTCAAAGGATTAGTTGATTCTCCCTTTTCATTCAATATATGGTCTACACAACCATGATTTTCATGTACACATTGTATCATCCTCCTACCATATATTATTCTCATAGAAACAAGGTATGGTTTTGAAGGGTCAATGGCCCTTCCTTCCTCAGAGAGTTAACATAGAATGATTAGCCGACACCTCCCTATAATAATGTTCTTGTGAGGAAAGGAAATTAAGATACATAGGAAAACACATATTTAATGATGGTGCCAAAGTATATACCTATACTTTGAAAACTTGGGTGGTCTTTGCTAAAATGATGTATCCACCACATAAGGATATTTGATGAAAGGATTGTTCAATCCTTCATTTTTCATTTAGTCTACGACCTCCTTAACCATACTTATAGTGTACACACTAAAGCATCCTCATCCATTAGTGTATTCTCCCATAAACAGGATTTGTCTTCGAATGAGTCCTCAAATTCATCATTTAAAATAGAGTAAACAAAGAAGAGGCATACGACACTTCCCTATCATAATGTTCTCATTAGAAACAAAATTGGATATTTATTGTCCAACAAATATTTAATGATGGTGAAAAAGTATCATTTTATACTTTTGAAACTTTGGTTGTCTCTACTAAAATGATGGATATCTGGTGAAAGGATCGATCGATCCTTCCTTCTTGTTTCAATATATGATCTCGCGAACAATATACATAGTGCACACACCAAAACGTCCTCTTATAATATTCTATTCTTCCAAAAACATGATATGTTTTGGAAATTTCCACCAATCATTTTTAGAGATTTAACGTATAAGTGTCACAACACCTATTTTTCATAGTTCTCTCGTAGGGAAAGGAAAATAGATGGATTTTAAGCACATGTTTAGTCATTGTGTCAATGTCATGTTCTATATTTTGGAAAATTTGTCCAGATCTACATCTATAATAATCAATCCACCAAAGAGGTGGATCGATTGTCATTTTTCATTCAATATATGGTATCCCTAAACATACTTATATTTTACACACGAAAACATCCTTTTCCAATATTGTCTTCTACCATAAACACGATATGTATTGGATAATTTTTCTGATCCTTCCTTCATCATAGATTTAATGTATAAGAATTAGACAACACTTCCATATCATAGTATTCTCATTGGGAAAGAAAACATATATTTTTGGACAACACATCTTTAATGATAGTGTGTATTTCTTATTCTAAAATTTGGAAATTTTGTACGACTTTGCTTAAAGATGGATCCAATAAAGGGGTGTATTTGGTGGAAGGATCAGTTAATCCTTCCTTTTCATTCAGTATATTGTGTCCCCAACCATACTTTGGAAACGTTGCATGGATATATTAAAATGATGTATCCACTGAAGAGATTGATCCCATGAAAGGATCGACTGATCCTTCCTTTTTCATTCAATATATGGTATCCCCAACCATACTTATACTGCACATTCCAAACCATCCTCCTCCAATATGTATTATCCTAGAAACAATATATGTTTTCAAAGGGTTCTCCAACCCTTCCTTCCTCATAAAATGCGACAGAAAACACCTCCATATCGTAGTGTTATGATGGGGAAAGGAAACAAAGATGCATATGAAAACACAATTTTAATCATGGCATCAAACTCTCTATCTATACTTTGTAATTTTGGAAATATCTACCCAAAATAGGTGTCCACCGATTACATCTATCTAGTGAAAGGATCAGTCAATCCTTTCTTTTTAAATCAGTGTATGGTCTCTCAATCCATACTCTTAATGTACACATCAAACCATCCTCCTCCATTGTTGTAATCTCTCATAAACATGATATTTTTTTGAAGGCTACTTTGAATATTTATTCATCATAGATTTAATGTAAAAGAGTTAGAAAACACCTCCCTATCATAGAGTTATCACAAGGAAATGAAACGGATATTGGTTGGACAACACATATTTAATGATGGTGTATAACTATCGTATTATACTTTTGTAACTTTATTTTTATCTACGAAAATGATGGATCCAATGAAGAGGTGGATCCGGTGAAAGGATTAGTCGATCATTCCTTTTTCATTCAGCATATGTTATCTCCAAAAATATAAGAATATGTCATTTCTCTTTTCTCCTTTAGTATATGGAATTTTAGGTTTTATCCTATCCTTCTAATTATTGTTCTAAACATTTCAAAACTTGGGTAGTCTCTTCTTAGATAAATAAAGGTATTTCCTTCTAAACACTTCCTCAATCATGGTCACATTGTTTGAAGGTGTTTGTGCCAGAAATTGTTCCTAAGGCTAGGGGAACAAGCCAACACAATCTCAAGAGAAAAACTCAATTCAAACTAGGGTTTAGGGTTTTGTTTATGTGTTTGTGGTTGTAAACTTCAAGAGCATGCAGGGAATACATTCAGCAAATAAACACAACTAAATCATACACATATAACTGATAAAGATGCATATATATCACAAAGATCCAATAAAAAGCCTGTATTGAGATTCACACATAATGGACAAGCAATACCAGAAAATACACATTAACCAGCACTGAAATTGTCAACTAGGAAGCTAAACAAGCTCACAACAAAGCCAACACAGACCAAATAAAATGGGAAAGAGTCATATATTCATAGTTTCATCAGTAAATGTATATAAGAGTACAGTACCAGTTCCCTGAACAAGTCTGATAGTACAAGCAGCTAGCAGACCTCCTGATGCTCCAAAAGCAGAACCTTTTTTCAGTCCTTCTGTCCCTCCTTTATAATTACAAAGAAGTGGTTCTATTTCCCTTTCATTAGGTCGAAATTGAAACTACCCAGTAGTTACATTAACTAACTAACTCAACTAATTGACTAAAAATAGCAAATCGGATTCCTGGCAAATATGGCGAATTTCTGGAAAATAGGTGTCCAAGAAGCCTCCATATCTCTCAATTGGTGACACCTGTGCAAAAAATGAGAGAGGTTTTTGTGAATGGGTCCGTTATGGACAAAAACCTCTCTTGGTTTCTAAAAATTCATCTCCAATCAATCATAATCTGCCCCGCAAGATGAACACTAAAACAGGAAAATATTAAAAATCCCGAAACATA
>LPNX010588884.1:8805-71654 GCA_001517045.1 Pseudotsuga menziesii | reverse complement strand
TTCACAGTAAGAAAAAGAGTAAACTCAAGCAAATATGCAAGCTAAAATAAAAATGACAATCAAACATAAAATTTGAAGAAACAAGTTCCTGACTTAACAGAAGGTATCAAATTGAAGGATTGATCAATCCTTTTTGGAACAACAAATTTTTTTCAATGTTTATCAACTAAAATATTGTTATATTTACTGGTTTAAAATTATTTTTATTTCATCTTATTTTTACATTAACTGATAATGTTAAGATACTATTGTTTTAATGCAAATAAAAATGTCAAGGTTTGTAACTCTTTGCTAGTTCAAGGAAATCCCATTCCTACAAGTAACAATAGAACACGACATTGGAGAATTTCAACAAGATTGGTATTCTTAGTTAGTCAAGCCAATGAATTTCTATCTAGATTTATATCTTTTGTGGTTAACTAAGAAAAATGATCTTTTGTTAACATAGTCATGACTACATATATGATAAATGATGACATATTGTGTGTCCAAGTGGAGGTCATTGAGAAAACACATGTTTTCTAATTCAAATTTCTCTTTTAGTTTCTAATTATTGTCCAAATATTATAAAAAGAAATACCATGGATGAAAACATATCATGTGCAAGGAAGGGGTGGCTTTTACCATCATACAATCGGTCAAATTGGTCAAGGACAAACAACACAACCAATTTGAAAAAACGTGTTCTATCCGTGTTCAGAAAAATGTTTTTGTCAAGAAAATCCTCTCATGTTTTACATTTCATGTATATGGCGAACAAGCTCATAGATATTCATCATGAAAGTATGTTAACATTTCTTAGAAGAGCTTGTTTAGTTGATTTAGAAAAAAATATTGCTCAATCAATGTTCAAAAATTTGAAAGAGATTCCTTCAATGACCCTCATGCAGAAGGCCGGTAAAATCTCTAATCAATTAGAAGGGAATTAAAGGGAACATATTAAATATTTTCTTTTCGATGATACTTTTTTTCTTATAGATATCACTAGATGTGAAATAACACCTCCGGATTTTCAATATCGAAAAATAAGTGAAGAAGTGCCTAAGCTTGTTTTATCGCTTGTCACAACGTTCACAACAACACTTAGGGAGGATATCTATTGCTTTACAACAATCTTATGAAACTTCCTTGTTATGTTAACAATTGAGACAAAGTTTATATGGATACCTTGAAATTTATATCTTGATGGTCTAGTGTGGTCTAGATACAATATTGACCCATAAAAAATACTTCAAACAACCAAATATCAATTATCTCATTCTATGTATCTTTTTCATAAGGCTTGTTTGTTGCATAAAGATGTTCCTCAACATATAAATACAAAATTATGAAAACATCAAAATAATTATAGCAAGGAATTTGTTGACACTCCCTCCATTGATCAAGTAATGAAAGAAATGGATAAATGGGTTTATAGTAACAAAACATCTCGCACTGGGAAGGGACACATTGAGACATATTGGATCATAAGATTAGTAGGTATAACTTAAATTTCCTTACAAGTATTTTTCAAATTTTCTTAATTTGATTTGTAATTACATTTCTTTCTTAATGTTCTACTTTATTTGGTTGCAATTTTCTTAAATGAATGCATATATATATATATATATATATGTGCAAGCAACGACATATTAAAGACAAGATGACTCTTGTCTTGATATCAAATGATTTGTGGAACAAATAGTGGATTGTTTTCGAGCTTTATAAAAATGGTTCATTGTCATGTTCACCTAAGAGTATTATGAAAGATGATTTTGTATAGAATAAACAAAACAATATGGTTCTATTTTTTTAGACCATTGTGCAACGTAGATGAAGCATAATTACATCTTGTAGTAGATAAAATACGAGATGGATCTATTTGGATATATACTACATTTGATCGTTATTTCGAGAAGAGACTTGACACAATATTGTAAGCGGTTTAAAGATAAAATAAATTCTAGAAATATTATTTGTGAATATTTTAAAGCTATGGACAATGAGTTCTATACTTCTAGAAATGTATTTTAGAGCAATGTAGTCAAAGTGTACAAATCGTTGCAAATCATGTTGTGTAGTTGCGCTCTATTCTTGGAGTAGATAAAATATCTAACGAAGAGGAAAAAGATAGAGGGAGTTGAAGATGAGTTTAGATTTCCTAAGTCTACTATAAATATATTGGATCTTTGTATGCAAGATAGGGATATTAGTGTGGAAGTGTGGCAGTGTGGAGACGATGGAGGAGAAAACTCTCCCCCACCCACATGAAGTTTTATGATCCACTTTCCCTACATATTTAATGAATCCACTATACAAGGTCCTGGCTTTAATGGATAGAGTTGTTAGTAATTGTTTTGAGTTGGTTACTGGTACTCTTCACATCATGTCTCTTTGCTACCATTTATTTCTCCTTGGGATGAATTCAGACTTCGGTTTAACTTTTGCAAGTTGTCAATTCCTAGTCTAAAATGAGAATTTCACTGATAGTGTTTTCCTCAAGCATAGGGAAAGCCATTTCGATAGGATTGTGGCTCATTCTGCAAATGTCCATAGCTCTACTCTCCTTGGTTTATAGGAAATCGAGACCCCTTCTGTCAATCACGGTATTTTCCATGCAAGATGAGATAATCATGCTTACTTCTAGTGTTGTATCCTCAAGGAGTACAAGAGCCACTATCATGAAAAGGTGGTCAAAATGTCAAGAAGAGTGAAAGCTACCCCACGTCGAGCTAATTGTGGAAGGGGACCCTCTGGGCGTCGGGGAAACAAAGGGTCTTTAGATAGCGGATTCAACAATTATGTGCAAGGGCATCTTCACAACCTTCTGGATGACTAGGAAGAGGAAATGGTCCTCCAACAATTAACCGAGAAACGTGCTCGCATCAGAAGCAATAATTATTGGAACATGAAGAATATGCTAGCTCAGGTGTTGATGTAGCCTCAAAGGAAAATTTTGGTTCACAATCCTCCACCTCCTCCTGCTCTGGAGGCCAATCATTTTTCTCCACCGAGCCCTTCCCTGGTCTCCAAACCCATGGAGGGCCATGAGAATGAAGCTGATAAAGAAGGTCTCGTGGCCCTATATAGGACCAACGTGGCTTCTACCAGCTACAGCAAGAGGAAGAAAATGGATAACAGTGAACCGACAAACCTGAATCCTTTCAGGAAATCAATTCTCCTTCCAGTTAAAATGACATTAGAGAATTATTCTAGATCATGCCACTACAGATGCTCAATTGTGGAAGAGAAGTCGAAGGAAGCAGGTGATGGTTGAAACACTGAGTAATGCTCTCGTTCTGGTTAATTTCATCTTTTTGTCTTAGTTTTTATCAGTCTTTTCCATTATGGAGTTGTTAGTTTTTTTGACAACTTTCAAATCTTACAGTAGCTTATCAAAAGTTTCTTATAGTTTGCATACAGGCCTAAGCATGCTTAGTCTCTCTCCGACTCTTCAAGTTAGAAAGACAAACTTTTATATTTATAGGAATAATAGGTTGGCTAGGTATGTCAGTATATGTCTCAATTACTTTTGTTTCAATTTTGTAAAATGCATTGATGAGCCATGGAATCTCAAGAACTCTTATGCATGTACTTTCAATTTTTTTGTATATTAATATATTTTTGCTCTAGAACTTACAAAAAAAATGGTAATATAATATGAGGAATTTGCATCTCACATATCACCAAAACAATTACTTTTGGACATAATGTAAACCAAGTCCAAGCTTGTAATAAATAAATTATGTGAGAGGCATGAACGTGGAAGGACCTTACCAAGAGCCAAGCCATTCTTATTGCACCTACCCTTGTCAACATGTACAAAATCCTAGGTGTTTACTGATGTTGTTGGAACATTTGGCTGGCAGTTGTTGCACACAATGTTAATAAAAAACAATGCATTGAACACGTAGTGTATACAAATATTCCTAGATGCTACATTGACATTTACAACTGCTAGATCGTTTCCAATCAAGGACAAGAGCAATAACCCTACAATTGATCTATTAATCCCAAATGCATAATGTTTGGAACCTTGATAATTGTTTTGAAATTATTCAAGACTAATCAGGATTGATTGTTAACTAAATAGTTAGACATATTAAAAATTGAGTTGGGAAAGGTATTTTTGTTGGCCTGGTTATGTTCATTTTAATCTTGATTCTTTATTTATTTATTAGCCGTCATGCTACAAACCACAAGCATACCAACAACTCCAACATACCCGACATCAATGCTCCATATAGACCAGATCTATAGCTCAAGGAGAGAACTCACTAGTATTGATTATGCATGTAACACACTGTCCAAAAAAGGATCTGGTTAGACTCGAAGAAAGAGAACAAATTATTTACCTAAAGACACAATATATGAGTTAGCATGACCTTTATTGTGAATATTTATGCTTATTCTTGTTGCTAACATTTAATGGCCACTAACCTAGGATGTAACATTACAATAAATAATTTCTATACAAGCTTACCTTACTGCTTTATTGATTATTGGACAAAATTGTATGTTATTAAAGAATCTAATGAGTTATTTCTTTGTTTTAATAATAGTAAAATATACAAACTTCATATCTACTTTTGGTTGTTATATCCTAGCTAGGTACCTCTAGTTATAAGACTACGTTCTATATATAAATTAGGGTCGTATCTAGGATTTAATATTTCAATCCAAAATAGACAATAGTTAACGCTAGTCAAGTCGTAATCAAGAGGAGTTTGCTAATCCAAACATGTGAAAGGGTAATTGGTCTTCTCTATTGGGTAAACTCACTTAGTTGACCCTTCATCTATTTTAGCATATTGCTTAGTGTAGCGTCCCCGACTCTCCGACCGGTGAAGAGGACGCTACTAACACCAAACATCCAGGAAAACAGCCCCATGAACGCGAACATGGATAAATGTTGATATTAAAAAAAACTTAACATAATACATACTAAGATGCATATAACATACAAGGATACGTAGTTACTCAACATTCAGCGGAAGCAACACATATACATTCCAGCATTCAACATCTTCATCAGAATTCATGAAACAGTAGATATTATTGCAGAGATGAAACAGTCAGGAGCACTTATATTTTGATGAATAACTTGCCTCACAACCAGCTACATCACTGCAACCTTCCACCCAACCATAGGCCAATGTGCTCATTAATTTCTCAGCAACACTGCCACCCCCAAGCTGGGCATGATTCCTCAAGGAATAAGGGTCAATGCAGGCTTACACATAGCCAAGGTTTGCCAATCAGCCAAACCCACACAGCAGGGTTTAACCAGGTCATCAAGGAGCTAGGATAGGATAAATGCCAAGCTGGTCGCCTCAACACCAGTCTTCTCATGCATACCCAGCCTCTAATCCCACTCACAACAGTTCGAAGACCAACCACTACACACCACAGCAAAACAACCCATTCACAGCTCCGTGAAGAAGGCAAAGACAACCAGGTGACAATCCCAACCAACAGGTGAAACATAGTTCAAATCCAACCACACTCCAGAGTTGTTCTTGGTCCTAGAATGGCCAAAACAACTTAGCAACAATACCCAAAAGACGTTTGTTGCCTTAGCAACCAAGAAGCAACCCAAAACCAGGGTGAATCGACAGCCCAAACTCACAATGAAAAGCAGTCTGTAGTTGAGGAAGAAGGAAAACTCCCAGCACAAACAAGGGAAAACTCAGCCAACGGATGTGGAAATCAGTAGTCGTCCGACATCCAAGAGCTCACAGCATGCAATTCCTAAATGCAAATGATAAAGAAAGTTACACGGACAAAAATGGGGAAAGAACAATTCTCAACCTGTGCATAAGGGAAAAAGACGCAGCCCAGGAAAAACATGGAAGAAAACCACACACAGGCCGAAATGGAAGAAGAAATCAGACTCTCAACAGCATCCAAAAATCAAGGGAAGAATGACAACAACCCAAATCGTCGGTTAAACCAACAGCAAGCCAGAATCATGGATTAAAACCACGGCTATGTCACATACACAGCAGAAATCATGCCCTTGAGGCCACTCTTCCAGCTCGTCAGCTCCGCATGAGGAAGATGAACCAGCCTCCTCCTGCACGTCCCTGTGTGAGAGTGAACAGACCCGGCCTATGCGCACGGATGAGCAGACAATCGTGAGGAACGAACATACCCGATAAGAGTGGCGTCATGGAGAGAATGGCGGTGGATTTTGCTACCAACGTGAGGTCAATTCACTGGTGGAGTGTACGTGTGGGAAAGGACTGACCATCCTGCCACACTCCACTCCCAACCATAACTGCACCAACTACTCAACAAGACATTAAAGTGGTTGGATGAGACAAGGGAAGATGACAAATCAAACAAGGTGGTAACACATGGGTTCCCCCCCCCCATAGACTAAGGTTGACATCCCCCCCACCCTTATCCTTTGGAATCATGCCCTTTTCATTCAACGTTGCCCCGTCGTAGCTGGTTGTGGTTTATTTTATTTGATGTGCATATTTACATGATGCCAAACTATAATGTGTCGGATAGCACGATATACCATCGGCAACTAACCCTATTGCCGAAACATACACAACCGAATTGATGGTGTGGATTTTTCCTTTAGCTCCTCACCACGATTAATTACATTACATACATCATGCAAGTGGGGTCAAAACCGGGGTGTTACATTCCCCTCCCCCTTGGAATAACACCGTCCTCGGTGTTCCATTACATAGGAATACATATACAATTGCACATCAAAAATTTCAAATTTTGCAGATCTGTCCCACGTTCAATTATTTACTTTGAACGTTCAAGACCAAGCCCCTCGGCTTCCATGAACTTCTCCTGCTGGTTCTCAGCTTTCAGCTTATCCCAAAGTCTAGGAACTTTGCGGCTATTGCCTTCATNCATTCAACGTTGCCCCGTCGTAGCTGGTTGTGGTTTATTTTATTTGATGTGCGTATTTACATGATGCCAAACTATAATGTGCCGGATAGCACGATATACCATTGGCAACTAACCCTATTGCCGAAACATACACAACCGAATCGATGGTGGGGATTTTGCCTTTAGCTCCTCGCCATGATTAATTACATTACATACATCATGCAAACGGGGTCAAAACCAGGGTGTTACACTTAGGGTCGCAATACATATAAATCAAGTAATATGTGCCCCGATTTGTAAATATTTTTTATCCTTAGGTCTTGGGTTAGTATTAATAAGGATCTGGCCATAGACATGTGAGCTAAGTGCAAGCTTATAGTTACATTTCATTCTGTTATTTATTTCTTGTTATTCCATGTCCAATTCTACCTTGCTCCTCAATGAGTAATGTTGAATTCTATGTTGACTCAGTGTCAATAACACCAACTTTAGGACCTTCACTTTTNCATTGGGCAGTCCCGACGTAAATGATGTCCTCCGCATTCCCAGCATTTCACTGGCTGCTTCATCTTTACCTGCTCAATTTCCTTTGAGTCTTCATGCCTGTACCGTTTCTCAACGAGTCGCTTGGACGATTGTCCCATCACTGATCCACCTTCCTTTCTGCTGTTGATTGCTCCCAGAAGGATTTTCACCTCCCTTTGCAAACCAATAGAGTCTTGCAAAATCTGGTGGTTCATTTCATTCTGCCTTTTCTGTATCTTGAGCATCTCCCCAAGATTTTCTTGGGTCTTGGCAATCATTTGAAGGAGACTTCCAGCCAAGTCCAACAACGTTTGATCTGCTGCCATGATCAATGCGCACCACCAGGTTTCACTTTTCTCACCTGTGAAATGCACCATTGAAATTTTGTCAANCACCTTTACCAATGTCTCCACCCCTCTTTAACTTTCAATAATGCATAAAGAAGAGGTTGGGAATCGTTCATCCATGAAGCTAACACACATGCTTTTCATAATGCCATTTTTCTATGTTAACACCTTGTGTTCCTTCATGGAAACATTTTCATCTATTTGTATGAAAAAAACAATACAAATATGCAAAAACCATTAAGTGTTTACCCATAATAGACTACTTTTCAAAGGCCATAATTGCTATCGCAAGGGCTAAAAAGACCAACCAAGAGAAGTATCCTAAAGGCTTCCGAAGTTCATAATTTTCTTTGGCTAATTATCTTAAAGACCAACGAAGAGAAACAACCTAAAGAATTCCAAAGTTCATAATTTTATTTTTGGGCTAATTCCTAATTTTTTTTTGTTTAGTAAAAACATTAATTCTTGAACTAAGACTAACTCAACTTGAGAAAGCATGTTTCACTTTTTCTAAAAATTGTGCTCCGAGTCTAAGAGAAAGTCCTTAATTAGTTTTGAGCAAAAGATAATAATTGTTCTCAATAAACATGACAAAGTGACAAAAAAACACGTATTATGGAACTAATCTTTAGTAACATCTGGTTCCTATGAAGGATCATAATTGTCTTTATACCTTGGTATAACTTATCTTCTTCTGGTTATCCCTTTAATATGAGTACTCCTGCTCTAAAGACTCCATATGCTTACTTTGTTGATGGTACCAAACAAACTAGGGTTGAAACACTAACTTCTTTTTCCAATCATGCATTCGCAATGTGGTAGTAGCTACCTAGTTATACGTAACCATAATCAACTTATTGAAGACTTATTTCTTTAGTCATCGCAAAACAAACACTAAAGAAAAATGACTTAGTGTTATGCAACTTGTCTTATTTACTTTTAAAAATGAAATAATTGTATATGTTAAAAATGTTCATTTGAATTTTAGATTATAAATTGTATAATTTTATAAATTTAATGCATCATTAATCTCTTACACTTCTTTGTTGAATGTTTAAACCGTCAATTTTAATAGTTGTATTGGATTTAGTATAAACACGTCGCAAAATAATGGAAAGTGATGCAGTAAAATTTTATAAATTCGATGCATTAGTAATGAGTAAAAAAATTAAAAACATTTTATAAAAAGAAATGGAAAAAGAGAATCGGATTTCGTTTATAAGAATCTAACGAGTTTCCTTTATAAGAATCGGATTTATGAAATTTTACAAAATTTCATGGCTGGAATCATAGTTTTTTCGGTATCGAATTCCAACAAATAACTTATCACGGTGAGAAGAACACGTGGCTTTTTCACGAGTTGTTTTGGATGACTAGGCAGTGGGCCCTTTATAGCTAGTCGGATACATTATTAGCTATTTGCTCTTTCAATAATTAAAAATGATAACAAGTGTGACTGTTCCTCGCTGCTCCGTTGGTTGAAATTATAGTTTGGATTCCAATGGTGGCGGGTTCGATTCTGTCGCATGGAAAGAAGAGGAGAAAAAACATAAAAGCGGTACTCTATAGTACCCACCTTTTTCGAAACACTCGAAATGACATGTAAAATAAATTGATTTTTAAAAGTACTTAACTATTTTAGAATGGGTTTTCGAAACATTTGAAACGAGAATTAAAATGCAAATTTAATGATATTAAAATAAGACAAATAAATATACACTCTAACCGTAATACAGTCTAAAATATGAACTCATTATTCGTATTTTAGAAATTGATCTTTAAAAGTATTTAAATATTTTAGAATGGGTATACAACCATTTTAAGTTATTTTTAATGAGATCCAATATATATGTTAATTGGGTAAGATATATGTAAAATGTATGTAATATGAAGTTTTCAAATCTTTTAAAATGGATATATGGTATTTTAAGTTATTTCTAATGACGGGGGTTTGTCGATCGGTGAAAAGATTCCAAAATTTGTCCTATTTTTTATCTAGATAAATTTTGGAAAATCGGTGGGTTGTTTTTATGGTTCCACAGTTTATAGATCTTGCTTTTGTGTAGCGAGGGTGTTGATATATTTGAACCTTACTTGTTATTATAAGATTTGAATGTGTGGAAGATCGGGTTCCAACACTATGGGCGAGTTTATATCTTTATAGCTTATGCTTCATTTTTCTTCCAGCATTGGGGTGGACGAGATCAACATCTTTGGTGACTCACAGGTCATCATTGTCTGGGCTAATTAAGTTTGTGACATCAACGCCCTTCTCCTCGTGGGGTGGTTGAAAAAGGACCCATTCTCTGATCTTCAGGTTCCAGGTCATCTTTTTCGAGCATGTTTACAGGTCTTTCAATCATCATGCCGACCAGCTCTCAAAAGCTGGCCATGCGACATAGATTGGCTTCTTTTTCTACGAGTGATGGGATGCTGGAATCCGGGTCCTAGAGGGTTCTCAACGTTCTTTTTTCTAAAGTCATTTTAGTCTTGGATCAGAACTGTTGCCCTTTGATCTTATGTGGCTCTATTCTCTGGTCTCTCTTTTGATTTGATTTCTACTATTTGTATATTTTATATTGATCACTTATGATGACTATCTGGTAGTTTTAACAAACCAAAAAGTGGTCACGTCTTTTGTAAGCCTTGAGCTATCTTACATATAAATATAAAGTATAGATATTTTTCTTGGAAAAAAGTTATTTCTATTGAGATCCATGGCATGGTATATATATAATAAGATATATGTAAAACGTATGTAACATAAAGTATTCAAATATTTTAAAATAGATAAACTGTATTTTAAGTTATTTTTAATGAAATCTGTAATATAATGTAAGTATTTTTTTATATTATATATATATTGTACTGGGGGAATCGGTAACCAGACGGTTCTGGTACTCGCGTGACACGGGGTCCATTCTCGTCGGCTGCCACTATAACCCCAGGTGCGTCCACACAGCCTGCAAGCATGGGGCACGGATAAGTCGAGGTGAGATTTGAACTTGAGACCTCCTTTACAACATTCCTTCATTTACATGGCACTTGCCAGTCAGTCTACACCCCTACGCGCTATTTTATATATATATAAACTTTACACAAAATTTTAAATTTGATTAGTATTATTTTTAAATGTATTTTTATTTTTAATTTATATAAATGTTACTTTTTGAAATGTATTTTTATTTTTTCTAAAAGCGTTTCACAATGGAGACGTGGTCTCAAAAGATTCCTTGTCTCCATGGCCACTAACATTTCAACACGTGTCCCCTGGTGATTGGCGATTTTAAGTGGTTGCACGTATATCTGGGTCGTCGCGTTCATCCTCATTGGCTCCATGTGCATACAATCTGTAGTTGAACTCTTCATGCTTCCTCCAATCCCACGAAAGCATGGCTTGCTTGACAAGTTAGTCATACGCTATGCTTTCAATGCACCGCCACACTGCCAAATCCTTCAGTTCTTGAGGATGAAAACACTTTTTCTAGCGTGGTCTTTTGACGGCTTAGGTTTTCTCGAAATGAAGCTTAAGTCCTTTCAATTTATATTTATTAAATTTATGGTATTCACTTTAAATTTATGGAATCTCAATCTCCATGCAAGAGATTTCCACCTTCCGGCTCTCCAGTTTCCAATTTTCAACTTCGAAATGCCGAAATACACAAAGCAACATGCTCACTTGTCACTATTCTACTTTGCGAATTCTCACCTTGCGACTTCCGCCTTCCAACCTCGGAATGCGGAAATTCATCGAATGACCATTTGCTTCTTCGGTTTTCCAATTTCCGACTTTTGACTTCCTGACTTCCATTTTCTGGCTTTCGTAATCGAAAATCCTACTTTCCTTACAACTTTCAGCTATATTTTTGTTTTTTTACTTTTGACCTCCCGACTTACGGTTTCCGATTTTTGGGAAGACAGATTATTATAACGGACATGAAATTAGAGTCATTTGATAACTGGTTCGTTATTGTAACAACTATGAAATTATAATACAACATCGGATCACATTGCTCACTTTATCAATATCATATTCATTTCGATCTTCAGGGAACGAGCATTACAATTTTGATAGTCACCATCAAGAGCATAACAAGTATTCATTTTTATTTTTTAATATTTCTTAAATATAGATATGGATTAAACAAAATCCGATAACAGAAAGCGGCAGCACAATGAAAAGCTAAAGAGAAAGTTAAGATTTTCGATATCCGAGATCTGGTGCGAATAAGCATAGTGTAGAAATCAAAAAATTCGGAAGTCAAGGAGAAGCAAAGTTCGAAAGCCAGAAAGCAGAGAGCGGAAACACAAGGAAAAGCTAAAGAGAAAGTTAAGATTTCCAATATCCAAGATCTGGTCCGGAAGAGCATAGTGCGGAAATTGAAAAATTCAGAAGTCGGAGAGAAATAAAAGTCCAAAAGCCAAAAAGCGGAGATCGGAAGCACGAGGAAAAGCTAAAGAGAAAGTTAAGATTTTCGATATCCGAGATCCAGTGCGTTAATTCTAATATGAAAATAGTGGTTAATTTTCCAAATATTCATTAAAGTATTATGTCACTGCTTAATCAAGAAGTTGATCGCTTATGCTGTAAATAACTGAAACAGACATAACATTTTCATTATATTAAGTTTGTAATATTATGATATCACATTGGATTATTTCATTCAAGAAGCTCAATGCTAGTGCAGTTAAAAATAAAAGAAATTGCTAAACTGTCATTATATATACATTTATGAAAAACAAGATTTATATATCCGAAGCGAACCTGGTTTCAAAATTAAAATGATTTAAAATATGCACCAGGGAATCAATATCCATGGAATATGTTATATTTCTTTATAAACAAAATAAAATATTGAACTGTGATTATATGTAAATTTATCAAGAACAACATTTTTGTATCCAAAGTGAACATACTTTCAAAATAATAAAAAAATGAATATATATCACGGAATTGGCATCCATGGTATGTTCTATTTCCACTGAGGTCCAGAGTATTTTAGTACAACAGAAATTTTCAATCAACCAAGAAATAAAAACTTAGGATCAACTAATACATCGAACCATTCAAGTAATACTTGATGGGCTTGTCATTCTTGTCTATTTACGGATGCTTGTAGTCATCCTCTACCTCGGCTAGATCCTTCCTCTTGGCCATGCCAGCGAAGCACATGTTTGGACTCGTCATCACCTTCATTAGAATTAGCATTTTGCAGCAAGGATGGTGATGATGTATACCTTTTATCTCCTCTCCATGAGTCCGAGCATTCGTTATGACCGACCGCTCCTACCAATGGATACTATGCAATGTGGTAATTAACTCCACGAGCTTATCCAGAGGCTTTGGTGGGATATCCGACGAGCCGAGAAATCTTGAAACTGCTTCTACAGTAAACCTATGTTTTTTTAGGATAATATTGCTCTTAAGGGCATCACAATGTATTCCTAATGTAATTAACATCTTTACCCTGATGGATGGACCTTCTTTTCCCATGAACAAACTTCCCTACCAGAACAGTAATTACAGAGATCATCGTTCTTCACCAACATTCACTCACTATGTATCTTTGAACGGTTGTTACTATGGCATTATAACGAGCCAGGAGGTTGAGTTTCAACTATGAGTCCATCAAATCCTCACAGACATCATCATCCAGTTCCATTATGACAACATGAACGATCACGTGACCTCTTGATCTGATTCCTTATGCGAAGATGCCAACTAAGTCACCCCTTTTTGCTATGATGTCCTCATATTAATCGTGGAAGTGACCGTCAACCTCACTTGTCATCAACCTCAAGTTATCTCATGGTGTGTGGACTTGACATTTATCACTTCACCAATCCCTTATTATGATGGTATCGATATGCCCTTGACGTGCCCCATACAACAATTATTTCGATTATGGGATGTGATCTATGGCGTCCATTTTCATTTATCTTAAACCTTCATTTCTAGTCCAAGGATGTTTTCTTTGTCCGCAAATCGTAACTTCGAACAAATTAAAATCCCAAAACCAAACAACCAAAATGATCTAGGTCGTAGATCTGGTATGCATGGACGGCTAATATTAAGGTGGAAAAACAGAATGTGAGAGTGATAAGGTCCAAAATTTCGTGATTTTCGATTTGCGGGTTTCGATTTGATAAAGCCTAGGGTCTCAATCTCTGCTTCAAATTCATTTCTCTTCTTCAAAATCTTCTTCACCACCACCTCCTTCTCGTTCGACAGAGTGACATTGTATACTTTTCCAGATGCACCAGATCCAATCACATTCTACTCTCTCAAGCTCTTGAGAATGCAAGACACGTTTAAATCAAGTTGGCTTTTGTTAAAATTTGTCTTTTTCCAATTCAATTCTTTCCCTCTTTGTTTTTCCTTAAACAAATTTCTCAATTTAAAGTTGGTATTGAGACAGAGTGTCTTGAGGTTGGTTAAGATGTCAAAGCTTGGAGGAATGTATCCAGAAAACTAGTTAGAATCCAAGTTCAGATGCCGAAACTCACCCAATTCATTGATGTAATCATGTGGAAAACTTTCCCCAGACATGTTCGTTGAAAAAAGCCTTCTGCCTTTTGCACTTCCTCCTTCTTCCCTCCGCCTTTTGGTTTCCGCCTTCGGAAATCGGAAGTCGGAAACATATCGATCGATGGAGTTCTTCAATCGCGGTTCTGCCTTCTGCCTTCAGAACTCGTAAGTCAGAAAAATATCAAACGATGGAAACTCTATCCATGGTTTCACTTTCCGAATTCTGCCTTTCCTCCCTTCAGTGCGAAACTCAGCAATTGAAAAACTGAACTTTCGAACTTAGCCTTTTCTGCACTTTCGACTTCCGCTTTCCGACCTCGGACTCTAGAAATCGAAAGTTACTTTGCCCTAGAATTTTTCTTGAATTCCTTCTTTGCCGGCTCAACTTATCCTTTCACGCCAACACGGTCGCTGCAAGCTTCACTGGCTCCACTCAACCATCTCAGCCGACATGTATCGGCACCACTTGGACTGTTCAACTGACACAACAAGTTGTTGACGGGCCCGGTGTGTAGGTTGTTGTAAAATATACAAGGTAGTCAACAAAAGGAAATAGTCCTATGGATACGAGGCCTTCACATCCCGCATTCCGCACTGCGAAAAAACAAAAAGCAAATGAAAAAAAAATGCGAAAAGAAAAATTAAAGTTCCGATATTTGACACAAATACTTTTCCAATTTCCGCATTCTGCACTGTAGAAAGCGAAAGTTGAAAATATAGACACTTTTATTACAAACTTGTAACTTCCAATTTTCGTGTTCTGCACTGCAGAAAACTGAAGCCGAAAACACAACCATTTTATTAACACAAACTGACAATTCCCATATCCGCACTATGAAAAGTGAAACTCGAGAATGGATTTCCCCGATGACTTGCAAAAAATGGATGTAGGCTTCCCACACTACGAAAAGCAAAAGCGATCAAAATGAGACTTAAAAAATAGAAGGTGCTTGAACTGTTCCCATGCAGACAAGACTCTATCCTCAAGTTGTTTGAAATAGTAAGATCTATGGATATGAGGCCTCCACTGGCACAATGGTTTTCAGATGTAGAAGATTTGCTGTGAGGATAAGCAGAAAATATTGAAAAAAAGAATCAATTCCTAACTATCTGTTTAAGGACACATAAACAGGATGAGTATTAACTTCAAAATAGGACTATTGCAGGATGTAAAAGATGAAAGACAACAACCATTTAATGTGCAAACATGCAAATGAAGATCACTTCTTTCAGCTTAACTTCAGACTAACTTAACAAATAAAATTGCCAAGAACACTGTCCAAAGCGTTAGAGATACACAATGAGTCCAAGAGACAATATTAATTAACAAATCAATATTAGAGATCAATAACCAATTATCAGAAATGTAAATGATCATTTACACCAAATGAAGACATTCACTTGATACACATTGCACATGTCAGTTCAGTAAAGAAAAATCAACACATGAATCGACACATTTATAGTAAGCCACCAATAATTAGAAAGCCAAGTAGATTAGGAGATAGACTAAAATTCATTAAAAACATTCATTGAAGAACCATAAAACATAATATGAAATGACTGTAATTTTATTAATCTGCAAAAAATTACAAAGTTCTAAGACCACAAACTTTCTTGTTATGTTCTCAATAGTCCTTTCTCTTGTGTAAACCTTCATCTTACTCTCTAAAAGTCCCCAATATACTTGGGAAATTTCTCCCTATAAATAATAATACAAATTTTACAAGAAAATAAAATTCCCAAGAGGTGGGATTACAAAATCAAACAATTTCAAGGTTTTCCAAGGGCAAAATGCCACTTGGCATGTAGGTTCATTAGCTCGTCAATCTCCTGAAAATGGGCATGTCTCAAGTGGATTTCTTTTTTTGCAGATTTGCGAGGTGATCTCCTTCTTCTTGATTTTCTTCCACTCTTTCGAGTACACCTGTATCAGATCCATCAAAGAGTAAGGGATCTCAATCCATCACTCGATCTCCTGCACAGCGAGCTGATTTATCTGTTGGATTGGCTCCTTAGATGCATCGAAATGTTGTTGAACCTGTTCCAACTAGAGTTTTGGTGAAGGCACCTTGGCAATAGGATCTAACACAGGAAAGTCCAAATAACCAAGAAAAAATTTAGAAACTGACCACCTACATTCACAATCCTATTGTCCTTCTCTGATTATAGCTTCCACTGAGTCACAAATATTCTCCCATGTCTCAATTATGACCTCATTCGTTTTGGCTTGCAGGTTGTCCAAAATCGGCATATCATCTAGCCTATTGAGATATGCATTTTCCAATCTATCACTTGTTCAAAATCCCTAGATGTTGCTCTTGTTTGATCATGGTGGGTTTCCAAAGTTTCATAATGTTTACCAAACAAATTATATAAACCCTGCATCTCATCAAAATAGGTATATAGACTGACCATGGCCTCGCGAAAATATCAATGCACTCTGTGGAGTACCTGCTTAAACTCTTTTGGTGTTAGATTTGAAAAAGATGAGGTTGTTGATTCTCTTTGAGCATCCTTCACCTGTTGCTCAAGGATGAAAATATTTCCTACCTGTTGCTGATTAAGAACATCTGATTTTCCAAGATGATCTTTGAGATCTTATGTCTTCTTCTGCCATTGCTTGATTTTTCTCTCATATTCTTGTTTCAGCTGCTTAACCTCTTGTGCATGTTTTGCCTCAACTGCTGCTAAGTCCAATCTAGTCTTTTCAAATTCTTGTTCCTTATTAGTAAGGGTCACACTTAGTTATGAAACAGAGTCGTAATTAGCCCTTGCAAAAGCTCCCATAGCAGTTGTTGTATCGAATGCCCCTTGCTTGATATCAGGGATGCTTGATTTCCATATAACTCGACTGAGGGCAGGCATCTGTTTGGTTGAGCCCTCTCTTGTGAGGCTTAGCCCCTCTCTTGATCACATATTTTTCCTTCTTACTCTAGTAGTATTTTCCCATAGATACCACAACATCTTCTCCAAAATTTGCCATTCCTTTAGGGGTTGAAAAGGTTTGTTGTTGAGTGGTAACTAAGATATCAGTTTCTATCTGGGAAAGAGGGATTTTTGTATTGAGGGATGAGATGTTCATATGAGAAGTAAAACAAGTAAATGTGAGGGATGAATAGGAATTGGGTATAGGTATATCAACTTTAGAAGAAAGAATTGTAGGGATGTGAGGAATATTTATCTGAGTAAGTTGAGAAAGTGGGGATGTTGGGATAAGGTGACCTGGCGAATGGGGAGGAGAAGAAGTATGAATGGGTGAGTCAACTAGTATTATGGGAATAGTAGTGGTAGGTTTCAGAACTGGTGAAAGAATCATTTCAGAAAAAGACTGCTGGGAAAATGATGCACCTAAAACAAATTCAGACTCCTCGGGATTGGGAATGGATGATACCGAGGAAGTCATAATACTAACTAGACAAGTGGAAGGACCAATCTCTTCCTCAAGATCACTGTCTATGTCATGAATTTCAACATCAGAGGGAGGCAGAGGATTTACCTGTCACATGGGAGGGACTTGCACGAGTACCTATTCTCTTTGAGCAATTTGCAACAGGGGCACCGTCTGTTCTTGCATGGGATCTTGTTGTGATTGGACCTACTAAGAACTCAATTGGGTCTTTTCTTCTTAGACTGTGACTCAACCATTTTTGTGTCAGTTTGCAAATGAGAATTGATTCTCTCAAGATTCTTCTTAAACTATTCTCCCTTTTGCAGAGTGTCTTCCATTGAGGCAAGCCGAGGACTGGAAGGACCATCAAGGATGCCCTTACCTTTGTCCTTAAACTCAATAGAAAGAGCAGTAGAAAATATTGTTGCTTTCTCTTTTTCTTCTTTCTCCATGTTCTTCTTTTGAAGGCCTTGCTCTATCTTCAGTTTAGTTTCCCTGTAATGAAGAGTACGATCCTTAATTTCCTTTTGGTATTTGTAGATATAAGACTTAACCTCTAGATCCTCTATCTTGTCCATTTCCTCTCGAAAATCGATAGCTTCTCTCAACATAGAATCATCAGGATCATATTCATGAACATAATGAGACTTAGCACGCTCATGTGAAAAGAGGTTGGAAAGATAATATTTTGGGTCATGCATCCTCTTGGGTGCCTCTCCCAAATTCATTATAAAAATTTCTTTACCCAACACAGCTGCATGGGTATAATTTTGAAGTACAAGGGAATCCAAATACAATGGAAATTTGGGCCACGCCTTTTTCTTGTGCTTTGTCAGCTTGGGAAAACCCCCATCAATAACCGTCTGAAAGGAGAAATCCTGTAGTACCATACGATCAGGGACAATTCTCGGTAGCAGATGCACTGTATTACTGCCCCAAATCCTCATATAGGAGAAATATTCTCCGACATACCAATCGCCATGTACTAAAATTAATGCCTTGGCTCTCTCAAAAAATGTAGAAGCGTCAACCTTGAAAATTTTATGGTACATAGACCCAAGGAACACGTCACAGATCTCGTAAATTCAAGGAACAAAATTGTCCTCCCACATATCTGAAAAATATATGTGCACCAAGGGAGAATTCTTGTTCCAGTTCCAATTTAAAATGGGGAAAGGAGAAGTTGCACAAAAAGCATCCATCACAAACCCTGATATGTAAAATGCTAGATTTTGGTTGGTTGAGGTTTTCTGATACTTCTCAATTTCATCTTTCAAATTGAAAGATAAAACCTGTGCCTAATTGAAAGAATCACCTGTAAGCAAAATGCGATGAGCCATAGGAACCCACTTAGATTTGAACAAGGAGTATTTTGTTGACCCATACAAGCGACAAAACATAGCTTCTAGTAATGAGAATGGTTCCCTAAACCAAGAAATTGGATAGGAATTAGTGGAGGTTATCAACTGTTCCCTAAACAGTTCTGTGTTGTCCATCCAAGACTTGACCACCTCTTCATAGTTGAAATGGGTAACAGACTCATCAAG
This sequence comes from Pseudotsuga menziesii, assembly GCA_001517045.1. NCBI lineage: Eukaryota > Viridiplantae > Streptophyta > Pinopsida > Pinales > Pinaceae > Pseudotsuga > Pseudotsuga menziesii. The sequence goes on along the minus strand of LPNX010588884.1, from coordinate 52,475 downwards.
TAATTTCGATGTCAAAAGCTGTCTAGGAGGTCTAAGCGCATAAGCCCTAGAAAATACGTCAGAATGGAACGATGCAACAAGAATATGGGTATTGTCATTGAAGGGTTTGCATAGTCCAACGCCCACTTAACAGGGTCTGTATAGGGCATGAAAGGGGGTCTAGCAGCAATGTAGTGAAGCTGAGAACTATGAATTTGTTCATAATCCGATTGATCATGGGTGACAGAGGATAAAGCATCATTGTCAAAAATGTCGTAAATATTGGACCATTCTAGGTACAAGGTATCACGTCCACTAGTATCAGTGAACACACAGGCGTTAGGGTCTTTGTTATTTTTCTCCTCAAGAGTTGTTTTCGACCTGGTGTTCTTGGAGGTGGTGGACATTATCTTCGATTGGATTTTGGCAACCATGTTTAAAACAGTGACACGAGTTCAAACCAACAGAAAAAAATGGTCAAGTGATAATTGCTTACTGGTGAAAAATCTAAGAAAACTGTAAATCTGTGAGTTGGATCAAGGAAAAATATGCAATAAAATATTTGAACACAGCAAGAAAGCACGAGAAAAATGGTAAAAACAGTCGTAAATTTAAACATATTTAAAACCCAAAATTAAACAACAAATATTATCTAGACCATAGATCTAGGATATATGGATGGCTACGATCGAAGCGGCAATATATAACGAGATATTTAAAAAATTGTGAATTTTGATTTCCTCGTTCCGAAATTTGGGAGTCGAAAATCAAGAAGTAAAGATTTGACCAACAAACTTGTGAGTTTTCTGATTTCTGAACTCGCAAAGGAAAATGGCGTAAATCGGAAAGATAACAAATCATAAGTGTAAAAAGCAATATTGTCGACTTCCGCGATCCGAAAATTGGAAATCGAAAATCGCGAATATCATAAAACCCTTCGAAAAATAACTATATTTCCACTTTCTACAACCTAGATATCGAAAATCGAAAATCAAGAAAGGTTCATTTCCTTATTGAAAATTATAGGACCTCCGGGATCCGAACATCGGAAATCGGAAAGCGGAAAACAAACTTCAACGAACCTCCAAAAATGGGATTTTTGCTTCCCGAATTCAGAAAGCAGGAATAAGAATTAAGAAAGACAGGTTGGAAAATAAGGTAAAATTTATTCTTAAAGTCAATAAATCCAAAAAAACAAGGGTCACTGAGGAAATTTATTAAGTGCAAGTGGGGGGACAGAGATATGTTGATCCTCCGATCAGGAATGCCATTAATATATTTAGTCATGAATGTGTTGAGGTAAAACCTTTATTGTAATTCAAGTTAGTAATACCCATAAAAGTATTATTAAAATGTAATTTCCAAACTCTCAAGGTAATTCAGAAAGGTTCAGTTGCAGAAAGATTCAATATTTTTACCCTCTCGATGCTCCTTTGCACCTCTCGGTGCAAATGCTAATTATAAATTTTTAATATTATTATAAAATATTAACTCATTTATTTTTATTCTATAAATTGATCTTTGAAATCATTCAAATCTTGTAAAATAAAATAGGTATATGGCATTTTAAGTTATTTTAAATGAGATCCAAGATATATGTTATTTGGTAAGATATATGTAAAATGTATGTAACATTAATTATTCAATTTTTTTTTAATGGGATATGATATTTAAGTTATTTTTAATGAGATTCAAGATATATGTTCATGTACATTGGTAAAATATATGTGTTAATTTACCTATTGAGAATTTTATTAATAAAAGTTAATATAATATATGGTTTTTAAAGTAGTGTTTTCACCATAATTTTTTAAATTATTGCAATATTGTTATGAGAAGTAATCTTTTAAAAAAATGTCACTTATAAAATAAATAAAAAATTAAAATCAACATAATTCTATCTTAAATCTTATTGACCTCAGATTTTGATAAGTAGATTTTGTAAAAAAAAAATCCTCGTACAAAAATTGTACAAGAAAATAGAGAAGAAAATAATGTGCTATGACACAAAGAATTGAACAACAATTGGAATAGCTTCCATGTATTATTATTCAACATTGAGTATACATTTATAATACATTTCCAAAGTAGAAATTCATGAGCCCAAAGAACAGTTGAAATCTACACATGTGGTAGGCTTAGATAGACTAGAATCCATCTCTATACATAGAATAGTGGCAACTCATGATTGAAGTCTAGTTAACTAAAGGTGCTAAAAGCATGAGGGAGACAATAGGCTAGAAATTAGGAAGAGAATCTCAAGAGGGCACATGATGTGATTGATAGTAGTCATCGGGGCTCAACAGAACTCAAATTCTTGGAATCTAGGAAGAAGAGTCGATTAACTCGATGAGATTGGGGATATGGCACCTTAAATCAAGGGCACTCACTCCACAGCTCCTAAAATTATGCATGAGGGCACATTGGCTCCTAAATACTAGGAATGAGGCGCATGGGTGCATAATGAGCTCAAATAATATAAAAAATATGGCATTAGGGGTCATCATCATAGTCTAGGTATTAGGGTGATCAAATATTGTTGCATGGAAACCAATATTGATGCATGGATAAGTCTAAATGGATAAAATATTCCAACACTATCACACATATATAAAAAATCCATAAATGAATTTAAAATTATTTTACTCTATTATTTACTATTTTGTCATAAAATGTAATTGTTGGTCGCAACGTCTTATAACTATCGTCACATATATTTATGCATGTAATTTTAACTTGAATTGGTTATACGCTTGTTTGACAGGTTAAGCCCCTCGTGGTGTTTCCTTTAAATCACAATGACCTTATCACAATCTTGCCCAGGTGATGTTGATAGTTATTTAGGTTTATTTATAATGTTTTGGGTGTTAGGTGACTAAGCCTAAAACTAAGGTTTAGTCCTAACTACCCTTAAAGGTTCACCCTTCGTTTGTTAAACCCTCCCTCTTAGAACAACTTGGCAAGGAGATTTTAAAAGTGTAAGCTAACGATTTGTCACATGCTTTGGTTTAAATTCGGATTGTAGGTTTAAACTATGGTGATAACCATAGTTGTGACACTAGCCATGACCTTATATATCATGGGTGCTACATTATAACATTTGGCATGCAATTAATTTAAAGGGAGGGGCAAGGGGAAATGCCAGCACATATAAATTAAAGGTTGGAATAATGTTTTAACTTGGCCCTAGCTGTGAGTTGACAACCCATCCAAGCACATTCAATGGAAAGTTTTAAAATTGCATGTGTTGTAGACCGAGAGGGATCTCAACCCTCCAATTGTCGTGATCTCATGCAAGGATTTTAACGCATATTTAAGTTGTATGAGGGTTTATTGATGCATTCTTTCGGGTTGTAGTTGTTCTTGTGGAAGAAAACTAAGCCATTCATGGTTGCACTGCACAGTCCTGGCTTTGGCTCTTTACGGAGCGATAAAGACGATTTATTTGTATCTGATTTTTACTTGAAGGTGTTAACAATCTGGTTAATAGCGAAGTGGCCGCCCTTACGAACCTAGCCTTTCTGGTTTGTCATGGGTTATGAAGGGAATTCGGTCCTCCTTCGAGCTTTAGCAAAGGCTTTGTAGCCTACCTAGCTTAACCAAGTAAAAACATCTCTAATGTTCATTTTGCAAGATTGATTTTTTTAAAGGTTTTAAAGCAATAATTACAGAGTTTAACTTGGGGTTTTTGGTCATTGTGTAGGCAAGGAGAAATAAGGAGAAAATAGGAGGAGTCGACCCCTGGCCCTCTCTACGTTCATTAGAGGTGAGTTTCAGTTTGAGAGTCTTATGCATTGTTCATTTTGTTTCTAAGGAACTGATTGTTATAACTCTAAAATTTTAATGTGCATGCGGAGTTAGGTTTCTATTGAAGCTTCGGGCAAACCTGGTTTCATTCTTAGGATCCATACTTCATTGGAAAGGTAAGGGTTTTCACCACCATGTTTTCCTTTCTTCATTATACTTGTTACAATTTACAATCATAGTTTTTTTACCATGTGTAATGTGGAATGCAGGTTTGTTAATCCTATCCCGACGACAGTGGCAACAGGGTCACCTCCTCTCAGGATTCCTTCTTCTCTGTACAGAGACGAGGGTTTTCATCTAAAATAGAAGAATGCATTTTTGAACCCTTGGTAACTACTGGCGTGATGGCTTGGATTGCACAACTTGGATCCTCTGATAGTCACACGATAAGGCTTTGGCAGATTAAAGGTTGCAATGGTTTCCCATTGGGTTTGCAATCCAAAAGTGGATAGGGCTTTCACAACCACTGCGCAGATAAGTTTTAATTGTCTTATGTTAAACCCTTATGGGTCTGTACTAGCTTATTATAAATGTCTTTACAACCTCTCACGTTTTAATGTGTTTTTTTTTTCCATCCTATTCGGATGTACATTACATTTTTTGTTCTATACGGTGGATGCCAATAGATGGGATTACAACCACAATAATGTTTAACAGTTGGAAACTTGGTTAAAATCTTATTGTAAATTAATTTTTAAACTATTAAAGTAATAAGTGGATTTAAACTTGGATTTTGCGATCCTATTGTTTGTTTAAATGCTCGATCAGCTCGATCTAACCTTAGGTATGAATTCTCAAGTTCAGAGATTTTTTTTTGTATTGCGTTATTGATTTGAAATGGATTTACCCTGCAATTTTATCTAGTTCTGTTCAATGTTGGGTTTAAGATGGGGATCTTTGAGCTGAGCATGTATTGATTTGCTTATAAAATATTATTTTGGAATATTTTAAACTTGGTTCCAAATGAGTATCAATACCCAACTGATAACAGTCAAATATTTGATTAATGTTGAGTTAAAACATAGATCTGGAGATAGTTGTAGTATAGTAGGGAACCTGATACCATTGTCGGGAAAATAGAACTGAAGCTGACGTTTCTCCTAATCAAACTCCTATAGTAGCCAAGTCTTACTTGCTACAGAACCCTCGAGCCTGTTTGCTGAACCAAAAGGAAAAATCCAATCAATGCGCCATCTCTTTGCATCAACAGATCAATTCCCCGTCCATCGCCAACCTCCTACTTGATGGACATACTATTTTATAGTATTTTTCCTAGGACTTGGTCATTTATGAGACTCCTTCTCTTTAACATTCCACAAGGATTTTTGACTTGATTTTAGGAAAGATCCCTTCTGCATCACTTGAGTTGTCACTCAACACCTTTCACCACTTGTCTTTTCCCCTTATGGATCAGCAAACACTCTTTCAACAATTAGTTCATTTATGATTCCCATTAGTGTTTTAATTATTAAATAAAAATAATCCATTACATTCATTTTGACTTTCTTGACAAAATATTTAAAAAATAATATTATTCCAAATAAAATAAATTACAATTATTATGTGGCTAAGAAACCTTATATGCATATGGAAGTATATGCAAAGGTTTGTTTGATATTCATATTATTTTTTAATACAATTTCTAGGTATGCATATTAAAAAACCTTTGAAAACCTCTAACAAATAAGATTATTTTAGATTTTGAAGGTTTTAAATGGACTTGGGAAACCTTTAATATTCATATTATTTTTTAATACAATCTCTAGGTATGCATATTAAAAAACCTTTGAAAACCTCTAACAAATAAGATTATTTTAGATTTTGAAGGTTTTAAATGGACTTGGGAAGTGGATCATGAGAACACAATTTTCATGTGTAATATTTAATTCAATTTTTTTGTCCCCGACAAGGTGGATATATATGAATCGCTCAGGGCGATTATTTGGAGTAATTTGTAGTAATTTTAAAAAATATATGGAAGTTAGACTAAGGTTGTGTATTATTTAATTTATTTTTTATTTTTTTAGTTTCTTAAATGTCTATTTTTTGAGGTTATTATTGGTCAGGTGGAGATGACGTTGCCTTGGGTTCCTGTGCCCCAGGACCCGTCGGTGTCACTAATATCAACAATGCTATAATGCTCCTCTTAAACAATAACACTATGAAACACTTAATCAATTAATTCTTAAAAGTAGAAAAAGTAATATAACCGAGGAATATTATATACATATAATAAAAATTGTTATTAAACTTAGCAAAAATAATGTAAGGGAGTAATATTATATACATATTTAATCTAAGCAATAATGCAACAAGGTAGAACATGGCCAGCTTGTTGATGTATTTGTAACTTCGGAATGTATTCACTTGTGTATCTTATGTATTGTACCTTGATGTTCCTATCGAGAAGTATCAGTAATGTAATTGAGTCATGTCATACCCCGATGTTCCTATCGGGAGAATCAATAATGTAAACAAGTCATGTAAACTCATAGAGGGTAACCCTCCTTATTGATCAAGGGTTAAAGTGCCTACAATTGTGGGGCACTAGGGTTGTTATACTCTCCTATAGAAGTCAGCCCTGGTGAGTTAATGTAAGTCGGGTCATTAGTACCCTAATCGTGGTTACTCGAGCCTACATAATTGAGTTAGGATTACTCGAGCCTACATAACAGAGTCAAATATTAAGTGAATGAAAGAATATAAATAGAGAGTGAGCCTCTTTATTTATTACACACACTCACTCAACTGGGGCGCATGAGTGAGAGAGAACAGATGTTAGAGATCACCTTTCTGTCTTTGGGTTTTACTACTACCATTGGTGCTCATTCTATCTCTGAGGAAGATGTGGGTTTTTCTCCTTTATGGTTTCTCTGAAGAAAATTCTTTGAGTCTCTTTCTCTTGTGATTATTTTTGTGCATGTTATTCTCTCAGATAAGATCCTAAGATCATAATTCTTAAATGATGAAAATCTAACATGGTATTAGAGCTAACCTGAGAAGAAGACATTGTGCAGCTACAGAAGCTAGGGATTCTTAATTTTTGGGTCTCTCTCCACAATCCATCAGCAAAAGGATGCTAGGATAAGTCTTCATTGAAGGGTGCATATTTTTGTCGGAGCAGAATTTGATTCCGTGCATTTTCAGTTTTTTGCTGCGGGAAATTAGGGCTTTTTACAGAAGAAGAATTTTTTAGTGATCCCAGCATAGGATTTATCTCCTCATCAAAATCTAAATTTAGAGACCAAGGTCAAGATTTTTGGTTGGGTAAAAATCTGGGGAAGTCAAACCCTAATTTGACCTCGAGCGTGAAAAAACCCTAAAATACTAAAACTGGTAGTTTTGGTACATTCTCTTTATCTCAGGATTGGAGAAGTCTCAGGGGCCGAAATTTTCACAGGCTAGAGATAAAATCCTGATGTACTCTATGTAAAAATATCATCCTCATATTCATTATATTATGGGATATATGTTTCCTCCAAATCAGGGTTCCAACCTCTTCCAGGATTCATCCCTAAACATGACACCTAGGGAGAATCGCTATATCCCAGGCTACAAAGGTCCAAATGAAATTTCTCAAGATTTTCCAAATAGGGAACGGACTTTAATTTCTATGGTAAAAGTTTCAGACCTTGATGATGAAACATGGACATGTGGCAGTCCATACAAGTTAGCTATGATGAATAGTCCTGAAATAAGTCACCTTGGGAAAACTATAATAAGTCCCAATTGGTAAAACCAATTCTGGTAAAACTTGTGGTGTTGGAAATTTTAGTTTTTCAACATTAAGCTAGCATTATTAGGATCTTTCACTAAGAGAATAACAAGCACATCAATCAAACACAAGAGACAATGAACACAGTGTTTTTCCTCGAGAAAACCCTGCAACTTCCTCAAAGATAGAATTAGCACAAAAGGTAAAACCCCAAAATAGTAAGATGCACTCCCGACAGCAGTAACCTTCTTCTTGTCTAGCCCCAGTGTCTTCTCCTTCCTCAACTATGCGCTACACTTGAGTGTGTATGAGTTGTGTGTGATAAATAGAGACTTCAGTTCTCTATGTATACTAATACCGACATGACTAAAACCCTACTAGGGCCGACCTCTACTAGGAGAGTCTAATAACCCTAGTGCCCTGAAACTACGGGGAATTTAACCCTTAGACAATCGGAGGGTTACCCACTATGACTTGACATGGCTTGTTTACATTATAGATCCTCCCAGTCAGAACATTGGGGCATGGCAACATGACTCAATTACATAATAGATCCATCCTAGAATAAACATCGAGTTACAAGACATAAGATACATAGATGAATACATTCCGAAGTTACAAATACATCAACACTCCCTCTTAACTAGGAAGGTATTCTCTTGACACAATTTTCATCACTGGTCTTCTTCTCTGGATCTTCTCGTCATCTGCATCTCCAAGTCATCTTCGTCTTCAAGTCATCTTTATCTTCATGCCATCTTCTTTTCTGGATCTGGATCATCACTCGATCTGGATCAACACTAGATCATCATCACTGGATCTGGATCATCACTAGACATCATCATCGGATCTGGATCATCACTGCTGGATCTGGATCATCACTCGATCTGGATCTCTCGGATTCATCATAATTGGATCTAGATCATAGCTCGATCTAGATCTCCTCTGGTCATCATCATATGTGCTATCTCATGATTCTTCTCGTCACAAGAAGTTCTACACAACCAGCCTTATTTCATGCTGGTTGTAGGCCTAGCCAACATGTAGGTCTTCTTCAGCACTTACATCTGACCTACTCGTCAAAAAGGCATAGTACTCACTTCCATCCAGGCGGGAACACATCCTGCTCATAGTGATGAAATAACTTCATAATTTCATCCAGGAGGGAATCACATCCTGCTCACAATGATGGAAGATTTCCATACTTCTATCTAGGTGGGAAAACATCCTACTCACAATGATGAAAGATTTCCATACTTTCATCCAGGTTGGAATTGCATCCTGCTCACAATGATAGAATATTTCTGCACTTACATCCATCTAGGCAGGAACACATCCTACTCACAATAATGAAATATTTCCATACTTTCATCCAGGCTGGAATTGCATCCTACTCACAATGATGGAAAGGCTCTGCACTTACACCTGACCTGGTAGGAACCAAATCCTACACCCTTGTCAGAAGGGCATGCACTCACATCTGACCTAGTAGGAACTAAATCCTACACCCTCGCTAAAATAGCCCCCAGTCCCAGACTGAGCTACCTGGTAATGGACCAGGTGCCTCCACTCTCCTGAAGAGTGGTTGTTGTCCTTACATCTAACATGGGAGGAACCTAATCCTTTAGCCATGACAGAAAGGTTCAGCCCTTACATATGACCTACTCGTTAGAATAGCTCTCTGAGTCCTGGACTGAGTGTTCTTGGTAACTGACCAGGTACCTCCATTCCTAGAATGGCAAGTGCCCTTACATCTGTCCTACTCGACAGAATGGCCAGCACTCACATCTGTCATGGAAGGAACCAATCCTCTCACCATGACAGAATGACTCAGCCCTTATATTTGACCTACTCGTCAGAATGGCTATGGATCTCAGGACTCATATTTGACATGGAAGGAACCAAATCCTCTCACCATGACAGAATGGCTCAGCCCTTACATCTTGACCATGGAAGGAACCAATCCTCTCACCATGTCAGAATGGCTATGGGACTCATCACTTTCCCTTGGAGGAAACCTCGATCTGGAGAACACCAAGCTTCTCCCTGAAGTACTCAAACTTCACCCTGGCCAATGGCTTCGTCAACACATCAGCTATTTGTTCCTCCGTCGCAACATACTGGAGCTTCACTACTCCCATCTACACCATATCCCTGATATGGTGATAGTTGATCTCGATATGCTTCAACTTTTCATGGAACACTAGATTCTCTGACAACTTCATGCAACTCTGGTTGTCACAATGTGTACAAGTAGCATCCAACTGGAGATCAAATAAATCAGACAATAGCTTCCTCAGCCATACTGCCTCACAACTAGCTGAACAAGCTGCGACATACTCTACTTTAGCTATACTCAGTGCCACATAAGATTGCTTCCTGCTAAACCAAGAAATCATACCTGATCCCATACTGAAGCAACACCCTGAGGTTCTCTTCCTATCGATGGCACTGCCTGCCCAATATGAATAAACATAACCCTCTAGGTTAATCTTCTGATTCACATCGTACTTGATCCCATAATCAATTGTACCCCTCAGGTATCTCAGAATATGCTTTGCAGCAATCAAGTGAACATTTATCAGATCTGTCAAGAATTGGCTCAAGGTGTTCACAGCAAAGAAAATGTCTGGTCTCGTGTTCATCAGGTACATCAATGACCCAATCATTTGACGATACATCATAGCATCAACCGAATCTGATGAAGTATTGCTCAATAGCTTCAGGTTCGATGCCATAGGTGTAGCCATGGCGTTGCAATCCATCATCCCAAACCTTTTCAAGATCTCTACTGCATACTTCCCTTGTCCAAGGAAGATTCCAGCCGCACTCTGCCACACCTCCATACCTAGAAAATAATGCATCATACCCAAGTCCTTCATTTCAAACTCGACAACAAGCTTTCTCTTCGTATCAGCAATCAACCCATCCATACCTATTACAAACAGATCATCTACATATAGTAGAAGCATCATTGGGTTTCCATCTTCAACCTTGTAGTAAAGATTGGAATCTGCTTTACTCTTGGTAAAGCCCAAACTGGATAGAAAGCTATCAATTCTGTCGTACCATGTCCTGGGTGCCTATTTCAAACCATACAGGGATTTCTTCAATCTGCACACATGAGACTCCCTGTCATGTGTCTCAAAACCAAGTGGTTTTTCTACATATAATTCCTCTTCCACTACATCATTCAAGAAAGCAGTCTTGACATCCATCTGGTGTATCTTCCAGTTCATCACTGCAGCCAAAGAAAGTACTAATCTGATGGAAGTGTATCTGGCTATAGGTGCAAAGGTTTCTTCATAATCTATTCCTTCTTTCTGAGAGAAACCCCGAGCCACAAATCTTGCCTTATATTTTTCAATGCTACCATCTGTAGCATGCTTGATCTTGTAGATCCATTTGGAAGTTACAACTGACTTCCCTTCTGGTCTTGGGACAACATCCCAAACATCATTCTTCATGATCGACTGATACTCTTCGATCATAGCATCCTTCCATTCTTTCTGTTCTGCCGCTTCTTCATAACTGGAAGGTTCTTTATCAAAGAAATCACATAGTAAAGCTACATACTCGGAGTAGGATCTGGTCCTCTTTCTTTCTTTGTGATTCTCTTCTGGAGCCCCATATCTTTCCGCACCTTGGTTAAGTTCTCATACCCAAGCAGGTTTCCTCTTATGAGGATTCTTCTCCAGAGGTGGATCTACAGGTCTTTGTGGTTCTTCAAATTCTCAAACTTATTCTTGAATTTCTTCGTTCATGGTTGTATCATGAATTAGGGGTGCTTCTGATTCTTCAAGTTCTTCAACAGGTCTCTTTCTGGATTTGTTGTAAGCTGTGTCTTCATCAAATGTCACATCCCTGCTGATGTCAATCTTCATGTATCCTATGAAATATATTCTGTAAGCCTTCGAGCTTTCAGAGTATCCCACAAATATACCCTTCTTTCCTGAAGGATCTAATTTTGTTCTCTTCTCTCTTGGGATGTGTATGTACACTGGACCCCTAAATATTCTGAGATGGATAACTTTTGGTTTCTTGTCGAGAAGACTTCTTCAGGAGTCTTGTTCTCAAGTACTCTATGTGGAGTACGGTTCTGTACATACATCACTGTTTTGGCAGCTTCCGCCCAAAGATGCATAGGAATATCTTGATCATGAAGCATTGCTCTTGCAGCATCCATGATAGTTCTATTCTTCCTCTCTGCAATCCCATTCTGTTGTGGATTATAAGGAGTGGACAACTCCCTCTTAATCCTTGATTCTTTGCATAGCTCTTTGAATTCATTTGAACTAAATTCTCCACCATTATCTGATCGAAGGGTCTTGATCTTCTTTTTAGTGTGATTTTTGATCAAGGCTTTGAATTCCTTGAACTTGCTGAATACTTCATCTTTGTTCTTCATGAAGTAAACCCACATCTTCCTAGAAAAAACATCAATAAAGGAAACATAATATGCATACCTGCTTGGTGAGTTTGATGACATAGGACCGCATACATCGGAGTGGATGATTTCCAAGATTCATTTTTCTTTGCTTTCACTACTTGGAAATTTCTTCTTTGTATTCTTCCCTTTCACACATCCTTTGTAGACCCCATCATGTTTTGTTTGGATTTCTGGAAGACCTTCGACAGCTTTGCTTGCAATAGGTAGTGCTCTGTAATGCACATGTGCAAGCCTTCTATGCCAAAGTTCATTTGGCTCTACTGTGTCATGTACCAAGGCTTGTTTTGGATGGCCCTTCGATTTGTACAATCCTCCTTCTTGTTCTCCAATCACTACCGCATCATCGATAGTCTTTCCTTTTGGCCACATGATGACTTGACCATCTATGAATGCAACCCGCATTCCCTTTGCATCTAATGCTGATATGGAAAGGAGGTTCTTCTTAAGTCCTGGTACAAACAATACTTCCTTCATTGTTAGAGACTTTTCAGAGTCTAGCTTATAGGAAGATTCCCCACTACCTTTTATTGGATATTGGTAGTCATCTCCTAGCTTCACGTTGTGAGATGATTCATGTTCTAACAGTATCACAAAGGATTCCTTGAATCCATTCATGTGTTTGGAAGCCCCACTATCTATAAGCCAATCATCACTTCCATGAGTAATGTTACCTATGAGAGCGGAGATCAAAACATATTCATCCTCGCTTGAAGAGCCTTCACTTTCATATCTGGATCTTTTCTTGGATGGTTCATCATCCTCTGCAGTATGAGCATGATGTCTTCTTTTGTTTCTCTTCTTTGTTGGCTTTGGTTTCTTAGGAAAATTGCTTGCATAATGTCTTGCTTCATCACATGTATAACATATGATCCTAGATAAATCTTTTCTAGTGTTATCTTTGTGAGAGTGCTTACCTCTGAAGTGATGGGTTTTCCTTCTTGTTGACTTGGAGTGTGACTTGGAGTGTACCATGAGAGCTTGATCTTCACTTCCCATCTTTTCTTCTCTAGCTTCTATCTGAAATTCTTCTTGAGATCACTCTTCCCATAGTCTGTTGAATTTGACTAACTTCTTTCTAGCACTAATTCCTTGGATGAAAGAATCCCATGACCTAGGAAGGCCATTCAAGGTAGTCATCACAATCTCTGCATTTTCCACTTCTTCATCTACTACTTCTAGTTGTTCCTTGATCTGAGAAACTCTTGTGAAGTAAGACTGGATGGTCTCTGCATTCTAAATCTTCACATTCTTCAGTTGGTTTCTCAAAGTCATCTTCCAGTTTATGTTCTTCCCTTCAAACAATTTGGTTAGGGCATCAAACATAGCTTTAGGTGTCTTGAAAGAGAACACCTATGGGATAAGGTGATCCTTGATAGAATCAGCAATGATCCTCTTTGCCATAACCAACTTCTTCTTATGCAAGGCCTTAGCCTCATCTCCCTTTGGAACTGGAACCTCCTCATGGATGTAGGAGTCTAGCTCATTTTCTTCCAGGACCAAGGAGATCCTATACTTCCAAGCTCGGAAGTTATCAAATCCCTCAAGCTTTTCATCAAGCTTGGTATGATGAGACATCTTAACTGAGAACCTCAAATGGAAATACAAAATATTTTATATCTTACTAGGTCAAGATGTCGGATCTGAAATTTGAGCTTGAAATCCTGTAGAGCTGGTTCAGGAGCAAATTAAGGTTTTGCTTTTCCGGAGTTCTATCCACCCAAATGCCTTGAAATTTGTCCCTAACTTCGATTTTGGGGAGGAGATCAATCTAGGCCTGGGCTCACTGAAAAATTCCTGTTCTGTGAAAAGCCCTAATTTTTGGCAGTAGTAACAGGTCCAAAATTGAAAAACCTCAGAATTTGGATTCTGCTTCGATAGAAAGATGTGCCCTAAGGAGGAGAGTTATTCTTCCTTACTTTTGTTGAAAATCTATGGAGAGAGATCCACAAACTAGGAAGCCCTAGTTCCCATAGTTGCACCGTGTCTTCTTCTTAGGTTAGCTCTGATACCATGTTAGTTTTTCAACATTAAGCTAGCATTATTAGGATCTTTAACTGAGAGAATAACAAGCACATCAATCAAACACAAGAGACAATGAACACCGTGTTTTTCCTCGAGGAAACCATAAAGGAGAAAACCCCACAATTTCCTCAGAGATAGAATCAGCACAAAAGGTAAAACCCCAAAACAGTAAGATGCACTCTTGACAATAGTAACCTTCTTCTTGTCTAGCCCCAGTGTCTTCTCCTTCCTCAACTATGCGCTACACTTGAGTGTGTATGAGTTGTGTGTGATAAATAGAGACTCTAGTTCTCTATTTATACTAATCCCAACATGACTAAAACCCTACCAGATCCGACCTCTACTAGGAGAGTCTAATAACCCTAGTGCCCCGAAACTACGGGGACTTTAACCCTTAGACAATTGGAGGGTTACCCACTATGACTTGACATGACTTGCTTACATTATAGATCCTCCCAATTGGAACATCTGGGCATGACAACATGACTCAATTACATAATAGATCAATCCCGGAATAAACATCGGGTTACAAGACATAAGATACATAGATGAATACATTCCAAAGTTACAAATACATCAACAGGAAAGAGGACAGATGACGATTACCTCAATAACAAATTTTAGACATAGAGGAGCAGTACTTTGAGAGATACTGCAGAAATAGTATCAGGCATTTCTGTAGAAGAAATTGGTAAACTAGGGATTCTTGTTTCGGGAGATTTCCTCCACTATTTTCAAGGAAGGAGTACATTGGACAACTCACCTTGAATAGGCCTATATTTCTATCCAATCAAAAGTTTGAAATTACAAGTTTTGAAAATTAGGGTTTCTATGACAAACCCTAGATCAACCAACTCCGAAACCAGGATGGACACCTCAAATCGGTAAGATCTAATCTTTTTCTATTTACAGTTGAGGTTCTCATTTCAAAATGACTAATCACACCAGCTTGATGACAAGCTTGGTGAGGCTGACAACTTCCAAGCATGAAAGTATATGATCTCACTAGTTCTTGAAGGAAATGAATTAGACACCTACATAAGTAGAGAGGTTCTAGTTCCAGAGGGAGATGAGGTTAAAGCCTTACATAAGAAGAACTTGGTCAAGGACAAGAAGATCATTGTTGATTCAATCAAGGATCACCTTATACCACAAGTGTCTTCTCTAAAGACACCTAAAGAGATGTTCTGATTCCTTGACCAAGCTATTTGAAGGGAATAACATAAATCGAAACATGACTTCAAGAAACTAGTTGAAGAATGTGAAGAATGCAGAGACCATACAGTCATACTTTACAAGGGTCTCTCAAATCAAAGAACAACTTGAAGCAGTAGAAGAAGAAGTGGAGGATGTAGAATTTGTGATAACCAACTTGAATGGCCTCCTCGAATCATGGGATTCACTCATTCAAGGAATGTGTTCCAGAAGGAAGTAATTACTTTCAGCAGACTCTGGGAAGAGCACACACAAGAATAAACTCGACTCATAATAAGAGAAAAGAAGATGGGAGTAGCTGAAGATCAAGATTTCACGATTCAAAGAAGATACCTCAAGCGATGAGGAATATGAAGAACTCAATTCTTGAAGATCCTCTTATCCATATTAAGCATTTGGATAAGAAATGATGCTATTATGAATGAAGAAGCTGATGAAGTTGAAAGAAGGAGTCTACCCATGAAACAAATAAAGATAAGTATTCAATTGTCATTTCATGATATTGTTTTGTTATGCATTTGTTTATATTTAGTTGATGTATTATGCATAATAGAATGATTGCATTAATGACAATATACTACTAATATGCATGTGATGGGTAAGTAGCTCATGGTGCTATACAACTCTCCATTGCTGCTTATGTAGAATGAAACCTCTTTGCTGACATATTGGATTAGTGCACAATCTCAATGATATCTTGGTAGAGGTGGAAGACATCTAGACAAGTTTCTATGAGATTTGGATGAATGTTGTATTGGCTAAAATAGTTGCATCATTACATCTTTATGCATCAAAATTTTCCATTATGCCTTATGAAATGTTTCTAACAATACAAATGCATTTTACTTGTAGGAAAGATCGTGTACAATCGCCTACAAGAAAATAAGGATGAGACTTGTTCCGAAGAACAAGTGACGACAATTCAAGAAAGAATCCAAGATGAAGAATAATATGACGATACTTTCAAAGAAAGAAAGAGGCCTTAGAGACACTCTAGTTATGTGAAACTGTTGAGTGACATCATTGATGCAGAACCTTCCAGCTATGAAGAAGTAGCCAAGAAGAAAGGGAAGGAGAATACTAGTTCAAGAAGAATGATGTATAGGATGCAATATCGAGACCTGAAGGGAAGTTCGTAATGTCTTCCATATGGATCTATATGATCCAACATGCAGTAGACGACAGCATCATACAAGGAAAGATTCATAGGACGAGGCTTCTCACGGAAAGAAGGCATAGACTACGAAGAGACATTTGCAGCCACTAGAAGTTAAGACACATGACAGGAAAAATCATGTGTGCAAATGAAAGAAGGCCTTGTACGAGCTTAGAAGACACCCATGGGATAACACATACATGAGGAGATTGAAGATCACCTAGAGTGATGAAGATATTAAACTTTGCTACAAGGTTGAAGATGAAAGCCTATAGAGGATAACAAGCTCACATATGGGTGCGAGAAGAACTTTTGAAAAGGTTCAAGATAGAGGATCTTGGTATCCAGTGACCCTAGATGGATACATAAAATATTAGTAGCAGAGGAAGTACTTGTCACTCCGGTACATAATGTTTCAATGCATAGAGTACGAAAGGCATAAGGAGAATGATGCTCCACTTCAGAGGGAGAGACTGCAGAAGATCCTGAGGTTCAACATGGTACGACAAGATGGACAAATCGTTGATGACTCTAGGCTTTAGTGAGAGTAAAGTGGATTCCAACCTTTACTTCAAGGTTGAAGGTGGAAGACCAGTGATGCTCCTGTTACAAGTAGATTACTTGTTCGTGACAGAAAACAGGAACTCATTAAAGTTGCAAGAAGGAGACTTGCTGTCGAGTTCAAGATGAAGGACTTGGGGATGATGCACTACTTTCTAGGCATGGAGGTGTGGCAAAATGCAGATGGAATATTGATCCAAGTGGATCATCTCAAAAAATATAGAAGTTAAAGTCTTCAAAAAAGAAATAAATGCTTACAAAGTGAAAGAGCTCGTCAGCAAATTTTCAACAACGCTTGTTTCGTGGAAAAAAACCTCCAGATGCAAGAGATATTCAAGTTTGAATTTTCTTCAAATTTGATTAAAAAATGGTGGTGAAAATGGTTTATGGTTTTATTAAAGTTTTAATATTATAAAAAAAATGGGAAAATATGTTATAAACCCATACCACATGTTATATCAACATGAAGCATATGGATACCATCTTTAAACATATGGTATAACGTGGGAGATTGTAATATGGTATAAAACCATATATTGTAAACCATATAATAGGCGCCATATCACAACAATCATATCCACTGAAACATATCATTATCCAAAGTTATGCTGCCGAAGATCAACAGCATATGGATACCAGTCATTCGTGTTAAGAAATGGCGCAATATTGTTTTAACCATGCGTGGATATCACACTGCAAAATGGGCGCATGGCCCCATGGCCTGCGACCCCAAAACCACCATTTTGGCTTATAAAAGCCACAAATTTTCCAACCATGGGGACAAAGTTTTGGTTGCAGGTGCAGGCACATATGCCAAGGAAAAAAAATTTGCAAGTGCAGGCACGCTTACCGAGGTGGTATTGCATGCAGATCGAGGCCTCTTTTACTCTCTGCATGCATCCCGAGGAAAGCCTGCATGCATCCTGAGGCAGTTTCAGTCTACATGCGGTTCGAGGCTGTACGGACTATACAGATCAGAGACAATTTTGGAGGTTGTGACAAAGTCGGCATCCTGAGGTCTATTTTAGAACTATATCGAATTTATACTAAAAAAACTCGATTTTCCGCAAGGATTCCAAATCCAGCTTCAGTTTTTGCATCCAGACATTCTGACGAAAAAGTGCTCATAGAACCTTTCAACAATATTGGAGGATATCCATGTTTACACTTCAAAGAATCAGAATTTCATTCTGAAGCTTCTATTGAAGTCTGTTTCTGCGTGTGAGTGACAGAACTCAGAGGTGCTTTTGAGAACACACAATTTGTAAGCGGTTGAAGATTTTATCTATCGACCTTCCCATTTGGAAGTGGCCCGGAGACGTAACCAGAGGGTCTGGTGAACTCCGTTATCAACTTTGTGTTATGTTTCTGGTTTGCATCCCTCTGTTATATGTTTATGTGTTGATGGATTCTATTCAAATATGCAAATTAAAGACTATTTGTGAGTAATTAACATTTTAACTTCACATGAAAATAATGGTTACAAAGATCCTGGAATAAATTACAGATCAAGTGGTATCAGAGTGAGTTTAACCATTGCATTTTGAAGTTTTTATGTTAACAAGATCCAGGTTTCAGCGAGGTGAAGGAGAGCTTGAAACATTTGATCCATAAATTAGCTCAAGAAGAAGAAAGAAATTGGCAAGTGAAGAATACCAGGAAGAAGATGAGAAGGCCTTCCACAAAGCTTTCTATCATATGGCAAATAGAGTTGAAAAGTTGTTTGCAAATTATCAAGAAAGGTTGGATAAGAAGAAAAGAAAGAAGGAGAAAGCAAAGGAAAATGCTTCAGGAAAAGGAGAAAACCCTTCTGAACCTTCTTCTCCATCTTCTTCCTCTTCTGAAAGTTCCAGTACTGCATCTTCAAATCCAAATAAACAACCTGAGAAGGCTAAGTTTGATTTACCTTATTTGAAACTTGATATAAAGTTTGAATTGCCTACATGTAATGTTGAACTTAATACAAAAAAACTAGATGATTGGATCAAGCAGATTGAGGTGTATTGCAGGATTCAAAAGCTTGTGGATGATCAAGTCAAAATCCAATTAGCTACTTTTCGTCTTAAAGGCACTGCACTCATATAGTGGGAGAGTAAGACATAGGAAGACCTCCTTACAAAAGGTAAAATTATTTCTTCCTGGTATGAGTTTACTTCAGCATTAAAGAAGCAATTTTATCCATTAAGATATATCCAACAAGCCATGATGGATTGGAAAAACTTAAAGCAAGGTAAAGGACAGAATGTACAAGAGTACACTCAAGAATTCAAAAAGAGAGCTTTGATTTTGGGTATACCTCTTTACACTCAAGAAACTCTTCTTAATCTTAAGTTTATAGGAGGATTACATAATTATTTGCGGCATACAATACTTATGTTTAATCCGACTAACCTGGATGAGGTATGTGTACAAGCCACACACATTAAATCAAAAGGGAGTGGTGTTCATGATTTTTCTTCAGCTGAATCTAGTCAGTCAAAATAAGGAAAGACAAAAGGGAAAGGTAGCATGCAACTACCATGAAGAAAGGGGATACGAAGCTTTCATGTTCACATTGTCAAAGAGATGGACATGATGTAGAACACTATTGGAAGCTACATCCAAAATTGAAACCAAAGTGGTTTAAGGATCGAAAAGGGAAGCAAAAGGCTACGATGATTGTTGAGGACCTTGGACCAGATTCTGAGGATGAAACAAAGATATCAATCGTAGGCATGAAGGGTAAAACTATTGTTAGTAATGTTTTATCTCCCAAAATAATTTATTTCAATAGTATGAATAATCTAATTCATGCAATGAGGGATATGATTATCACTGACAGTTTGAAAGCCTCTGTTTTTTATGAAAATTTCACAAGTTGTAGCTTTCAGTGGCTTGGGAGAGGATCAGAACATCTCATTAGCCACTAATAGACATACGGACTACGGCTTCCACAATCAGATGAAAACTTCGACGATCAAAGGTTCTAAGGACTACGTATCGGTGAGGAAAAGCTGAAAGGTTCCACAATGTCAGCGATATAAAGCACTAAATGCCACTGAAGTCATGTATTGGAAATCGGAACCACTACTTAATAAAGCGTTGGAACTTGAAAACGCTGACCATCGGCACAATAGTTCACTAAGGTGCCGCAACGGCGGGAGACAGACTGACTACGGGTTCCGCCACAATATAAAATCATCAACGATTAGAAGAACTAAGGACTACAGGTCGACGAGTTTAAAGATAAGCATCTCTGTAGTGGCGGTAAGGCAATGGACAAGGCCTCTGATCAATGACAAAAATAATTCCGATAGAGATAAAATTAGTTCGTTTCACCTCTGAAACAGCGGCAACATTCTGATCTAAGGTGCCGATAGGCTAGAAGATAGAGCTTCCGATCAGCGACCGTGGCAATAAGGTAGAAAACTCCGGTGGATTAAACAAGAAAGGTCACTTAAGTTAACCGCCGAAACACTGGTTTTGGTGGCAATTTTACACTGAACCAGCAGTAGTGATTATCAGCGACTACTTCATTTATTAAAAGTTCGCTCAGTGAACTAGATCTTCACAATAGATAGACAAATAGTTAGTAAGGGTTTGAAGCCCTAATCTGAGAAAACTATCACTTTCAAGTATTTTTTTGTGTAAACAAATCGGATTTTCAGGATCTGTCATTTTTGTAGAATGCCATAAAGCCCATGATTGATTTTATAATAAACGTTTGACTTCAGGGATTTGTAAGCCTATTCTATTGTCAAGCGTCTCATCTTGTTTATTCTAATTATAAGCTCTTTTGTTATGAGTTGTTCAGCCATCATCTCTATCTTTACTGTACTTATGCTTGAATGTGCATTTAGGTGATTTTCAAGTTGATTAATAGCTAATAGTTGTCATCCTATTGGTGAGTTAATGTAATTTGATTTATAAGTACCATCCTTGTCAAGATATAGCCATTTATATGCATCTGTTTTGTATGTAAGTCTGCCAGCTTGATGATTTCTCCATCCCTGCACCTTATTGTCAAACTACTGAACAAGTTGTAACTAAAAGCCTTGTAATTGAGTGAGCTTCATGCATGTCTTGAGAGTGGGAGGTTATATAGGTCACCTGACTTGATCCATATTAGAAAACTCGAAAAACATTTTAAGTTACCAGGCATCCTCAAGCTACAACCTAGAGGAGTTTCCTGGAGTGATAACATCATGATTCTAACATTGGTTCTTCATGTGCTTCTACATCTAAAGATCACAATGGTTCTAAAGATAGAAAAAGAAATGCACTATTTCCTATAAGAGTAATCACTAAACAAACCAAGATCGACACACTCATAGATAGTGGATCTCAAGCTAATGTTATTTTAGAAGAAGTAGTTAAGCAATTGGGATTAATAACTAAACCACACAATAAACCTTATCCATTAGGTTGGGTATGCAAAGATAAAAGATTACAAGTAACAAGACAATGTGATCTCAAGTTTGCAATTATATCCAAGTTTGTAGATGAAGTTGAATTTGATGTGGTTCCACTAGATATCTGTGGAATTGTGTTGGGAAGTCCATATTTATATGATCGAAAGGCAATCTTCTATCGAGAACATAATCAATATCATTTGTTTAAGGAAGGAATTGAGTACATAGTACACTCACATTCATATAAAAATGACAAATCAATGGGAACTACACAACAATTAAAAAGAGTTGTTAATGCAAGTCGGAATTTGTCACTTATGTCTATGAATGTTAAGGAAGAAAAGAATCCTAAGCATGAAGAGGAAGTGTCATTGCATCACAATACATCTACTATGGTTGATTATGTTCTTATGATAAAGTACAAATACAAGTACAAACTCTTTCACATATTCAATGTTGATATTCATCTTATTACTGATCAACAGTATTATATGGTTGGTCCCTACAATATTGAATGAAGATTTTGTTGAAAAATGAGTTAATGTACTTAACAATATCTGTGTAGTGTTGTTTATTGTCATGTTGAGTCAGATCTATAGGTTCCAAGAATGGACAAGTGATACAAGACAAGTGAGACGAACATGTCTTCACTTGATTGCAGGATGATTTCATGCTTTTTGTGGTCAAAAAGCTTTCTAGTGGGGAGGTTTGATCCAGGTAGATCATCTCAAAGGTGATAGAAGTTAAAGTCTTCAAAAAGGAAATAAATGCTTACAAAGTTAAAGAGCTCGTCAATATCTTTTCAATGACGCTTGTTTCGTGGAAAAAAACGTCCGGATGCAAGAGATATTCAAGTTTGAAGTTTCTTCAAAGATGATTAAAAAATGGTGGTTAAAATGGTTCAATATGGTTTTGTTAAAGTTTAAATATTATAAAAAAAAATGGGAAAATATGTTATAAACCCATACCATATGTTATATCAACATGGAGCATATGGATACCATGTTTAAACTATGTTATAAAAACATATGGTATAACGTGGGAGATTGTAATATGGTATAAAACCATATATTGTAAACCATATAACTAGCAATTGCCCCAAGGAAAGTGCAATAATACGCCGTTAAGGTAATTGTTAGCGGGTAAGCAAGAAAAAAAAATGCAACATTGAAGTGAGCCAAAAAAATGGAGAATAAATATATATTCTGTGCCAATGTTGAGAGAGGTGAATGGGGAATAAATATATATACTCTATGCCAAAGGAGAATTTATGGAGATCCCAACGCTATTCAGGAGCACTCTTACAATAAAAATCAGAAATAAAAATCAGGAGCACTCTAATTGCAAGTATATGTTACATATAAATGAAAGCATAAACCAGTACAACCATCCATCATTTTAAATGAAGACGGTTCCAAGAACCAGTAATGGACCCATAATGGCTGTTAGACTCATGGATGTTACAGTAATGCAGTTTATTTTTCTATTCCTGCTCTGTTGATGGCGGGCACTTTCATTGTGAACCTAATGTCCATTCAAGAAGGTTTTGAGCAGATGCTTTTGGAATTCCTGAACCAGAGGCAAGCTGAGATCCCCAACTGAGGTACATGCCTCAATGTGATAGAGGAAAGCAAGATCCTCATTGTCTAGCTCCTTTGGATTGATATGAAACTGCAAACCATTGATGAAATAGAACAAATTAAACTTGATATAAAATTGTGCTTTATCATGAAAATAACAAAGCAAAATACAAATCCCCAATATTAACATGAAGCAAAGATAAAGAGAGCAAAATACAAACCCCACGTACTAATTTAAAGAAGAGAGAAATAGGTAGTCCAGTATCTATCATTGCCTAACTAGCATAGCCTATTAATAAGAAAAACAACATCATTGGCAAACACATAAGAATTTCACCGATTGACCAAGTTACACGATTAAATTGAGCAAGTTGCAGCAATTTCAAATGTGAAGCATTCCAAGTTCTATTTTTGCACATTTAGATATTGACTTTTCAAAGAGTCTAGCAAATCCATATGCATTTCCATGCAAGTTAGACAACTATTTTTATTTATATGTTGCCTTTTAAATTGATTCTAATTTTGAGCTACAAAGCTTAGGGCTCAAGCAAAACACCATGCATTTTCTTTTAGACTCATTTCCAGAACCAATAGGCAGATTTATTCGTAACACATAAGCCCAAGTGCAGAGCTACTACTTACAGCAGAAGAAGACCAACTTCCACAACACAACGCAAAGGTAATCAATGGTTCAGACCACTCTAAACCATAAACACTGCGCATCATTGCCTGCTCTTCAGATTTTCCATTTTTCCAATAGGCCTAGCATTCAATCAACTTGGGAAGGTCAGTTAGATACATAATTGGAAGAATTTAAAATGTCTTTTCTGAAATGGAAAATTATTACATAAACAAACTTACATCTTTTGAGTGAAAGGGTGGTCGAAGTATGAAATGTTCAATAGCCAATGCATTCATCGACTTCCCTCCAACATTAAGGAGTATGTGTAACCCTCCCATCACAATACTCATAGAAATTAAATGACTGCAAAACAGTGGAAATATGAAATTCTACAAATTATTTCATAATCTTATTTCCTGATATAGGAAGCTACTACTATAGCAAACGAGCAATAAAGTCAATTGATTGCATTCTTCATTTTTGGCTGTCATACCTCGCGCATGAGTGAAACAACCTTCTGAGGGGTGCTTGGTATTCGATGTTCAACAAAGGCGTAAACTTTCTCAAGTGTAAAAGTTAAATTTGTATTAGTCACAAGAACATGCATCCTAAAGTGAAGATCAGTTGTTTAGAAAGCAATAGACAAAAACTGGGAGAGCCCATTAATGAGTTTGTTGTGATAGCAAAAAAAAGAAGCTATAGATGTAAATCAGGGGTTATGTTACCATCATATATGCATCATCCAGGAATTGTAAATGTTGATCTAAAAGGCTAGCTTCTGCTGATATGTCAAGACCTTTACATCTCCAGAACACAGTTTGCTCACAAGAAATCTGAAAAGCAGAGACTTATAAATTAGGCCAAACCTAAAAATGACTAAATGAGAATGGAAATGTTGTAAGGGCTTCTAATTGACCTTTCAATGATCAACACAAATAATCAATATTGTTTACAGTAAAGGAATTAGTACAGGTGAACGATTTGGCCAAATAGCATTTAAGAGATGTTTATTGGTATTCCAATAAAGTGACAAACACACCTCAATCTTCTGAATAAAGAAGCACAGCTTGGGAGCTGACCCAAGTCAAATGAGACTACATAGACATCATGGAAATGTTTGTATGGACCAATATCTCTCAGAATTGATTCAGAACAAACACCATAAGGATATTTGAAATGTGTTTCTTCTTAATATTCCATAGGTATTTTACAGTTTAAAGTCACTTCTCGAGCCATAGCTTTTTGGGCTTACACTTAAAAAATCTAGTCGTGAAGCTATTGATGGTGTCTCCTTATTGGTTGCCAATGATGGCCTTGTTAGCTTCAAAAAAATACTCATCAAGCACTTTACAATATCTTTAGAAAGCTTATTTTGTTGTGTACTTTTCCCATCTTCAAAAATATTCAGAGATGGTTGTTTCGTTGGTCCAAAATGAGTAATAATTGGAGTATGTTGTGTATGGTAGATGTCATAATATTATACATAATTGAATCAATATATACTCATATAATATTCTTAAAGTGCAGGTGCACATAAAAAAAGTGTATGTTCTTTACAACTTGAAATGAATACTCATATAATATTGTTAAAGTGCAGGTGCACATAAAAAAATGTATGTTCTTTAAGAAAGTATTTTGATATCATATAGGATTCCAAATTTGCTACCTTTATCTTTGGTGTTAGGGGTTGTGTCTCCATAAGAGCTGTACGAATGAGTGAGCTTTGTTTTTGAGCTCTGGTCTGGAGGCAAAGCATGTAGGGTCTTAGCTTTCAAATGCAACTGGTTCTCTTTCTCATGGCTAACAACTGGTATCCTTGATTTCCTTTGCTCTGTTGAAAGTTCTAATGCCTTTGTTTCTTCAAGCCCCCTGTAAAAATGAAAGCTACCATTCATAGCTTGGGATAGAAAGAAGAGGCTCTAGGTGTCTAGTATAGAGCCCAGAGACAGTTGTCTTATATGAAAACCTCTAGTTTCCAAAGCCCTATCATGTGTTCTAGGGACTCTGTTCAGTGTTCTAAGATTGCTATCCGGTGAAATCCCTTTCGTGGAATGAGGCAGATTCGCTACAAAAAGAATCTTTTTTTCCTTGTTTCGTAACATGATCAGATAAATCTCCTGATGAGGGAGACCTACGCAATACTCTCTTTGCCTTCAATTGTTCATCATTTCCAAGAGGTTCCTTCTGCTTTGTGGATGATGAGGCGTGCTCTTCATTCTGATACATACCTTGTCTCATGTGTACAATTTGTTCCTTTAGGTAAACATTGCTCAAATCTGCAGCCAAGACAAGGGAGTATGAAGTTCCTCCTTTCCATCCATGAGCTTGGCTCTGACATAAAGGAATGATTTAGAGAAGTCAATGTTTAGCTCATATTAATTATTCTTTGACGTAAAGCATGATCAATTCATGTTCCTGTTCAGATAAGAATATGAAACCACTGTGGCCATAATCTGTGATGGGAATATTTGTGATGGCAACCATATCACAAATTTGTAGGATAGATTTTTTTTTTTTATTTGCTTATTTGATTCCTGATATTGATTGGAACTAACATGGTTGAGCACTGAAATACAAAAAGAGATGAGAAAATAGAATTGTTTGAGACAACAAGATGGATTTAACCAACTCACTCCCCCATCCTAATATTAGACTTAATATTCTGGATGGCATGAACCCGATGTATTGCTTTGTACCATTTTAATGAAAGGTAAGTTCCCAGATACTTAATTAAGCTCCAAATTTGAGTTCCTGGAAAGCCAGCCATTCTACAGAACCTTTGTAGCAGAACAAGTGTTTGTTGTGAAGTTATCAAATATATAACAATGATCATTTCCTCCCTAAGAGATCAATTATTGATCTACATAATGAGGCCAGTTCCTCAATATGGATTCCAAGGGCATAAAATAGTAATCAATAGATAGTTTGAAAAATAACTCTAGATATTACAAAATAATATCTAGGTGTATACGGGCCTTGGACATCTTTGGCCATGTTGCCATCATAGGTGTATATGAATACATCACTTTCCAAAGCCATTATGTAATCCAATCCTGCCAATCTATTTTGAAATTGTTTCATTGAGGCAAGTTCCTCCTCAGTGGCAAGAGTTGCATGTGAGTGGACATTGGGAAAATGTTTCTTGAGGGATTCTAAACTGCCATTGCCGAAAATTTCCCCTGCTACTATATAAAGTTTAGTTGAAGCTGGATAGCCTAGCACCTTTAGAAAAAGGCCCGTCTCATGAGGAGTCAGTGGTCAACCTCCCTGCCTACGTCTTTCTTCCCCGTCTATCTCTTTTTCCTTCCAATGTGGAACAACATATCACATTTTTTTGAGCTCTTTTGCTTCCTCCAGTGCAAGCCCATGCATGCATCTTGTAAATGCAAGCATATCTTGCTCATATCTAAACACAGAAAGAAAATCATGCATAACATTCATCAATCCCTAGTTCTAGAGCAATAACCAAAGTACCTCATATTCACATTCTTTGACACCTCCAATTTTAAACATGAGATACCTCATATCTGAGATGGAGGGAAATGAAGGGTTCCCTTCCCTGAATTCTGGTGAGAAGAGTTCGTGCAAGTTTCTCAATGGGGTCAGCAAACTTTAGAGCTTGATAATTGGCATGACAACGGATATTCTAAATTGAATTAGGAAGGTCATTATTTGCAAGACCAGAATCAGCATGAGTGAAGTATAGCACATTGTGCTTTTTTAGCAAAGGAATCATCTCATGCTTGTAGAAATATACATGTACATCAAACAGTGTACAATGCTCCGTTTAGCCAAAATACAACAGTAATTTGAACAAGGATTAGTGTATGAAAAATCTCTCTTCCAAAATTGATAAAAAACTATGGACCAGAATAAGGCTAGTGTCTAACACACCTTTGACCAAGACACTGGAGCCTTCTCCAATGGTTTAACATTTTTATGAGATGGTGGTAAAGACTCAACAATGCGCACATCTTCCATTAGAATATTAATAAAGTGACGGAGATAAAAAATGTCTTTGAATTAACTAGATCATCACATAAATTTAAAACAGATGTGAGATCTGACATTTTTTGTACTATTGAAAAAGCATCATATATTACTAAACATTATAAATATAGGGATATTTTATGTTTCAAGAAACTAAATCACCCAATTGAGGTCACTTGGCAGAGAAATTGCATTCACCTTGGATCAGCCCAAAATGAACTATTGTCCAAAATTGGTATAAGAAGTACTGCATTCATAATCTTTGCGATGGCAACCATATCACAAATCTGTAGGATAGAAATTTTTTATAAATAAACAAGACAACATGCTGGAACCAACATTTATAAAGCGAGATACATGTATATCCTATAGGCCTTTGGGCACTTACTCCTGTTCGCATCTAATTCAATCCTCCACTGGCCTTGAAAATAATATAACCATTATGTCACTTACCTGGTTCTACAAATTAAAAACTTTATTAAAGAAGTTGCAGTGAACTGCTTCACTGAAAAGTAGGAACTGTAAAAGGGGGAATCTTTGTTGAGAAAAACAAAAGCATACTCTTGTGATGCCATGGATGATCAATGCATTGGACAAACTCTTTACTATCAGGCTTTGACCACAGCTTGTCTGTCAAGTGATAATCCTAGTTTGGAACAATTAGATATTTCAGAAATCATACTATATGAAGGCCGAATCCTTCAAAACAAGAAAACTGCAATTAAAATTGCATATTACAAATTTTAACAGCTAATCTTTCGTTTCCAATTTCTTCGATTCATCATGCTTACTGAACTATCCACCTCTAATATATTAGATGATCTACAAATATCTGTATGAAGTTGAGTCTCCTCTGTCAAGACTCGATTCAGCCCTATACCTCCAACCGTCTTCAGGAAAAAATATCATGGAATGGTCTATAAAATAAAATAAAGCAGATGAGTAACCTGTCTTCCCAATTTTATCCTCTACAAATTCTTCTGAATTGAATGAGCGTACTCCAAATATTAAACAAATTAGGAAAGTCTACATTTGCTACTTACAATCTCATATCTAAAAGAAGGGCTAGAAAAGTTGAATTAGGTTATCTATGCCACAAACCTTTCTGATTCAGTAGAAGTATAAGTTGAATTTTAATCTCTTTTAGTACTAAACAGATACTATAATACTTTGGGTTTCACAACAGAATGATATAATCCTAAATTTCCATTATTGTTTGTGGTCAGTTACAACTGAATGCATGTGATAGGTATCAGAATTACAAATATGAGGATAACATGATATAATTGTTACTGCATGTTCAGTAGAGGAAGGAAGAGCAAAGCAAATATGAGGACAACAAAATATAACAGTTATAGCATGTTCAGCAGAGAAAGGAAGAGTACAACAATGTTCAAACAGTAGTATTCACTTGTTGGACTTGGAAGTTACAGCAGACTTGACAAAATGATTTTGGTCAAGTAATTAGATGCACGAACAGCAAGCAAAGGATTAAAATACCTTGTGGACATAATATGAATATACATTTACTATCAAACCGAACAAACAGGACTACTGCCTTCTGGGGCACAGATTACCGAAGAGTACAGTATTCCTTTTGTTGCCCCTCTACATTGGAAAAAGGTCATCTTTGGAATATTGGATGATCTCATAGACAAGAAGGAGTGAGTGGGATGTGATCAGCCTAACAGGCATATCCTTGTTAAGGAAAGGGCAGGGTTTATCAACCTTCCACGAGAAAACCAATCCAATCCATCTAGGATAACTAATGGGTTTCAGAACAAAGTTGGATACACAACTCTCCATCAAAATGTATGTTATCTTGAAGTTGGAGCCAAAGCAGACATGCCTGCCCTAATCGAATATGTAAAGAGGGGGGTATCTGTATGTGTGATCTTTTGGCTTAATGATGTACATTCTCGATGTGCTATTGTTTAGTAATGTAAAGAGGGGGGTTGTGGGTGGAGGTATCTATATGTGTGATGTTTTCGCTTAATGATGTACATTCTCAATGTGCTATTGTTTAGTAATGTAAATGCTGATATATTCAAAACACACACAGAGGCCTCCAAAGTAGAGAACCATTGCATCCATAAACACACTTCCATTTTTAACAAGCTAGAGGGTGTCCTTGCCTCACATACAAATAAAATAAAATACTACAAAACAACATGATTCATCCAAGACTTATATGTGGGAGAAAGAAGGTTTACCTCATAATGAAGTTTTGACATTGGCATCCATTCACCTAGTCCACAAATATCAGAGAGCACAGTTTCTACAGCTGAAACAACATATTTTCCTTCTTTTTGTATCTACTGAGAAGTATCAGTTTCATGGTCCATCCTCCATGTATCCCCTTTTGGATCTGAATAGATTAAATAGTGATATTAGACAGTTTCTAATTCACGTTTCATGTCTTTAGGACACCATTAAATAACAGCCTGAAAAATAAAGTAAGGAGCCACATGCCAACTATAACCTTTGCATTTAAAGTAAAAGTGACAATGAGCTTGCTCAATTCATCATGCCCAGTTCTGTTTTTTAACCGAGAGAAGCTATTGCTCCGGGCAACAATGGATTCCTTCTCCCTACTATGATATGATAACCTGTCAGAGTAGCACACAACACAAGAACAATGAACTATAATATAAATATAGTATTATGTTGTTGCCATTAAGGGGAGGGTGGCTAAATTAAAGTAATTTTTTTGTTTCTTCTTGTATAAAATGTTCAAATAGCATGGAAAGAAAAGTAGATAGGACAGTACCTTTTAGTTTGGAGTTGGATGCTTTGCATGCCACAAAGGAAGCTTGCATTGGCGGGAACCAGAGAGGACAAGTACAGATGAAGTAGCTATACTAGTAAATTAAAAAAGCGACTAACAAACTATTACAACAGTTATTTATTTACAGACTATATACTCTCTTATGGAGAGTATTTTGAAACGATTCGAGTATCGTAAATATTTGAAACCAACTGAATGTACAAATAGTATACTTGTAGTAGAAGTTAAAAAATGGGCAACAAATTTACTTTCAAACCAAGTATAGGGACACGATGGGGGAAAAAATAGACATAGGTATGAAGTCAAGAAGTACAAGGAAAATATACAGACAGGATAAATGTACAACATAACTTAAGAATTTAGTATATATTGTGAACTGTTTCTTTGATCATAAGAGAATATTTGAAACAAAATGAGGATTGCAAATATTTGAAACCAATTTAATGTCCAGACAGTCTAAATTGAGTAGAAGTAACAAATGGACAACATATTTACTTTGAAACCAAGTATAGGGAGTCCATGGGAAAAAGAATATACATATGTGTAATGACAAGAAGTAGAAGCTAAATATATACATGGATTAAATGTACAACAAAAGTTAAGAACTTAGTATAATGTGAACTGTTTCTATTTACATAGAGTTTGTAGCATTGTATTTGTAAAAGAAGCGTTTGTTTAATAAAGTATATACTTTAGAGAGGTGCATTACATGCAAGTAGAAGGGAAATATAATAAATGTACATGTACTATGGTAGTAGTGGAAGCATGTAATATGTACAATGTTTGTCCATTCCATGTGTGAAAAAGGCTAATACATCTATTCAATTAAAGCATAGTTTATGGACAAGGTAGTACGTACAAGTGAAGGGTAGTAATGGCAACTGAAGAACGTGTGGGAATCAAAGAAGAAGGGTTGTTGGGTTGTAAGGAGAGGGCAAAGGGAATTGCAAGCAAGGAGGAGGCTCTAGTCATAAATGCAAGAGGGATTATGGCAACGACAACACCATGTAATGTTTATGTATTGAGCAAGAAGCTTAATAGTAGGGTGAATCGGATTCAGTGGGATGTTTGAAGTCGATTGGAAGCGTGCTTCAATTTGTTGTAGCAATGCTTGTTGTTCCTTGATTTGCTTGCAGAAGTCAGCAAGGGTGTTCAGGTATTGAATTTCCATGTCTGTTGTTGAAGAGTTAGGAAGAGAGAAAACAGAGCCATCAAAAGCATAACATGTTCAAATAATATAGAGTAAAGCAAGGCACCTTTTTTTTTGTAATTGAATTTCTATACTAACATTTTTTTTTTATAGTACCGAATAAGAAAAGCAACAAGATATTCACATCATAGATGAAAGGAAAAAAAGTTGAAAACTTGTGTAATGGACATTTTGTTGTTATTTTTTTTTTTTGTTCTATTGTAGAGAGAAAAGAATGTTGTAAGTGTAATGTTATGATAGATTCAAGTAGATGAAACAAAACAAAGTTAAGATGTTGGAAGCAAATGAACAGAAATATATGCATGAGTGCAAGAGTGTTTTTTGGGGGGGTGGATGGGGGGAGGGAAGAAGGCGAGGTTGTTTTTTTTTGGTATTTAGCAAGCAAAAAGTGATAGTATTTGGTTTTTATGGTGTTGTTTGTTTATTATTTTCTGTGTAACTGAGAAGAGGTGTGGGAAGCAATGCATGGGTGTAAGCATATGTGAGCAACTATGTTAAGCAACGTGTGGTGGAATTGATCTAGAGGCAATTAAAGTTTCTTCTTGTTTTCTTCGTTGGACAGAAGGGCTATCCTTCATACGTGCATAGCAAGCAAAAGAAAAAGATGGCATTATGCGTAGGTCAATGAGTTGTCTAACTCTTGAAACTGCAGTAAATGTTAGCCCTTGTCGATCGATGTTTCCTATGTCGATTATTTCCTTCTGTAAGGTCATTCCTTGTGATTTGTGGATTGTTAAACCCCAGGCCATGCGAAGGGGAAGTTGTCTATGAGAACCTCTTGTTAAAGGGAGGATTGGGATGTAGGTAGGGTTAGAATCATCCCATGGTGGGCCTTTGTAGTTGACAAAGTCAACAACAACAAACAAAGGAAGCATAGGTGGAGTAGTGGCGGTGTTGTACAAGATTGAAACAACTTGACCAAGAGCACCATTAACAAGACCTGCCTCAACCCAAAGGTTTGTTGTAAGCATAACTTGTTGACCAACGACAAGGAGTACGACCATATCTAATTGTTCATCTTCTGGTGCAATCAGTAGTGTTTGTTTCCTAACTTCTGCGGAACATAATGCAATCGGGACATTTAGTTGTTTAAGCATTTGTTTGTTGTGTAAGGAAACAAAATTGTTAGTTGAGAACAAATGGGTGGATTGATCAAATACGCGGTTCTCGGTTTGAGAGAGGGAAGAGGATGTCCTTGACATAAGAAGGGTCCAATCGGCAATAGTTGGTGTTGCATTCCTAAGATTGAGGAGAAGTTGGCGGAACTGAATCTGAAAAGGGTCATCTCCTTGTTGACGAAAAATCGTTGAGAGGGTTATGAATGTGTCAAAGGTATGCCAAAGTGTATTTCCACGTGATGCTCCTACATACATGGGGATATATTTAACAAGTGGAAGTTGACCAAGGTCACCTACGAGGATGATAGAGCGGCCTCCAAAAGGGCAAGTTCGATGGGAAGGGAATGCTTCCCGAAGACGAGAGTCAATGTTGGATAAGAGCTTTGGTCCAATGAAACTCATCTCATCAATTAGCACATAGTGTATATAAAGGAGTCATTCAGGAAGGTTTGTAAGGGCTTGGCCCTCAAGAGGAAGCATATTATTTATTGGTATCCGAAGGGCAAAATGTATTGTAAGGGAATTTATGTTAAATTCTGCAATGCCAGTTGGAGCAAGCAGGAGAAGAGGGGATGAGTTATTTGTAGATGATGAAGAGAAGGCAGCTTGCAAGCATCCAACTAAGTAAGATTTCCCTATGTCTGTAGTTCCTTGGATGATCATACGTAATGGTTTTGTGGTAGTGTGTTGTGTGTAGTGGGACATAATAATTTCAAAGGCTATGCGTTGTGTTGGAGAAAAGCAATTAGGAGAAGCAGGAGTTGAAAAAGGTTGTAGTTCTACTTGGTTTGATGAGCGGTTCAAGTCAAGAATTGAGATGGCCGAGTTTTGCAAGTGTAAAGGTATCTGCGTGTGGCCCCAATTGTGATTGGTTTCAAAGTTGCAATGACCAAGCATGTCAAGATCATCAAGTTGTAGGTTGTAGGTTGTTCCCAGGGTGGAGTTGAGAGAGGAGTTCCCATTCTGACATGTCGATAGAGGACGGAGGATGATCTTCATGAGGGGGAGGTGTATCAACAGAAATAGTTGGAGGGGGTGAAGGTTGTCGGTCAACATGCCAGGCATTGTAGCTCCCACGAAAGGATTCCCATGTAGAGACAACTTCCAAGTCTGAGGAGCCAATATCTTTTAGCACATTGCGGAAAGGTTTGTATAGGAAGAGTTCACTCCAACAGAAATCGACATAAAGAGGAGAGGTGGAAGGAGGGATGTCAAGGAAACGAGGAAGGACACGCACGATCTTGGTTGGTTTGTGGAGCTTCCATTGACATTTCTTTTCTACGTGCAGAAAAAGGACCAAGAGAGGGAAGATTTGAGAAGGGGAAGGTGTTCAAGCGAAGGGGGTCTTTGCATGTATGCGGAAATGAAGTTGGTTGGTGGGGGGGTGTTGGGGAGGTCTAGTGAGACACATTTGAAAACGGTCT
Source organism: Pseudotsuga menziesii (assembly GCA_001517045.1). NCBI lineage: Eukaryota > Viridiplantae > Streptophyta > Pinopsida > Pinales > Pinaceae > Pseudotsuga > Pseudotsuga menziesii. The sequence goes on along the minus strand of LPNX010588884.1, from coordinate 18,447 downwards.
GGGAGGTGTTCAAGGAAAGAAATGTATGACTGCAAAGAGTCAAGGAAAGTTTTTGTAGCATATGGCAGGTTTCTTGTGCTCCAATGTCTCGATCAGCCACGGTTTCGGACAATAGTTTTCGGATAGGTAATAAGATTCCCTCTTCTACAGAGGCAGCATGTGCAATACGTGTTATAATGTCATGGTAGCTCTCAGATTTGTTCTCTGCTTTCGAAGCATACTTTGAAATGTATGAGAGGACAGCATGGCACGAGAGCACAGGCTGGAAATCAACATTAGCTCTCCATACTGAGAGCATAAGAGGGTTGTGTACGTTTAGAATCTCATCATTTCTAGCGGGGGTATAATTTTTTTGGCCAGAGCTGTCAATGAACATAGAAGATGTTTCTTGTATTTCAAAGGGGAAACCATAGCGGTAAATGAGGGTTGTGCCTTTTTTGCGAAGACAAGAGAATTCATTGCATTTTGTGTGGCATTGCACAGAATTGACAAGGGTTTCATAGTCATCATTTTGGTTTCCTTCACATATGGAGGATGCTGCAAGTGTGCAAGGGTCTTGGTGAGATGCTCAATGGAAGGCAGAGACATGAAGGCGCGTGGGACGAGGGTTCCATGCTGTTAAGAAGTTGTCAAAGTATGTTTTTGTAGTATCAACAGTGAGGGGATCATTTCAATCAAGGCTGTCCATATTAGGTGTGTCCTTCGACCAAAGGAATCCATGTATATGAGCAGAACCTCGGTTTTGCCATTCATACTTGTATTAAGAAGGGAAGGAAAAACAAAACACAAAGTTAGGGAAAAATTCGAAATGTCAAGTAGTAAAAGGAAATAAAATGCAAAGAGTGAGAGGAACAAACCTGCACTAGTAATCTTTTGTCTTGAATGTGTGTAGCAGGACCTCTTCAAGGAAGATGGTGAATCTATGGTGCATATATAGAGACGTAGTATGTGGATTGGTTATAATGTTATGAATTCTCCATTGGAATTGTGAAGGTAATGAAATGGGAGGATGGGAAGGCATGAGCATGTGAAGGTCATGCCATTTGGTGTCAACTGCACTGAGGGTTAAAAAAAAGGTTGGGTTACCAAGCTAGGTGATCATATCACACAACTCACCTCGCCGTTTGTTCCAGAAAGAGTGGGTGCCATGTATAGAAGAGCCAAACCGCATGGCATGATCAGCAACATGAGAGTTTGGCATCTGGCTGAGTTGTGTGCGCAAAGCCGAGACAGTTGCGGGGAGGGTGTCTACTAGGTTGCATTTAACAAAAACAGCTATGGTAGCTTGGCTACGATGGCGCATCATAAGGTTGTACAAGTAGTAACGGAAGCGAGGGTGTTGGGAAAACCTATTATTATGGAATCGAATAAGGTGCAAAGCATATTCCTGCATGGTGACTTCGTAAAGACGAGGTTGTTTTAGCATGGGAACCCCTGTGGGAAATAGCGTTGGGAATGCCATTGAGAGGAGCCCTTCTGTATTGTATTCATTTATTGGAGAAAGACCAATGGGGGGCCAATCAATTGATGTTGAAGGGGTGGTAGGGGTTGTAGATGCAAACCTCCTAATTTCTTCAATCTCAGTGCGAGAATCTGGGAGTGCAAAAACAAAAGATGAGATTTCAATGCTTGTTGGAATTGGCATTGAAGGTGTTGCATCATCAGTAGTGGGTGAGGGTAGTTGGAGGTCCTGCCCAAGGGTTGTGGCATGGTGAAGAAGGGAGGGCACATCTGTGGGTTCAAGTGGAAAAGCATGTAATGCTTGGAGGTCAAGGTGGACATCCTTGTAATACGGGTCATTGGAGATTTTGAATTCCAATGCAGCTAGAACATTTGAACGGCTAACAATGAATTCATAAGGCTTGTTTGCAGCGTTGAATTTGTGAACAACGAGGATGTCTAAGTCTACTAAGAGGCGTGGAAGAGAGGTGGCTATTGTGGAGATATCTTGTGGGAAGCTAATAGTATGGCCGAAGTATTTGTATTGGCCACCACATGCATGCATAACTTGAAGTATTGGATTGACTCGGGTAATTAGCATTTCTTCTATTTGAGTCAGGCGTGCAAGTTCAATTGGTTGGTTTCCAGGATCCATGTTGTTATCTATGGAGAAGCGATGGCCATGTCGCTCATTACTACATCGAGAGCATGTATAGATTCCACTTGAGAACTTTGTTTTCATTTTTGGATATGATTCCTTGCATATGGAGCAAACATGAAGTGGGTGGAGGCGAGAAAGTCGGTTAAGAAAGCAAGCGTGACCATCTGGCAAGGGGGTGGTTGGAGTTGGGGGTGTAGTGGATGTGTGCATTGGGGTAGGGTTGATTGAAGCATTGATGTTTCCACACCTAGATTGATAAGTAAGACGTCTATGCACATTTTGGAGGTCCTTTGTTTGGCTATAAAGAAGCCTTCTACATGCATTTATTTGGTCACGTGTAGTATTGGGCAACATGGGTTGTTGAAGAGGAGTTTGCCTTGAACCTAAAGGAGACATTGATGGGAATTTCAAATGTTATAAATGTGTAATTGTAAGAAAAAGTTGAGTCATGTACATTAAAATCAAGATATGCAAAGTACAAATAAGAAGGTATGTCTACATATAGAAAATAATGCACTGCGAAAGTTTTTGCAAGAAATCAGGTATAAAGCATTTTTTGTGATGTATGTGGAGCATGTATGTATGTGAAAAGCAACCAAGGAGCAACATAGTAGAAAAAAAAATCCACATATATGACATAATAAACATTGTATACATGTAAGAAAATGTGAAATGTTGCATGGACAGATATGTATGGCATGCTTTAAAAATAAACACGTAATGTATACGATAACACATATGCCATGTGAGCACAAAATTTACAGTAGCTAATTACATTGCAGATATTTGTAAAAAGATAGGAAGGTAAGGGAAAAGTCTATATACAAGCAATGAAGGAAGGAAAGCGGGTGGGGGGATATAGTGATCATGATGAAGTGGAAGAAACATAATTGGGTTGAGATGAGGTGGAATGCATTTGGAGAGATGGGATGGTGTATTGTAGGGTATGATGTGTTGAAGCAAGGACTGAGGGAAGAGTAAGATGTGGAAGGGTGAGTAAAAGCGGTTGTTGGAATAGTCGAGGGTGGAGTATATGAAGGGGAGGTTAGAGACGATGTTCAATAGGATGGCTTTGAGTAGTGAGTGCAGATATTTCTTCAAGGAGCTTGGTTGATGCAGCAGCATAAGGAAGCTCTTCAGAATTGGAAATGGTTGTCTTCAAGCGTGTACTGGAGTTGAAATTCTCCGTCTTAATGGACAAGGTGAACAAGTATCAGCGTGAAGTTACGTGCAGAGAGAGATCCTTTATGGCCGAGGGCTCAGTGGCGAGCAGGCATAAATCCTTTGCAGAGACACCAAGTAGTTTGTTGGCTGCATCATCAAAAGCTATGGGCCCGTTGATCTGGCCGGTGTGGTATTGCAAGGAAAGCTTTAAAATGTATCTGTAGTCACATTCTGTGAATTCACCATCACATTTGTTACAATGCCAAGTGTTGAAAGCTCTATGTGCAACTTTCTTCATGCATTGAACGCCATCAACAAAGAGAGGGCATGCAAGGAAGTGGAAGTCATCCATGTTAATGTCAACAATGGAAGTGCGCACAAAGAGCCATAGGTTCTTATCAGATGGTTGCATGCTTTGCAAGTCGAAGATTGTTTTAGATGGGTGTGTTCAAGACATAGAGCCTATGTATTTGCGGCTCAAGGATGGCAACGCAGCACGAAATCCATGATCAGTGTACCATTTTTGAAGGTGATGGGTTGCCTCAATATCTGGATTGATAAGGATGGTACTACTGGGAACACTTCCAATTTTTTTACCATTGTAATCCGTAAGACGGCCACCCTTTATTGCAAGGACAGGTGGTGGGTTGGAGGAGTATAGTGAAGCGACATGTGAACCCTCAGTGTGGCAATGATGACCCCAAAGTGTGACATCAATTCTAAAACAAGATGTGTCTCTGAGGCAAACGATTCTCCTACTTGTTTCAGAACCGTATTTTTTTCGAATTGTAGATGCAGGCGAGACAGAGATAACAAGGCCAATCAGGTCAACCATGGAATTTGAAGGTAAACGTTGGAGGTCATTGATTGTTTTAAAGTGGAAGGAATGTAAAGGAATGGAGGGAAATGCATCAAGGCAAGGGTGGATGGTCGACGTAGATGAAAGGACAATCTCAAGATGGTTGTTGAAATGGTTATATGAAGGGTTGCTTGTTTTGATTGTGCCATTCGAGATAGTGTACACCGTCCCGATTTCAACAAGGGAATAGAAGGTGTCAACAAAGTTGTTAAAGGCAGAGACATGGATCTCTTCTCCAGAACAATCAATAAGGTCAAATCCAAATAGTTTGCCTGGGCCGCAATGGTTGGTGTATTCATGGATGGATGTCTTGGCAAGCACGCGACCTTGGATGGACCCTTTTTAATAATTGGGATTGAGTGCTTTGAATGGAATTACAGTAGTTGGCATGGATATTGGTGTATTTGATGCTTGGGATGAGTGAACATCGCTTTCTTCTATGAGGTGGCTGGATTGGCTAGTTGATGAACCAATTGGAATGCCAAAGCTAGTCGGTAGTAAAAGAGGAACAGGGCTCCCAACAAGGGCAAGCTTGCAGTGGACCAGTTCAAGATCGATTATTGTAATAGTCCTGTAGGAGAAGAAAAGGCAAGAATTAGTAAAGGTGTTATAAAATTGATGATGTTGGTGGTAGGTAAAAATGTATAGGCTAAGCTACATAAGAGAGGGCTTAAAATAATGGGCAGAAAATAGTACGTGTTATTATGGACGATGATGCAGGTGCACTTGGCGAGCTTGATGACAGAGCCTTCTTGGAGTTCTCCATTTGATATGAGGGATTTGAAGGTAGTTGGGAGCAAAGTCTGGTGCATGTTGTGACCATCAGAGATAGTAATTTGAAAACGTGGAGTAGTTGCATTTGTTGGTCCGAATGGCTGGAGTGAAAAACCCTAAAAAAGTGGTTGAAGATGTACAGAACCAGAATGCAAAGAAGATATCGCATTTTATGTCAAGGGTGCCTCCATTATGCGGGGAAAACACTGAGAGTAAGAGGAAACAAACGTGTAAGTATTTGACAATTTTGTTTGTGTATATATACATATATGTATATATATATATTATTGTATGAGTGACATACAACCATGCGATAGATACAATGAAACTGTAGTAGGCAGAAGGGTAGAATGTACAACAGTGACAGAAATACGGTAGTTTTTTATTTTTTTTTAATATAATGTGAGAAGAAAAGCATACAATGGAACTATGCAAAGTTAGGTTGTAAATGGTTAAAGTGTATTAGAGGTACGATCCAGCAAGGAATTTATTGGATACTTCGTCCCTTCTCGACATATCCCTTCTGGTCAACCCACTGTCTCATTATGACCCTCATTATGTGTTTTATTGAGTCCCATTCTCGTCGCTTCAATACACCCCTCGTTCTACTTTTCTGATGCAACACACTCTATTTGTCCTCTAATATTCCATATCTAGGTTTGCATTTTTTTCCATCAGTGTATAGGGAGGAGATTCAAACTAACGATGTGATGCACAAGTCAACAAAGGGCTTGACTATCTTCTCTCTCTCAATGTAGGTATTTTTTTTCTTATGTGGCATCACAGTATAATTATGTGTTATTCAACAAATTGAATCAAAATTATATAATTAGTTCAAATATATCAAACTACTCTTGATATCCTTCTTGATCTAATACTTGTAATATAAGACAATAATCATAATACTAAATTGGCATAATACTAAAATCTGTTCATTGATCTACTACTTGTAAATCACTTTTAAGACTTTAAGTGGATTCTAGACTTATTTCCTTGTCATTGTGGTAGAGTGATGAGAATACTACATTCAGTAAAGATAAAGAGATTTCTCTCTTCGTAACCCTAAACTAAGATAAAATGAAGCAAAAAGGTAATATCACATTGTCTTCCTGACGTTAGACTATCTAAAATAGAAGTTAATATTCTTGGTCCTAAGTTCAGTTGAGGTTCCACATTTTTTTTGCAGTCGGGGAAAAAAGTTGCTTGATATTCTAATGAAACAAAGGTAACCTTGTACATCATCAAGAAACTATCCATACCCCAGTGGGTCAGATAGAATAGTAAATACTACATTACAATGTAGTTCAAATCAGAAATATAACTATGCCCAAGATGTGAAAAAATACTATCAGCACCTAGGTATCAATACATGAAAAGGTCCTCTCATAAGTGAGCAGTATATACATAAGTCAGAGAAATGTGCACACAGAACATAACAAGAGCCTAGACACCTTATCCAATGTAGGCAAGCGACTCTCAAAATTCTTGTAACTGTTGCTCAACATAATGAGAAATATCTCAAAAAAATCCATGAAATAAATATCTGAAAGTAAAAGATTAAGTAAGTAAAAGGTGACCAGGAGCCATACATAAACCCTCCATGGAGAAGATGTCTTCCCTCTTGTTATGTTCCCTACAGCCATGACTAAAATCCACCCAGGTAGATGAGGGTATGAGTAATCTGGTGTTGTAGCACCAAGCCTCAACGTCCACCATGTGGAGGGTGGATTCCCGCTTTTCCCAATTTATAATCACCGAGGAGTCGCCAAAGATATGTAGGTAAGGAAACCCAATATATTTTGCGACCCATAATGATGCCTAGAGTGCTAAAAGTCCTGCTCTAGTATTAGTACTGCTCCCACATCCAAGCTTAAAAACTGCAAGGTCTCTCCATGGCCCTTTAATTAAGATAATTTTGTACACTTAAACATTTTAGGTTTTCATATATTCATTGCTTCATGGGAAAAAAAATTTAATTCCATGCATAAGCAAAGTTATTTTCTTTGTGAAATGTGCCAAAACAATCCTCAATAACTACTTCAAATTTGCATCATAACTTCATACCAAATTTACCCTTCAACAAAATTTCAAATATGTCTATTAAAGAGAAGGCTCTTCTTTGCAAAGAAGTGCCACATTTTTTTGTTACATTCCTCTCTAAGATCACCCTGAGAATGCACAAGAATTCCGCAAATGCAGAGACATTTGGGGATCTCTCTGACAGCTGTAAAGTCAGAGAATTCCAGTCATCCAACCAAAATGGGGGCATAAAAGCATAAAGTCTGCTAAGGGAAGACTTTTCTCATCATTCTTGTAGCAACAGGTCAGAAAATCTATCTTAAATAATTCGTGAGAGACCAAAAAACATATGAATCAAGAGCATAACAAGAAGGCTGATAGGCACATCCATGTCAGCAAAGAACCATTCATTCAAACTGAATGTGTGTGCCTCATAAAGAGAGTGAAAGGGAAAATCCCGACACAAGCCAAAATAACTGAAATATCCCATGGTCAATGCTCATACCATCTAAAGATTCAGAAAATTCCCCATGCCCCGGGGCCAACGAAAGAGCCTGTTTGGAGAGACTATCAGCTTGCTAGTTATGCTCGCGATAGATATGATTGATGGTCACTAAAGGGACATGATGCAGCAGAGAAAGAATGTCATCACACTAATGACTCAGAAGTGGGGTGTTCAATGAAGCAGTTTTGTTCACCCAAGAGATGATAACCTGTGAATCTCCAAATACAGATAACAGAGGGATCCCCAAATGAATGGCAACCGAAAGTAGTGCCCAAAGAGCCAGAAGCTATAATTTGGTGCCGGTGCATCTATTATCCTAGGTTAAGATCTTGTTGGCTATTTATAACCATAAAATAATAAAAGTTATTTAATTCCATAAAATAACCATAAATTTTTTTAATTCCATGCATAAGCAAAGTTATTTTCTTTGTGAAATGTGCCAAAACAATCCTCAATAACTACTTCATATTTGCATCATAACTTCATACCAAATTTACCCTTCAACAAACTTTCAAATATGTCTATTGAAGAGAAGGCTCTTCTTTGCAAAGAAGTGCCACATTTTTTCATTACATTCCTCTCTAAGAGCACCTTGAGAATGCACAAGAATTCCGCAAATGCAGATACATTTGGGTATCTCTCTGATAGCTGTAAAGTCAGAGAATTCCAGTCATCCAACCAAAATGGGGACATAAAAGCATAAAGTCTGCTAAGGGCGGAATTTTCTCATCATTCCTGTAGCAACAGGTCAGAAAATCTATCTTAAATAATTCATGAGAGACCAAAAAACATATGAATCAGGAGCATAACAAGAAGGCTGATAGGCACATCCATGTCAGCAAAAGAACCATTCATTCAAACTGAATGCTTGTGCCTCATAAAGAGAGTGAAAGGGAAAATCCCAGCACAAGCCAAAATAACTGAAATATTCCATGATCAATGATCATACCATCTAAAGATTCAGAAAATTCCCCATGCCCCGGGGCCAACCACTAGTACAAAAGCGTGGATTTTTCCACGAAGGTTTTCCACGTTTCTTACTTTTTGGTGTAAAATCGGAAGCAAAGGAACGAGGCATCGTTGTATCCACGCCTAGTTGTCGCTGTATCCACGCAGGGAGTCTTATCCGTCGCTGTATCCACGGCTATCCGTCGCTATAGCGACGGCACCGTCAAGTTGACCTAGGGCATTGAGATTTTACTGGCTTTTTACAACGGTCAACTTGACCTAGGGCGCAAAAATTCAATGTTTACCGTCGTTATAGCGACGTCTAAGAGTTCTATAAAAACGAAGACCTTAACGAGATTTTCTTCACACTTGCCATTGTTGCAGCACTGTTTTCAGGTGATTGTTGGAGCTGTTTATTATTTCCGTCTCCTGCTGGTGAACAATCTAGATCTACATAGTTAGGATTTTAAACGTGCAAGGTTAGTTTGTGTTTTAAAATGATGCATACTAAATGATTTCCAATCTTCCAAACATGGATAGACATCTATGTTTAGGCCTTCATCCTCTTATCTTCACAATGTTCTTCTTTTACTAACTTTTTTTTGGTAGTATTGGATGAATTCGCTTGAAAGATTTTGCTTCTTTTGTAGCTTATGTGTCCTCTTTCAAGGTTTAATGCCTTCTACTGGAATCGGTTTAAGACAACATACATGTAAAAATGGATTCGATTTTATTTTTATATGGAAAGTTCAAACGCCCAATAATAGTTTAGATTAGAACAACATGCATGCAAAAAGGGACTTTTTTTTATATGGGAAATTCAAATGCACAATAATATTTTCATCAAAGTCTTCAATATTGTCATTTTAGGTCACTTTTGTTGAACACCAAGGTCCATACATCGAAATTTTTCAAATCTCTTATTATCACACTTGAACATATTTGAATTAGAGCTTAATTGATTTTTCTTCCCAATTATGAAAAATAATTATTACTTTTAAATATAACTCATTTTTATATTATTTTTATTATTTAATGTTTTTTATATTTAAACTTTATTTTCAAATTTCACTTTATTTACTTATATTGTTTTGCCAACCTGTTAGTCTCATATTTATATAGTTGTGGGGTAAAAATAAAATTACGGTTCAACTTTAAGTTTTATTTTATTATTAACAAATTTGTTAAAGCTTTTCATTAACTTAATCACGTTGGAAGTTTACACCATCTCTTATGCATTACTGGTTATGAATTACTGGTTATGCATTACTA
>LPNX010588841.1:0-11047 GCA_001517045.1 Pseudotsuga menziesii | reverse complement strand
CAATACAATAGCAGCAGCACTCAATCCCAGTTCTAACTAGCTTGGAAGAGGAGGCTGTGCCTTGATTTATACAATTTGCAGGCCATCTAGCCCAGGGGGGGCGTAATTACTCATGGAATCAAGTGAAATCCTATGATGGATAGTTCATCAATGCAGAACTGAGGCTGAACTGAGCCTACTTGTCAATCAGGGGCCTGATCTGGCTGACACATCAACCCATACACTGACACATCGGCCCAAACACGGAAGAATCCACCAAAAATCATCCAGTTGATCCAAAAACGTGTTGAGGAGAGAGGGAGGGCGAAATTCCCCATAAAGACCACTGTAGATCAACTCTGGATATGATTTGATCCCCTCCTTCAGTCAAGGATTTGTCAGATCCAGTCAATCTGCTCCAGATCTGATTGATTTCAGTCAAATCGGTTGAGAATCCATTGATTTATTTGATTTTGGATTTGCTCCATTATTCATCAATTTATTAATTAAAATAATCAATAATTGATTTTTGGGGCTTTCTGGCCTGAGTGATGAAAGATCACACAAAACATAGGAAAAAGTGGGTCCATGGGTTTACATGGTGCTCTTAGCTTCAAAATGAGCACCTACATGACTGAAATTGATTATTTGGCCCACTTTTATTACAGACTCAATTTTTCCAATTAAACTATTAAAAAATAGCCTAAGTTTTGGAAAAATTAAAATTTAAAAAAAAACCCTGAAAAAACTGAAAAATTGAAAAATTTAAAAACACCTAGGGGGACTTAGACATGTTCATATGACTCAAAAAAGATGTCTAGCATGCTTACACATTGACACACAGACTCTAATAACCTCAATAGGCACAAATGCCAAGCCGACCACCCCAACTTTGGAGGTATGGAGTGAAAAACTCAGAAATTATCAGTCGTTTATTCAACAACCAATAATAACCAAGGGAAAAAACACCCTGGGCTAATCGGATTGACAAATGAATTCTAAGAGACCAAGTCTTTTACAGACACTATCATGCTAGAACATTTATTACAACTCCCCCATGGGGTATGAACATGTGATATGATACAACAAGCACTTCCCAGAAGTACTTCCAAAGGTCTCTTGAAGTCCGAACAAGTTATCCTTGTCCAGTTCACCAGGCTCACTTGATAAAAACCACTAAGTACAACTTAGGTGGTAACAGATTGTAAAGCCATGACCACACCCATGGATACTAACCTGAAGTTGTTATCTGATGAATCATCAGAGTTAGTGGATATGACTCAGTACAGACATAGTATTGGGTCACTGATGTATCTGATGAATACTAGGCTAGATATATGCTTTGATCTGAACACCCTGAGTCAGTATCTACTTAAACCTAGACATGTTCACTTGATAGTTGCAAAGCATGTGATGCGGTACCTGAAAGGTATGGTAGACTTTTGTCTATATGATGTTGGAGATCATGACTATAGGTTGTATGGTTATACATATGTAGATTGGGTTGGAAGTACCTCAGACAGGAAGAGCACCTCAAGTGGATGTTATTGTCTGGGATTCGCCATAATCTCATGGTTTAGTAGGAAGCAATCCGATGTTGCTCTCAGCACATCTGAAGCAGAGTATATAGCAGCTTGTTCTACTAGTTATGAAGCCATATGGATTTGAAAGTTGATGTCAGATATATTTGACCCGGAGCTAGATACCACGGCGATTCTATGTCACAACCAGAGTTGTATAAAGATGATGGAGAACCCAATGTTCCATGACATGTCAAAGCACATAGAAATACAACATTTTTACATATGGGATATGGTGCAGAAGGGAGCTATAAAACTCTAGTATATGAGTACCAATGAGAAATTCGTTGATGTGTTGGCCAAGCCTCTGTCTCGAGTAAAGTTTGAATACTTCCGTGACAATCTTAGTGTAGTTCAAAAATACTTTCCTTGTAAGGAGAAACAATGATAATGTGGACCCTCCTTGAAAAGGGGAGCAAGTTGATGATGATGTGTACCCTCGTTGAAAGGGGGAGCAGGTTGATAATGTTGTAGTGGGACTGTAATATCCATGGACACTAGTCCTAATCCATAGACTTTTGTCTACGTGAAATATGAGGATTACATCATCCTTGGAATTATGTCTTAAAGTGATAGGGATTGACAATCCCGTAAGTGGGTCACTTGATGATTGTATTGTCCGTAGACTTAACGGTCCTAAAGTGATAGGGATTGACCATCCTGTAAGTGGATCAGAAGAGGATTGCATTGTCCTTGGGCTTATGTCCTAAAGTGATAGGGATTGACCATATCGTAAGTGGCTTAGATGAGGATTGCATCGTCCTTGGACTTATGTCCTAAAGTGATAGGGATTGACGATCCCGTAATTGCTCGGATGAGGATTGCATCATCCTTAGACTTATGTCCTAAAGTGATAGGGATTGACCATCCTGTAAGTGGATCGGATAAGGATTGCATCATCCTTGGACCTATGTCCTAAAGTGACAGGGATTGATCATCCCGTAATTGGATCATGTGTGTTGTAGGTTATGTTGTTGTTGATGATGATGTTGATTGAGAGATCAAGTGTTGCTGCAAAGGATCGATTGATCGAGTGTTGTAGAAGATGAAGATCAAATATAAAGACTCATTGATGTAAAAGATGATGTTCAGTATTGAAGATGTTAAAGATGTTCAAGTAATTGTTTCAGTTTTTGATGATTGTTGAAAACTTCCAATGACGTATAGATGCATCACCTTGATGTTGCTAAAGGTCCTCTCTCTCCTTGCTCCTACATTTGATGTTGTTGTCAGTAGAATACCCTTCTCGTTAAGGGGAAATGTTGAAATATTGTAACTTTGAAGAATATTCTAAATGTATTTTATTATTGTAACCTATCGAAGATGTTTTATTCCTCTATCGGGATGTTACGATTGTATTTGGTCATCATAGAATCATGAGGTAAAATCTCCGTTGTAAGTCGAGTTAGTAGAACCCTCCAGAATATAATATTATATTATTTTGTGGCTTCCTAGTTGAATTCAACCCAGTAAGTTTGTTGGGGCCGACTTGTTAGGGAAAAAGTCAAGTGGAAGAAAGAGTATAAATAGAGGAGATGTGTTCCTCATTTGACACAGACACACATTTGCGTATAGTGCATAGGAGAGAGAGAGAGAGAGAGAGAGAGAGAGAGAGAGAGATACCAACAAGGAGAAGGAGCACTTATTTGGGGTTTTATCTTTTACTTTTGATACATCTATATAGATGAAGTTTTGTTGGGTTTTCTTCCCCTTGAGGGTTTCCCAAGATAAATCTGTGTCTGTCTCGTGATTTTGTTTCTTTTAGTGATCCTATATATGCTATTGTTGTGAAATTCAATTGAATACTAATGATCTCTAGTTGAGCATATGAAATCTTAACACTACAAGCAGAGTGAGGTCTTACTCGAGATATGCATAGGAAATTATATATAGACCTAAATCAAGGTAGTGTAGGAGAGAATGGCTTCTTTCTACTTAACATGTTATTAGTTCTTTACTCAACTATGCATAAATATTAATTTCTTGCTAACCTTTATTCATTAATCCATAAGCAATCGTCATAAATCCAAACATAAACACAATGCACAAAAATACATATGAGACAACAACTTCATTATACTATTGGTAGAACTTGATACTCCTCATTCCTTAGAGCTTCAACTCAACAACTTAATACTTTATACAACATACAATGTGGCATAAACACTCTTGATTATAAGATAAACTCAAAACTCAATGATCCAATAGAGTCTACTTAACTCTTCATTATTCCAGCCAGGAAGCAGCATAAGTGAAATAAGAAAATCAGTATGGGTGAGCTCACTCAAACGACTTGGCTTTCTTGTCCTCCCCTCCCTTTGGCCACTTGCAGAAATATTAGAACCCTTAGAACTATAACCCCAACCCTTTACAAAATGGTCCTTATATGAGTTGAGGCACAAAACTACAAAACTGTGGTTGACACGTAGTTCTAACTAAACTTAACACTCGGTGTAACTATTTTCTGTTGACATGCAATTGCATTCTAGTGTCTTGCTCAGCACGAAGTGAATATTCCGAAACTTGGGAATACAAACCTCACTTTTTGAGGAAATAGAACGTTAACTTAAACCCAGAAATAGAACCTTACCTTATCGAGAAATGTCCTTTCTTTTCCACACAAATTGATTTGTATTTCATTACCTTAAAGCACAAATTGATTGATATAAATTTTCCTTTCCTTTTAGTAAAGCACAAATAAGAGGGTGATATTTGGGGAAATAATAGGTTATCAACTATTACTGAGACTAGTATAAATGACTATTGTTCATGGTTGCATGAACCTATTCCTCTAAAACCAGTAAAAAATTTACTTTTAATTTTTTAAAAATCTAAATGCATGTAAAGAAATTATTAATGAAGGGAATGATTGAACCTAAAAACAAAAGTTAAAAAAGTATGAGAAAGTGGATCATACAAATCACTAAAAAAAGGTCCATGTATACAAATGCATGTTTTTTATAATATTTATTAATAAAACATGCCTTGAACTAAGAGATGAAAACTAGTATGTATATCATTCTCACTAAAACAAAGTCCATGTATACAAGATGCATGTTTTTCATAATATTTATTAATAAAACATGTAGAATAAACACCATCTCCACTTGAACTCAGAGAGGAAAACTAGTATGTATATCATTCTTACATGTGTTGCAATGAATAGTGGTTTATATACACAAACTAATGTCAATGATCATATCATGAGTGTGAACAATTAAAAGAGGGAAGGGGCTTATTGGGGTTTCTCATTACTCCAACTTGATTAAGGTATTTATCCTTCATAATAACAATTTAGGGAGGTGAAACTCCATGAATTTTCTTTCACCATAATGAATTATATTTGATAGACATATAGAAATTTTCAAGAGAGAAGTGGCATTATTTTATGGCTACTTATTACAAACCATTTGACAATGTAAAATCTTAATCTTAGTTCAAACAAGAAGCTATGTTCTAAAGGCTATTAAAACATTTATATATTAACACAATTGGGTAACCAAAGTACAAAGTACAAGGCACTTGGAACCGTCAAAAGACCTAATTTTTAACTAAAAACTGAATATACAATTAAATTTAAAATTTAATTGTGAACTTTAATTCCAAACTGTCTAAACACATAAAGTTTTACTAAAAAAATTGAATATACAATTTAAATGAGGCTGAACATGAATTCCAAAGTGTCTAAAGAATGTTTACTAAGAAACAGAATATATACAATTTAAATTGAAGTATAAACTTTAACTCCAGTAGATAAAGCATTCAGCAATATATTACCCTACTTTATTTAATCTTACCAAGGAATCAGATGCAAATTTGATAAATCTGATCACAAAAATATTTGTTTAAATAGATTTTTGTTAGAATTACAAAATATTTTATTATCAATTAATTATAATTATAAATGCAAGATATATAATGTATAATGGTTTGATGAGTGGGTCTAATGATTAAGAGCATGTGTTTCCTTTATAGACTTTAACAGTTAAATCCCTGTGGGATTACCTTATATATATTATAACTAGTCCAGAGATCCTAGTCCTAAGAGCATGTACATGGCCAGAACCAAGGAACTGGTTGGTACTTGTGGATCTAATCTGGCTACCACTCTACCTTGAAGCACCAGTCAATATGAGAAGAACCTTCTATTTACAACCAATTACAACATTTCCATTTACTGTGCTCTCACTAGGGATGATTCAAAAATATATTTACACATCATTCAAATAATTATTATTTCAACCATGTATACTCACATTTAATTACTAACCAATTTATTAAATGATGTTGCAACCATTTGAGAGTGAAGACGACCCAAATACAAAGCTATTACAAGTTTTGGGGATATCACTTGGTAATATCCCTACTCAAGGATGAGCTTTACAGCTAATGAGTTCTGGATTTAATCCATCCAGAGTGGAGGAATTACAACGCCTGGGACATCAACTGGGTTTTCTGGCAAGTCAAGTAAAATTTCTGGAGACAAAACATCCAGGCTGTCTGAGCTGGAACTATATTCCTGTGAATGATCGGCCAAATAGGTTTCCAATATTTCAGGGTCTAATTGGTTCCCAGAGAATGTTGAATGAGAGAAGAACAGTTCAGTATTAAAATAATCCAAGGTTTCTGCATCGTAATCCTCAGTAATATGATCCAAGACTCCTGCAAGATCGGCATACTCAACGCCATGTATCTCTTGTGGTGTAGATTCTTCGGCAATATCAAGAAATGTTTTCAAAGAAGTGATATAATCGTGCGCTGATCTCATCTCATCTGTTTCATGACAATGAACACTGCATGTTTGCAACAAATTTTGATCATATTCGGCTCCATGTAGCTCTATCTGCTCCGCTGTGAATTGGGGCGCTGAATCTTTCGAGGAAGAAAAACTGCACTCTGAATGGGGAGAACCAGGAAAGTAACACATATTCTGCACTGCCAGTGAATTCGACAAACAATTATTGACAGCCATGGGAGTTGTGGGCACAGTAGAACAAGGAGTTGACAAAGAATTATTGACGGCCACGGGAGTTGTGGGCACAGTACAAGAATTGGATGGATGTGTGGACACAGGGTTTACAGCAGCAGTTCCAGTCTGCATGAGACGTTTCTTCAAATGGGTGTTCCATATATTCTTTATCTCGTTATCAGTTCTTCCCGGCAGGTACGAGGCAATAGTCGACCACCTGCATTTAATGATAAAATACTAATGAATACATGGTTCACCAATTAACGAAAGCTAGAGAAATTTGATGGACAATGAATGCCCTAGAAACACTTTCCCAGTGAGCTAATAATATTCAGCCTGGTGCAGTTTATTTAATCCAGCTGTAATGGGCTTGATACCAGTTGAATCCAAATAGGTTGGATGCCAGTTGAATCTAAACAAGTTTGGGGTAGTAGGTTTGATGTCAGTTAGATCTCAAGTTGTTTGAATTCAACAAACGGGCATCAAACCTGCTGCTACAGCTGCATTAAATAGTTTAGTTTGTAGGCTGAATATTGCTGGCCCTCCTAATTATTTTGATTCCTATAGGTTTATGACTATTTTGATTCCTATAGGTTTGTATTGAGATTCACTTGTTTAGCAATATCTTATATGTTATGACGTTCACAGAACATTTCAAATTTGTCAACTACAATAACTAACTATACCTGTTACCAACAATTCCATGAAGCCGAATAATAGTTTGCTCTTCTTCTGGACTGAGGCTTCCACGTTTGAGGTCAGGTCTCAAATAATTCGTCCACCTTAATCGACAACTCTTCCCACACCGCAGAAGACCTGCACAGGTAAGCAAGTTTTACGTAGCAAAATTCAAAATTCTTCATGTTCTTGAAATACTTAAAAAAAATGTGCTTATAAGCAGGTTGAGAGAGTAGCAATTACCGGCTTGCCTGGGTATAGCACGCCAGTTTCCAAATCCATGTTTCTGAACATAATCTATGAGTTTTCTATCTTCTTCTGGACTCCAAGGGCCTTTCTTAACTCCCATCTTATCACAACATGGAGCTCGGCCCATGTTTAGGAAAAACTATACAAATTTAATAATACTGTAAGTAGTACGCTGGGATCACTTGCTCATAGGTGCTTTCTTTAAATAATGTGTATCTCCCACGACTTTTACAAGCCCAGACAAATATCAAAAGAAGATCTTTCATCCCATAGCCGACATAGTCGTTTTCCAGTACGGTTGGTCGGTGGTGTTGTCCACGTTTTATTTTTGTCACAGAACAGACCAAAAAGTTGGTCAAACTTGTATAGATTTATTTGAGAAACTGATCGCTTAGGTCCACAGTTAGGTTGGAGAGTTGTGGTATGCTTTAACAGGTGGCAATAATATAAACTGGTCAAACCAACTTTGATTCGTTTGGGTTACGGGTGGGATTCGGGAATATATATCCACTTTTTCCAGCTAAAAGTGGAGTTTTATTTTGAACATATTATTTTGGTGATAGAGTCATTACTTTAAAAAAATTGTCTGACATGTACGAAAATATGTGCACATGAGCAACTGCAAAAATAAAAAGTCATGACATAGTACATGGATCATTGGATGAACAAGTATGAGATGAGGTACATGTGCAGCAAATCAGGTTCTTCCCATGTTTATAAAATTATAATGGGTGCAATTAAGTGTCTTACTGTTTTTTCTTATGATGAAATTATTAAGTTGAAAGGTATTTTTATAACTTAAAGTGTCATATTTACAACACATGTTAATTTGTATATAGAAAGTAAATTCATAACTGAAATTAAATTAGTACAGATTTATTTTAAACCTGGATTTATCAAGCACTTAGAGGGATCCAATTTCTTGATGGTACCATTTGGATCCCTCTGTGTACTTTATAGATTTGAGTTTAAAATAAATCTATATGCTAGTTTATTTTTTTTATATTTTATTTAACTATATGTATTTTCTATTTTTCATTTTTCATTTTTTAATATTTTTTATTTATGTAGACTAACATAAGTGTCAGGATTTCCCATTCTCATCTCTCCATACTGAGTTCGAGAGCACTTCGTGTATATATATATATATATATATATATATATATATATATATATATAATAATAAATTAAATAAATTATCACAATTGCCTTTATATGTTGGTTTAATAACATATTTTATTGCTCTAAATTATTGTCTTATATGTCTTATCTATTAGTCTAATATATATTAGAAAGTAATAATAATTTGATAATGCTTATAACCATAAGGTTTGAACTTTAGTGGCACTTTCTTATTTGTAGTTAATAATATTGTCTGTGACTAATATTATATAGAGTAATTAGGGGCATCTACAACCATATGTCATGAAAAATAGTTAGGTGTGTAATTGTTTACTTTGCAAGTTTTTTTATTAGTAACAAAAATTTAATATTAATGTTATTAAAAATATTTAAAAAACATTGTAAGTTTTCTTATTTAATAATTAATTTTTTTTTGTATTTTGTATATATAATCATTATGTAACTTCTTGGGTATATGATCAATTACAGTCCCTTAAATTGGATCCATATCTAACCCCCCAAACCCATTTGGGACTTGTTATTTACAAAGTCAACTTAAGTCTAAATGTGGCCATTATGAATCCACAAGCCACACAATAAAGGGTCATTTTGGGCCTAAAATCTCATGATACCATTGTATCCAAACCCATGGTATGCAACCCAGAGTTGTAATATGACAAGTTCCTAAAACTTGGGTACCTTAACAAGTAATCCAAAATTTTCTCATGCAATGAAGTTATTCCTTGTCTATAAATACCTACTTTTATGTGTAAAGCCTCTACAACTCTACACCTCTTCTTCTCTTACCTTTGGAAAACCTTTTTAAGACATTGCTTAAATTAATCATTGATCTCCTAAGTCCCCTGGATTGCTTATACCTATTATCTCCAACACCTCTACAAGGATTCATGTGGCCATCTTGGTTCCATTCTTGCAAGTTTGCCTGACTTGTTCTAGGGCATCTTCATTGGTATATTTGCACTCCTTTCTTGCAAGTTTCAACCCTAACATCTCAAGGGAGGTTCCATCACAACTAGGGAAAGGGAGGTATCTAAGGGAATCAAGTCTATTTGTCTAAGTACTAGATGCACTTCTTCCTTGAAAATTTCAACCCTAACACCTCAATTTCATCTATAATGTTGATCATGTTGACTAAATAAATTAAATAAAATCCTTCCGAGTTTTAGATGCCAATGGCACCCACCCTCTCTCCCTCTAATAATTGAACATGTGCCATTAATGAAAAACTGTCACTAATTTACAATGTTGGTCCACACCTAAATTGGCAAAAAAATATGGGCATATCCATAATAGTTAGTGTCTACTCTTAAGGATGACAAGTGGGCATAGGCCTTATCCACTTATGTTTAGTATTGTTATTAATGGCTTGCAATGCTTAGTGTTATTAATATGTGAAGATTTATGTGAAAAGTAAATATTTGTAATTAGTGTTATTAATGTGTTAAAATGTTTGGATTTACAAAAAAAAAAGTTAATATAATACAAGTATAAGGGTGAATCTGCGGACCTCGGTAACACTTTTTGGCAAGTGCATTTCGGCAAAAACAGAAAAATGCACCTCGGTCGAGGGTTTAACAAGCCCTCGACCGAGGTTTTGTTCAGCCCTCGACCGAGGTATTTATTAACCCTCGGTCGAGGTATTAAAACCTCGACCGAGGGTTAATAAATACCTCGATCGAGGTATAGACCTCGATCGAGGTGCCTGTGTCGAAAAAATTATAAAAAGAGGCCGCGGGGGCCGCGGCCATTTCTTTGGCAAATTTTTCACTGTGGAAGCTCGATCGAGAAACGACAGAACAACGGCGTAAGGATTGGCACCCCGAAGCAACCCAAGCACCCTGAAGCAACCCAACCTCGTCACAATGGCGTCAGAGCCAAGAGGTAACAGTTTAAATAATTGTTTTTCAATTTAAATGGAATTATTTTTTTTTTTATAAATTTATAAAATTTGTTTTAAAATTTGGTAAATGTATGTTTTTATAATTTTCATGTTTAAAATGTGTACCGGCAAGCGGAAATGCTGCCGGATTTTTGAAAATTTGTAGTTAAATTGAATTTTTTTGTTAATTTGTTATATATATATATATATATATATATATTATGTCAACCAGTAGCGTTTATGCTACCGGTTTAATTTTGAAATGTGTCCCGGGCAAGCCGAAATGCTGCCCATTTTTTTTCAATCCTCCGTGAATTCATGGAGGATTGAAAAAAATCCATAAAACACCAACTAAACAAACCTATATGAACCATAGAGACAATTAATCAACTGTAGGCCCGAGACAAATAATAATTTTTTTATAAAAATTTATTTGAAATTGGTTACTAAGTTATAATATTAATAAAAAGTCCCCATACCCCACCCCCTTTTTTCAAAACATAAATTAAACCTACCATTTAATCTGACCTCACTAACCCTACTTAACCCCCCCCTCAATATTACTACCTT
>LPNX010588839.1:775738-790788 GCA_001517045.1 Pseudotsuga menziesii | reverse complement strand
TTGGTTTAGGTAAGGGGCAAGGGCTCGCATAACACGTGTTTTATTATTTAATTTTTAAAATTTTAAACTTCAAACTTTTGAAATTGACTCATGCCGAACAACGAGCTAAGATATATTGTCCAATGGCTGTATCAGCCGCATACCCAATCACATGGTACGGCGTACCAAAATCCACGCAAGTACCCTATTTTCACACATGAAGTACCCGGTACGTGAGATTGGATTTGGGTACGGCTGGGTACGGCTGGGGACGTACCATTGAAGTACCCAAGTACCCGGTACGTGTACCCGGTACTGGTTCGTGTACCCGACCCCCCGGTACGGGTACCCATGCAACACAGCTTAAAACTGAAAGATACAAAACTTGAGCTGATAAAAGCCTCCGTATAAAGTTTAAACAGCTACTGGATCGTTAAAATAATAAGAGAATACCTCCCCATGGTGTTTAAAAGGAATGGGCTGCAAATGTGTGTTCTCAATTCTTATTGCTCCATGACTACTATTGTTAGCCATATTTTGTGTGATATCTCTGGCCAATCCAGGTTCAAGAATGGAGGATGCAAGCTTGCTGATATCTTTGGTAATCATTCTCTGAAGAAAAAAGCACTGTAGTCTGATCATATGATTTCTCAACCTCCTCTTTACTGTCCTCTAAGAAATCTGCTCTAAAACTGTCAGATACAAAGTTAATACTGGGAGAATTAATACATGCTGATATAAAAATCTGCTCCCTTTTATTTGCTTGTTGACTTTCTTCCTGTTGGCCATCTATTGATGAAAAAGAGAACAAACTCACTTGTTCCTGTAGCTCCTTCCTATCTTCTTGACCAAAGTTTAAAAGCGTAAAATCGAGGAGGTTATCATGAGCCAAGAATGTTAACTGATTTTCTAAGTCAACAGCAAGATGATGAGAGGCAGCAACCTTCTCTGAAACAGAAATGTCACCACCTTCTGCAAAATCTTCCTCATGATATAAATCATAAACAAAATCAGCCCTTTGCTCATAATTAGGAAAAGGATCAGCTGTATATGCTAATTCATCTTGCTGGCATGAGTTATAAGCATGTACATTTGTGTCTTTAATAATGGAAAGATATGATTTAATAATTTCAAGATCTGAAATAGTGCACAAGTATGCTAAAACAATGGCAAGCTCGGATAAGCTTCATGTTGTCTACATACTTCTTCAGTTTCTTCCATATCCAAAACATTGTCCAAGATTGAGAAAGAGAGTTGTGCACATGCCCGAAGATTGCTCTCCATTTCCTTTGCATCAGCAAACATCCGCTGCAAGGATGGTGACTTTCTTTCTTTGAGGTATAGGAATAGATCGGGATGTTGTGCCATTGTATACTGTACCATGGAAACAACTTCAGTAGGCCGGATTTCAGTAGGCATGCTGAAATAAACACTATGAAACCTCCTATTGAATTAATTAATAGTTTCATCATCCTTCCTTCTCAGAGCATAAAAATCAGTTAAGTACTGATCGAAGGACTTGTTCTCTCCCCAGTATCTTGAAAAAGCATCATATAACTCAGACCATGAACCTATAGAACCAACTTTTAGTTTTTTAAACCACAAAGAAACATCCCCAACCAAAGATTTGGAAAAAAAACAACCTCAAAACAACATCCTCATGTACCATTTCAAAATTATCAATGAAATTCTCAAAAGCTCCGAAATGCTTTTCAGCTATGATATGATCTTCTCTAGTCAATTGAGTGTTGCCGCCTTACACACACACCTGGGGGAACACAGCAGAAATCTTCAAACTGGTTGGTGTGTCCTTTGGGGAAAGTCTTGAGTTAGGTGCTGTCACTTGATCCTGACTCCTCCGTTTAGGCCACTCCCAACGGAGCCAAGGGGGGTAGTCCCTAAGAAAGAGTTGCTAAGGCTCTAGATTTTATTAAGTTATGGATGCGATGGTTGTTAGGAGTTTATAAGTGATTCATTGAAACAAGATACTGCAATTTATAGTTTAGTTCGACGGCATAAAATGAGATATGGCATTCATAACATGATATGATTGAAAATAGAAATACGGAAACAAATTAAACCGGTGCCAAAAATGGAGTTAAGGTAAATAAGTGCTGTTGAAAAAATGAGAAATGTTTTGCAGTGTACTTGGTCAGTTTTAAATTATTCAATGATGAGTGAGTTAAGGGGAAAAGGGGATTCTCGATATACCGTGAGGTACTAGGAATATGTCTGTATTTTGAGAAGAGTGGCTCCGCACGGGAAAATGTGGGCTAGATGGAGTCAGATGGAGTCGTGGGGGGGGGGGGGTTCAACTCTACACCAACAAGGATGTAGCCTAACGGGACCCCACGGTCCCTTTCTAGTTGTGTCCGCTTTCCCCGAAGAATTTGCCCACTACTTCTTAGATTCATTACGCTGGATTTCCGTAATGTTTGAGGGTTGTAAATTTTATTAATGTGACTTGATTACTTAGATGTGAGGGATTAATAAATGCACAATATCGCTTTTGATATCCCCAAGTGTCAGACTAAGCCGCGAGGGGTAGAGCATACACGGTAGAGGCAAAATGTTTGTTCCGATTTAGTGAATAACGAAATAACAAAAGTGCTAATTTATACAACTCGTTAAGGACGGATTGTGTGCTTGTGATTTGTTTTAAGCAATAGATCAGTTTTGCATATAAGGAAACTATAGTCAGGGATCTCTTTCAGGACAAAGCCTTACTTGGGAGTTCAAGACTGGGTTAGATCTACAAATATATAAACCCCAAAAAAACTATTCTAAAGTAATATTTGAAATAGAATCTAGCTAGATAACGAATGCAAAACTAATCTAAAACTTTTAACTGAAAGAAGGAAAGAAACAACCAATCACATCAAAGGTTGATACAGACTTCCCCCAAATGGCGGAAGAGGGGTGTGGGAACCGTTATCCCACTTGCTCTTTTATTATTTTTTGTTACAATTAAACTTCTTTGAAGAGCGAAGAACTTTTTAACCCTCGAAAATGGGTCAAAAGGGCTCAAAAATACTGTCGGGAAGAAGAGGAATGAAGAGGGGGGCAGGTAGGATTGAGTATGAGTGCTTTGGATGGCTTAATACTCAAAAATTCGGCAGCATCTCTCTCTCTCTGTTTTTACATAGACCTGCTATAAACCAGCAAGCTTAAAATGCCAAATTAGTGGGTTAGATGCAAAAATAAACTAATAATTTTACAACTTTTAACACTTTGAAAAGTATTGCAAAGTTTAACCTTAAAGTGCTAAAGCAAATGGAAACTAGATCTAAGCTTTGAGATACAAAATTTCAGCCCTTTCTTAGACCTAAATTTAAGCAAGTAAAATGAAGGATAACAAATCTTTTAATGATCAAATTTTAACTTTGCAAAAAAAAATAAAAGAAAGAGATTGAGGTTGAGTGTTTTTTCGTTCAGAAGGAAGAGGAAGAGCTCAAGCTTCAAACTTTGAACAAGGTTGAGGAGGAAGGTTCCCGCAGGGTAAACAAGTTAGATCCAAAATGAAGTGGTGAAGAAGACAAGATGCAACCGAGCTCCAGTCTTACTCCACTTTCGGTGATCTGCAAAGCTACACTAGAAACCTTCATGCAAAGATCAGATCTAGTATGGTAAATCACACAAAACCAAAAGCATACAAGTATTACCGACTACAAAGAATAACTTTCGAATCTTATATGATTACACATAAATAAGCAATTTGAGATTCAAATTCCTACTTTAAGTATTGGAATACAAACTTCTAAGCTAGATATTTGAAATTGCATGAACCACAAAACAAAACTAAACAGATATCACCTCAGTTATAGAACCAACATTCACCATGAAAGAGTATTACACCAGTAGATTGTCCTCCAAAGACTAAACTTTATTCATAACAAAGATAAACAATTACAATCATATGAGCAGAGATCCCTTCCTTTTGTCCAAAATGAGGAAGAAGGCCTCGCTTTTATAACAAAACCCAGCCCTAGGGGGGTGCACCAACTAACTGAAGTAGACATGAGTTAACTGGAGATGAAGTGGAGATGATTGTGGAGGCATTGGAGTTCAAGTAAAGTCTCTCCATAATTGAATGCACCACCTCTTCAAAGGAGAGATGCGCTCAATCCAAAGGATCCACCAACCAAATCTAATGATCGCCACATGCTTGAGTCCTCCTCACGCGTACCGTACGAAATATTGGAGTGAAAGAATAATTAATTGAAAGGTTTGTAACATAGTATAACATACTCCACGTTTTTAAAATACCATGATTTAATTCGTAGGTTTTAAGTGGAGAGGGGTTCACCTCACTCCCACTCACATCCACAACCCAAGCTAGCATGAGCTCCACATAGAGTTGACGTTAATCTCCACCATTCGCTTGCAATTTGTATGTATTGGATATAATACCAAGGTTTAGCTTTTATATTATTATTATTATTTTTGTTGAGTGGAGAGGGGTTCGTCCACCCCAATCCCACTCACCACAACCTTCACACGATTCTTGAGATTTCTTTTCACCCTCACGTTATCCACTCTTTGAAATAATTCATGACTTCTTTTTTAAACCAAAGTTTGGATAGCCTTCACATGGAAAAGAGCTCCATGAATATGGGGGGACCCATGCCATGTCATCCCCATCCTTTTTTTTATTAATTTTTGACTTTTCTAAATTTTTGACTTTTGTGCATTTTCCCAAAATTTAGCATTTAAATGCCATTCTGGTGCTTTGGTAGCCAAATAACGCATTCCGGTGTGTTTTAACTGCCCGAAACATAGTGAAAGTGGCCCCTGGGGTAAAGATGTTTTTCTGGGCTTGAAAATGAGCCCAACCATGCCAAAAACGGATTCCGGATCATGCTTTTTTTACATTTTGAATTTTTACATTTAAACCATTAAAAATGGCTTCAAAAATGGAAAAAATTATTTTTTCTCGGAATAAGACGAAACTCTAGGGGACCTAGTACATGTCCATACGACTCAAAAAAAATGCCTAACACACTTATATACATTGACCCATGAAATTTAATAACCTCCTAAGGCCTAACCACCAAGATGAAAATTCCAGCTTTGGAGGAGCGGTGAAAAACTCAAAAATTATACATCGCTTATTCAACATTGCATAATTGACAAGGGAAAAAACACCTTGGAATAATCGGATTGATAGCACAGTCTTAGGAATCCAAGTCCTTTACAAAAAGTTTGTTGTGTTAGACCATTTTACAATGCCCCCAAGGGGTATGAACATGCATTTTATTAAAAAAGAGGCCCAAAAAACTTAAAAGGCCCTAATGAATTGCAGAACCTTATGAGCGCTGATAATGAACAATTGACTTGTTCAATACTCTGGTGGCTCACCGGAAATCCGCTAAGTGCAGAATTAGAGGATAACATCTGGCTCCAACTGCAGAACGTGTGCTTGATCTAGTCTCTTAGACAAGGAGAGCATACGGGAACACCAGAATCTTCGGTTTTTATTAACTGTAAAAACATCTCAACTTGACAAGAAAACCTTAGTAGCACAAGTTTTATGAAAAAGAGCCAATGATCCAAAAGTTGCCTTATTTAAAATAATGACAGAACTAAAAATTTATTTATTCCCAAGTACGGAAGGAAAATGCGAAAAGTAAATGCTCACTTTAAGGAGCTTATTTTTCCTACTCTAACCATGACAAAATAAACTTTTAAGTAAAATCAAATATCCAATGTAACCATAATATTTTTTGCCTTATCTTTGGTTACCAGCCAAAGTAAGGAGACATTTTTCAAAAAATGCAAACCTGCATGAAACTCCTAGATGGGAGGGATGGACGAGAGATTACAATCATGGAGAAGGTCATCGACCTGCTTCCCAAACTGGCAAGTCCTCTTGCAGGATTCTTCTATCCAAGATTGGATAGGACTGATATAAAAATCTGTATGATGAGGCAGATCATCATATTCATCAAAAGGGCTTATCTGCTGATAACTCTGTGTGTAAGCCCCAAACTGCTCCAAATCATAAGGAACATCTGTGTGTGAGGATGATGGCTGAGATAGATCTTTAATTAATTTCATCCCATCCAACTCATCATTGCATTGCTTCACTGGATCTTTATTACTGATACTTATGTGCAGCTCTGATTGATCATATGAAAACTTCGACTGCTCTTCTTTACAACTTTCATAAGTCTCAGAATAAACACTCCCCTTGTTGGATGCATCATAGGTCGGACTTCCACAAATTTTTGAATAAACACTACCCTTGTTGGATGCATCATAGGTTGGACCTCCACAAATTTCTGAATAAACACTCCCTTCGCTAGATATATCATAGATGGAATTCTCAAAAATATTTTCAAGAGTATCATAGGTTGGATTTTCAATAAAAGTCCAATAGTCATCATCCCCATCTATGTCAGATATGAGAGAGTGTTCATCACTGGTACTAATTGTAGAAATTCTGCGTTTTACTGTTTGCTGGTTTATGTCAACATTTTGTGGTTTTCACCTACAGCCGGTTTTGCATTGGCTGTAGGTTACTTATGAAATTTTTCTGAACAAATAAACACATAGTAAAATACACTAACAGGCTGAAAAACACATTTAACAATTACACCATAAAATGATAGACTCAGAGATTTTTGGCCAAAGTCAAGCCCTGGAAAAACCCCCACGGGGAAAACCAGTTATAGAGAGAGAGAGTTTTTATTATCTTCAGCAAAATATCAGAACAGAAATACAGTGAAAATTTAACTTATCTCCACCCAAGATTTCATCTCAAAATCTTGGAAAACGTGCCCAGCAAAGCCTTGAAAACTGTGCAGAAAAATACCAGCAGTCCGTACAACTGTACGGCCTCGATTTCTGTGCCCTGTTTTATCTCGAAAACTGTGCCAGCATTTACCTCGATTTATGTGCCAAAATTTGCCTAGAAAACTGTGCCAAAATATGTACTGTACGGAATCCATACAGCAGCATTAAATGCTGTTAGTACACCTCGAAAACTGTGTAGTCCGCACCTCGAAAACTGTGCAGTCCGTACACCTCGAAAACTGTGCATTAAATGCAGTTCGTACCTCGATTTTTGTGCAGTCAGTACACCTCGAAAACTGTGCATTAAATGCAGTCCGTACCAGCAATAAATGTAGGCCGTACCCTCGATTTCTGTGCACTCTCTCTTCTTGGGAATCGTGCCAATGCCCTAGCTCGACCTCCTCTCTCAGCTCAGTCTCTCCTTCTCGGAAAATGAAAAAGTGAAGTGTTTTGCCTCCCTCAACCCTTTTTGTCTAAACCCTAAGTGGGAATCTAATCCAACGGTGGAGAAAGATCCAATCCAATGGCTAAGATTCAATGAGAGTAAAAATCACATTTATTTAAATCACTTAAATAAATTTAGTCACCCACTTAAATTTATCAAAAAGTGACTTTAACTTTATAAAGTCTCATTAAGTAGCTTTTAATGTGAGGGTCACCTTTTTCCCTTTTCTAAGTGACTTAGGCAAAAAGTCACTTGGGGAACAAATTCCTAGGTACAAAAACTAACACTAATTCCCTGGCTATCTTCATCCTCCTTATGATCATAACAATCCTCTTCAAAAAGATGGGTTTCAAAGATATCAGAAGGGTACCAACTCTCCAAATATTCTCCATGAGGTGGAGAGCATGGAGGATTCTCATCACACAAAACTTCAAAGATTAATCATCATCCCCATCTATGTTAGATATGAGAGAGTGTTCATCATTGGTACTAAGTCCTTGGCTATCTTCATCCTCCTTATGATCATAACAATCCTCTTCAAAAAGATGGGTTTCAAAGATATCAGAAGGGTACCAACTCTCCAAATATTCGCCATGAGGTGGGGAGCATGGAGGATTCTCATCATACAACTTCAAAGATTAATCTTGTTTCAATGAATCACTTATAAACTCCTAACAACCATCTCATCCATAACCTGATAATAAAATCTAGAGCCTTAGCAACTCTTTCTTAGGGACTACCCCCCTTGGCTTTGTTAGGAGTGGCCTAAACGAAGGAGTCGGGATAAGGTGACAACACCTGAATCTTTGCTTGCCTCTAAGGCCACACCTTTTCCACTCGAGAAACAACTTTCGAAAGATTTCTGCTGATGGTGTGCACATCGGTAGGCAACACTGAGGAAGATACTCAAAAAATTTGGGAGGATAAGGATGAAAAGTAGATGGCAGCTTCAAAGGTTTAAACATTTTCTTTCTAATTCTAGATTGAAATTCACTGGGCTCAAAGTCAAGCTTAATAGGTTGATGGCAAGTTTTAACAGTGATGGTAGAAGATGATAAGATTTGAGAGGGCGATGAATTAGTTTTATCTTCCTCATAGTTACATGGATGATCATGTTCAGAAAGGACTTGAATACATACATCATTCACCTCAATAAGTTGAGGTGAAGGGACATGCTCAACATCTACAACACAGGAAGAATGTAGATTGTCCTCTTCCAACGAGGGATATACAAACGAATGTTTATGGTGATCAGAGTAGACAAAACAAAAAATGATTTTTTTGACATGCAATGGGAAAGACAGGAAAGAACTGATGAATAAGGACAAAAGTTCATGAAGGAGACTAATGAGCTGATACCTGGTCTTTCCTTTTGGCTTCTTCATTTCTTTGCAACAAAAATTCTTCTTTGAGTGGATCCTTCTAAACGTGGAGTCGCCCGACAGATATTTGCAGTCACTTGCATATGCCTATTACTTGTTCACCTTCAAGCAATAGATCTCTTCATTGTGGTTCTTCCCGGAGAAGATATCTTTGCTCCTTCGTTCCTCGGCAACGACGCCAGAAGATGTTAGCGCTAAAAGATGCACTCTGACTGCGGAGAGGGCATTACTAGCATATCTTAATGCTCAAGGCAGAAAATAATGATTTTATGAAGTGGTTTGGATAGTAGGTGCAAAGGGTTAAAGAGATTATGTAGATAAAGAAGGCATAAGCTAACTGAAAACATCAAGCTCTGTGAAAGACATTGGGTAACTGGACTGAAGCAAAACTGATGTCAACGATGTCTCAAGTTCAAGGATTATTGATCATGTGTGGAACAAACAGTTCATTCACACATAGCATAAAAGACCATGTTCAGAAAAACATTCTAATTATGGAATGTGAGGTACTAAATCTAAGTATGAGCCATCACAACAAAAACATTGTTGCTCAAGAATACATAACTAAGATCAGCTAAAACATAACTGCACAATATTTAGATTTAAAAGAAAAGCTAGAACTTGACTCACAGAAGATGAATTCTTACATTCAAATAATAAATTTCCAATGAAAAACTACATAGTATGTATCTTCATGCTTTCAGAATAATCACTCTCGACCTTTACAATCTCACACAGCCTCTCGGTTGGAACCCCCCTTGAATACATGTTTCTTCTACAATATATAAGAAAAATATTCAAATCTTCAGATCCCAATCTTGAGGATTGAAGTCTTCCTAAAGATGAACATAGAGATCAGTTACAAAATATCAGGATCTAACAATAATAGATAAGATTCAATTTAATTCTAAGATCCTATTTTTCGAGATTTGCTTTGACTGCTTTGATTTAGCTGATTTTGATGCCAAGTGGATTGTAGATATGATATCTGAATACCCAAAATACACCAATAATTGGAACTCAATTCTTTTTTACTGATTCTCTGTTTGGAAATCTGAATCTGTTCCTTGAAATAATGTGCAACCAATCTTTGACCTGTTGATCCTCTATAAATCTGGAAATGATCTTTCATCAAGAATCTTCGAGACATGCTCTACCCTCAGGATGCTCTGCCATTTCGCTTCTTTGATGAAACCCTTAACTGCTACATAATATTCGATCACCTAAACCATTGTTGAAACCTGGGATTGATATTTGATAGTAATCATCTTTCTGAAAATATTGTCATCTAGATTGATTGAGAATAAGCAACTAGAATTATTCAATATTTGTCGTTGATGCTCTGTTTCTGCTACTAGCCATACCTCTACGAAGCCCTTTGATAAAATTCTTTTATGAAACTGGCTAACAACTCCGATAAGTGACATGTCTTTGTAACAACCTAAGATTTGGAAGATTGGCTCCTCTAGTCTCCGAGAAGTGACATGTGTTGAAAAGTTACCTAGGAAGTGTTTGTCCACCTAGTGTTGCCTTGGGGTGGACAAGGACACTTAAATGTGACTCCTAGTCATTTTTGTGCATTTAATAAAGTGAGATGCACTTTATGTGTTTAAAGTGACTTTATCAAAAAGTTAAGTGGGTATTTTCCTAAGTTCACATTTAAAAGTTAAGTGAGTGATTAAATAGAAAAAGGGGGTTGCTCAACTTTATTAAATGACATAAGTGCACTTAATGTTGTTTAATTTTTATTTAATGGAGCATTTATTGTGAACCCCACATCTAATCTAATCTTGACCATTAGATTGATAGGGGAAGTTGCCATGAACAAAAAGGCTAGGGCAAGGCAAAAGTTCATTCGTTGTGATTCATTCCAAAAGAGATTTTTGGGAGAGAAGAAGAAAAAGGAGAGAGTGAGGGTTTGAAGAGATTTTGAACCAAGAGAGAGAAATTTCCAGAATTCTGAAGTGGGCACATTTTCCAATAAATTCTGAATTTCCAAACAAAGCTAACACAGAAATTGAGGAAGGCTGAAGCATTTATTGACATAGAAATCGAGGCAGGATGTACTGTACCAGACCGTACATTTGGAGTGTTTTTCGATAAGAATCCGTACAACATTTAATGCCGTTGTCAGAATCCGTACAACATTAATTACAGACCGTATTGGGCACAAATTTAAAGGTAATTTATTGCAGCAGCCGTACATTGTGAGGCCGTACCAGTACGTACTGTTTCACACGTGTGGCACAAATTTTGAGGCTATTTAATGAGAAGTCCGTACAGTTCTGTCAGAGAGTTATTTGGCACGAATTTTGAGAAAGGAAGAGATAAGTACTGTTGTTCTGAGGTTGTAAATTTTGTCTGATAAATTAATAAAACTCTTTGTTATCACCAACCTTGTAGTTGCCTATGTATGATGGATCCAGGATGGATGGTAGAGGGGCAAGCAACCAAGGAGGTGGAACCAAGACTGCCTAGACTCCCAAATGGATGGTTGTCACTCCAATCAAGGCAGTCTTTGCTTTATGTTATCTAGGTCCGAGACAACAAAGGGGAGACCCAGATCTACTCCCGACAAGAGAGATTAGACCTAGACACTAGATCAGATCAAGTAGGCTTGAGGTACGTAAGGTGTAAGGTAATTGAAGACCCTATATGTATGGGAGATGTTACTAGGTGTGCCAAGGCTTTGGATTAGGGTTTTGGAAGTGTTAAGTTCGATCCAAAGTGGAACCAAGGTAACTTATGGGGTGGATACAAGATCTGGGGTTGAGGTACTAGCAACTGATGAAGATAACCGTTGCCTTGAGAAACGTAACCAATGCAGGGTGAGCAAGGATAGAGCTGGGACTATCTAGTACCAAAGGGATAGACTCAATGAAAGATGTGACAATGTCAAAATACCTGAGTCATCAAAGAAAAGTCAACTTTCATGGAAAAGAGGTCAAAAGAGGGCTAGCGCTAGGCTTGGAGATCAGTGCCTGTTGGGAATTAGGCAATGGAGTCAGTATTTGCACAACGTTAGAGTGAACCCACTTGGGTATGCCCTGATCTATGGACTCAGAAAAATGTTTGGCCCAAAAAATTCAGTTTGCAGGGAAACCAACAGAAGGAGGGCTAGCGCTAGGG
This sequence comes from Pseudotsuga menziesii, assembly GCA_001517045.1. NCBI lineage: Eukaryota > Viridiplantae > Streptophyta > Pinopsida > Pinales > Pinaceae > Pseudotsuga > Pseudotsuga menziesii. The sequence goes on along the minus strand of LPNX010588839.1, from coordinate 779,058 downwards.
TTTGGAGGGACAGATCCTCAGTAGCCCAAATCGATTTCCTTGCCTCAGTAGCCCAAATTGATTTCTTCAATAGCCATTTAATCATTTTTTAATCTGCCTCGGGAAATGTGAACCTGCCAAAACAGCCTCCTAGGGTGCCTGCGTTGTCCAATTGAGCCCACCAGGCTCTCTGGGGTGGGGGTACTATGGCACAATCAAGTGGCTGCACCCCCTATGGCCCATACAACGCCTTAGGAGATCCAATAAAAACATCTCCCTGCTCAGACACATCATCCTGTGAAGCAAACCTGCATCAAAAGAGTAAAATGAGCTTGACCATCTCTGCAAGTGCCCAGAGTTGAAAATAAACTATCTCATTAGACTCAGAGAGTTCAAATCCACCATTTAGGGTGTATACTCATACCCTTTCCAGGTCTCTACCTGATCATCAACCATATCCAATAGACAATATAATCATCTGTAAATGACCAGATACCAATAATATAACTCAGACTATCATCCAACTGCTGCAAGTGTTATAAGGCTAAGACATGCTCTACAAATCATTTAAGCAACAATCACAACAAGTAGCAGTCATCTCACTAGTGGTACATCAACCAAATACATATATAGGGTTTTATTTATTATTACTCAGACCAGACTTTCAGGACTATACTCACTTCATAGTTGTAGTCAATTTGCTAGTGAAGGGTGAAGGCTGAAATAGACAAAGCTAGGGCAAAGGATGACAACCTACTTAACATCATGACACTTTGGATATGGAATTGAAAAACTCACTATGACCACATGTCGGACAAACAACAACACAAGGAATGGCAGTGCTTCACAAATAGTTGAGTTGTTCAGAGAGTGCTTATTCAACTTAGGCATCATGTCTACATCAAGTTTGATCTAGTTTCATTAGGACCATCAATTTTATTTCCATGGCCTTTTTGGCCTATATGACCCTTTGGGACTTCACCAGTGCTTAAAAGCACAACTAATCGCAGCTTTCATCCGGAACATATTCAAATTTATAAGGTCAACAATATTTGGATATAGCATATATTTAATCACTACTTTTGGAACCTTTTCTTATACTCTTCACGGGGTATTTTAACATTTCATTGCTCTTGCCCTTTGTTCACATATGTTAAGAAACACATTTCTTAGAATTTTCATTTTCCATGGGGGCATATATAAACATTTCCAATACAAGTACATGGGCTTTTAGTTTTAGCCAACAACATCTCAAGTGACCAGGGGGAGTTCTGCACAGTGCCAAACATTGGGACTACCGACCAGAATGATTTAGGCATACAATCCAACTCGTAGTTACATATATCGGCGATATATCGCGAGTCAATGGAGTCGGCGATATATCGCCGCTAAAATATCGCGACACATTCCTGATAAATTGAAATATCGCGACATATTAAAATATCGCGATATATTCCGAAAATATCGCGAGTCGAATCAAAATATCGCCTTGCTCATTAAAAATTAAAAAAAATTGCCATAAAGAGGCCGCAGACGCGTTTTTCTGGTTCATTTGGACATTGTGGCTTGGAGGAAGTGGAGCACTGACGTCTTGGGCGATTTTCTACAAGAGAGGAAGGGGGCAATCAAGTTTCCATTGCATTTAATCAGGTATGCATTCTTAACTTTGAACTTTCATTCTTTTTTTTTTGCTTGAGATTTGTTGGTTAATGTAGATTTAATGTAGGGTTTAGGTTTAGATTTAGTGTAGGGTGTAGATTTGCCATTACAATCATAGCCTATAGGGTTTTAAAAGGTTTTAAGTAGGCCACCCTCCCATTTCTTTGAATGTTTTAAATTTTTAATAATTTCATTGTTTTCAAGAATCAAAATTTTAAAGAAGAACATTTTAAAATTGATTCATTTTTGTTTGTTTGTTGTGGCATAGGTGACACAATGCGAAAGCCATTGGATCCAATGTGGGAGTATGGGCAGCCAATTGACCCTAATAATCGGCAAAGGTTGAATTGCAAATTATATGGGAAGGATATTTCTGGTGGAATTAGCCGCTTGAAATACCACCTTGCCAAAATTGTTGGGCATGAAGTGGATGTTTGTCCTGCTGTTACCCCAGAAGTGATGCGTATTGCAAACCAATCCATTCTTGACATGGCTAAGAAGAGGGACGAGAAAGAGGCATTCAGAAATGAACTTGCATCTAGAACACAGTCACGAACCATGGGAGGCACAAGTGACATGCATTCCTTCTCCTCATCTACACGACCCCCACATTCCACTGTGCCTTCTTCAACCTCACCTTATCTGGCATCGTATTCGAGGCAACCTTTTGTTCGAACCATGCTCAAACAAAGGGAGAAGGAAGAGGCGGATAGAGTTGTGACAAAATGTTTTCTATGGGGTGATGTGCCTTTCAACATCGCCAAAAACAACCCCCACTATCATGCCATGTTTTAAGCTGCTGGCGCTGTTGGTCCAGATTATAGGGGGCCTTCCTATAATGATTTGAGAGGGAGACTCCTTGATGAGGAGAAGGTTGATTGCACCCGGAGATTAGATGAGCTCAGTCATGGGCGGCCACCGGTTGCAGTATTATGTCAGATGGATGGACTGATGGGAAGGGTAGATCCATTATCAATTTCTTGGTCAATTGTCCCAGTGGGACAGTTTTTATCAAATCTGTCGATGCATCTCCCTGTGTTAAAGATGCACACTTATTATGTGATTTGCTGGATAAGTTTATCCAAGAGACAGGGCCACAATATGTTGTCCAAGTCATTACGGACAACGCTACCAGTTATGTTGCTGCTGGGAGGATGCTTATGGAGAGGTATGCAAGCTTGTATTGGACTTCTTGTGCTGCCCATTGCATTGATTTGATGCTAGAGGACATGGGAAAACTTCCTTGGATCAAAGAAGTCATTGATTCAGCTCGGAGTGTGACAAAATATATATACAATCATACATATGTTCTTTCACTCATGAGACGCTTCACGGGAAACAAGGAGTTGATGTGGCCTGCAATCACACGATTCGCCACTTCCTTCATTTCTCTTCAGTCTATGCATAAGGTTATGATGGAGTTGCAGCTGATGTTTCTTTCTGATGAGTGGGCATCTTGTGTCTATAGCACCAAACAAGATGGGCAAGCCATTGCTCGAATGGTGCAATTTGATTTGACTTTTTGGGCACGATTGGAGGAGGTATGTGTCATTAGTGAACCTTTGGTAAAGGTTCTTCGTTTGGTTGATGGTGAAAAGCCCACAATGGGCTACTTGTATGAGGCCATGGATAGGGCCAAGGAAGCTATCCATCACTACTATGAGGACAAGGGGGAGGTGGGT
>LPNX010588839.1:604261-762937 GCA_001517045.1 Pseudotsuga menziesii | reverse complement strand
GACAAGCATTATTTAGTCTTTTTGTTTAAAATTTCAATTCGGCCATTTCTGTTTTTGTGTTCTGAAACTGGGTTTTATTCACTGTATAGTGAATATAACCTTTGTTTTAGGGCCCCCATATGTTATATATTAGTATAGGCTTTATAATTTACTGTTTTAGTACCATGTAGGCCCCCTAAACTTCATTTTTCTGTCATATTTTCACTCAGATTTTTCTGCAAAAAGTGTAAATTTGTACTAATATTGTAACAATAGATTTGTTGTATCTCATATAATCTCCAGCGAAGAATAGTTCGCTGTTTTTTGACAGGTATTGCAGGTTTAAGGGACTACCCAAAAGGGCACAGAAACATCTAAGCCCTCAACAGGTTCAAAGGGGTTTCAAACCCCAACCTTTTCCTTTTTCTTTTTGACATTGTAAACCCCACATGAGAAGCTCTCTTGGGGTATTTTAATTTTCTGTATATCATTTTTATTCTGTAGTAGTTTTATTCATTCACCCACCTATCTCTGTGACAGACTACCATCTCTGTCACAGAGATTGTTGTGCGGTTAAGGATTGTTCAGATTAGTTCAGTTATTTTATTTATTGTCTAAAGGGGAGTAATCATACAACTCTCCTACCCGGTGTATCCTCTGTCCACTTGTCATCTCCCTTTAGGGAATTCAAGCTGGATATGAAAAGCAGGGGAAGTGGGGGCTTAGGTACTTAGACTAACTTTTCTTTTCTTGTACTACAATCTTCAACACATTTATTTCTTGTCCAAGATCAAATACCAGCACCTCCCATAAGGGACATCGCTTGGTGATCTTGTTGATACTTTAAAACTTACTTTGCATCTTAATCATCCAAGTTTAAAATCAACCCTTAAAAATAACCAACAAAACTACTTAATCTCCTGCTCCTCTACTCGGTTATCACCCTCCGGGGTACTCCGAGATACGACCAGGGGAAAAGGAAGTCGTAGTTTAATAGGCATCCATTTAGTAATTTTTAAGCTGATTAAAAACGGTGACTCGGAAGCTGCAAGGGGTAGCAGGCTGGGGACAGTCTCTAGGCGCATCGACGTCCTCCTTGTGAGCACCGAGCCATTGGGGATTGACCTGTGAGCTAGGGGTGGGCTTTGCTCCCACCTGTTGAGCGCAACAGCAATCTTTCTTCGGTTTGAGAAGAACTAGATCGGGGTAGTCACACCACCGGTTCCAGAACATAATCGAAGAAGAACAATTCTAATAAAACTTACTAAAATTTACCAAGAGACACTGCAAAACGTCCTACCAACATTTGTCTTCTGTTTATTTTTGCCTTGCTGTTCAAGGTTTCACTACAACACAATACTACAAGCACTTTCAAGTTCATTTTACTGCAAGCACTCCAACACTTTACTTTCAGCTTCATTTACTTTCAGCTTTGCAAATTGTTCATGTGGTGAATGCTTAATTGCTTAAAGTATTTCTATTTTCCTTTAATTTACTGCTGGCTTAATAATCTGTACTTAAAGCATTTTTCTGCTATATTGTAAATCTTGTTCATTGTCTACATTGGTGAGTCATCTGTATATTGCTTAATACTTGATTCCTTATTGTTCATAATTATATTATTCATTTATCTCATTGTTAGATAATTTAATCTGTAGATAATCATTCTTATTCTTTTAAGTTTGTAACTTGTAAATATTTTGACTCCATTATTTAGGCACTGGTCTTGTTTCATATAAGGTCTTAGCCTCTTCTTAAGAAAAGATCCCTTTAATTAATCATTAATTAATTAATAAACCTGGAACATAGTTTTCCCATAGGGACTACCCCCCTTGGCTCTGTTGGGATCTTGCCTAAACGGAGGAGTTGGGGACTGTGGTGACAGTGGTCCCCAGCTCTCACTTGCCCCTAAGGACACACATAGCAGGTTGTGACTTTCCTGTGTCATAAAGTGTGTATTAGGCGGCAACAGGGCTTGGTATTCCAGGATTGACACCTACTTGATTTCGATTGGGTTTCAGAAGAGTGAAGCGGATCCCAACCTATACTACATTGTGGTTTGTGGTGTTCCACTTATTCTTCTGCTGTATGTCGATGACTTGTTCATTACTGGGGGAGAGCACCTGATTGATGCGTGCAAGAAGGATCTTGCTTCAGAGTTCGAGATAACAGACCTTGGACTAATGCATTATTATTTGGGGATGGAGGTTTGGCAGGAGGATGGACATGTTTTCCTAGGGCAAGGAAAATATGCTGCAGATGTTTTGAAGAGATTTCAGATGACAGATTGCAGACCGATGTCGACACCCATGATCACCAACTGCGCGAAGCTTCATGCTTCAGAGGGAGAGTTGGTGGACCCTACCTTATATCGTCAGTTGATTGGTTCGTTGATGTATTTCGTCAACACGAGGCCAGATATGAGTTTTGCAGTGAACACATCTTGAGGTATCTGACAGGTACTGCATTGGACTGCTACAAAACACATCTTGAGGTATCTTGCAGGTACTGCTGATTATGGATTGGACTATAGGAGATTTGGTGGAGTGGGGTTGGTTGGCTATACAGATTCAGATTGGGCAGGTAGTGTTTCGGACCGAAAGAGCACTTTCGGTTGTTGCTTCAGCTTGGGTTCGGCAGTTGTGTCGTGGTTCAGCAGGAAGCAAAAGTCCGTGGCATTGAGTTTTGCTGAGGCTGAGTATATGGCAGCCAGTCATGCCAGTTGTGATGCCTTGTGGCTTCGCAAGTTGATGGTGGATTTGTTTGATATGGAGCTGATTCCCACTGTTATACAGTGTGATAATCAGAGTTGCATCAAGCTCTATGAGAATCCAATATTTCATGACAGGTTGAAGCACATTGAGATTAGATATCACTTCATCAGGGATTATGATCAAAGAGGGGCTATTCGTTTGCAGTATGTTTCGACAGATGAGCAGGTGGTTGACATTCTCACGAAGGCTTTGGGTAGAGGGAAGCATGTCTACTTCAGAGATAAGTTGGGAGTGGTGAAAAACACCTTCCTTGGTAAGAGGGAGTGTTGAAAAGTTACCTAGGAAGTGTTTGTCCACCTCGTGTTGCCTTGGGGTGGACAAGGACACTTAAATGTGACTCCTAGTCATTTTTGTGCATTTAATGAAGTGAGATGCACTTTATGTGTTTAAAGTGACTTTATTAAAAAGTTAAGTGGGTATTTTCCTAAGTTCACATTTAAAAGTTAAGTGAGTGATTAAATAGAAAAAAGGGGGTTGCTCAACTTTATTAAATGACATAAGTGCACTTAATGTCATTTAATTTTTATTTAATGGAGCATTTAATGTGAACCCCACATCTAATCTAATCTTGACCGTTAGATTGACAGGGGAAGTTGCCATGAACAAAGAGGCTAGGGCAAGGCAAAAGTTCATTTGTTGTGATTCATTCCAAAAGAGATTTTTGGGAGAGAAGAAGAAAAATGAGAGAGTGAGGGTTTGAAGAGATTTTGAACAAGGAGAGAGAAATTTCCAGAATTATGAAGTGGGCACATTTCCTAATAAATTCTAAATTTCCAGACAAAGCTAGCACAGAAATCGAGGAAGCCTGAAGCATTTATTGACACAGAAATCGAGGCAGGACGTACTGTACCAGACCATACATTCGGTGCGTTTTTCAAGAAGAATTCGTACAACATTTAATGCTGCCGTCAGAATCCGTACAACATTAATTGCAGACCGTACTGGACACAAATTTTGAGGTAATTTATTGCAACAGCCGTACATTGTCAGGCCGTACTAGTCCGTACTGTTTCACACGTGGCATAGACATTAGAGGAAATTTGGGGTCTAAAATGGGCCTTATAATAAAACGTGCCAAAATAAGTTTTTGTGAGTTGGAATTCAAGAACCAATAGAATTTCAATAAAATAAGTCAACCATAATGGTTGAATTGACATATTTGTCATTAAAAAAAACTACTTTTTTTGTTCGTATTTTCGACATATCTCCCTGTGTTTTTACTCAAATTTCGATCGGGAGAGCTCGTTGGATGCGGAATTTGATTCTGCATCCAACGAGTACCCACACGGCATACTTTTGACGGACCCCGCTACCCCAAAAACAAGAAATACCTTAAAAAAACGTGATGATGATGTCAATGAGCCCTCCCGATCGAAATTTGAGTAAAAACACAGGGAGATATGTCGAAAATACGAACACAAAAAGTAGTTTTTTTCTTTCTTCCTCCAAAATTAATCAATATCATTTTATTATTTTAACTATTATTTTATTATTTTCCTTAGGAGGCCCATTTTAGACCCCAAAATTCCTCTAATGTTTCGAGGCTATTTAATGAGCAGTCCATACAGTTCTGTCAGAGTTATTTGGCACGAATTTTGAGAAAGGAAGAGATAAGTACCGTTGTTCTGAGGTTGTAAATTTTGTCTGATAAATTAATAAAACTCTCTCACTTTGAAAACAGGTTTTCCCTTAGGGGTTTTGTCCTGGATCATTGGTAAAAAACAAGTGTCTAAATTTTCATGTGTGTAAATGTCTGAAATTTTCCGAGTTTGGCATTTACAGTGTGAAAAGAAAATTTCTGAGTGTGTTTAAAATTGAGAAAAAGTTTTCACGTGTTTCAGTCTGATAATTTGTGAAATATTATGCATTGAAAAGGTTGGGCATTAAACTATGGAGAGAAGCCTAAAGGCTTGAAACCGGGTTAGGAAAACTTTAAAAAAATGTTCAACATGTCTTTGTAACAACCTAAGATTTGGAAGATTGGCTCCTCTTGAAAGTAATCTGGACAAAACGTGGAACTTTTCTCATTTGGCAGAAAATATGCAAGATATCTTAACATATCACTTATTTCTTTCAACATATGGCTAAGAACATGCACACGAATGCTTCCTTCAACTAGTTTTGATTTCTAGTTAGCGATTTCGTGGGTGCTCAGACACTTGGATTTTTGCAGACGCATTTGACCATTCTTCTCCTTCATGCACAACTAGGTGTTTCTTTTCTTTGACACTCGAAAGGTCTTAATATGTGAATCTCCATAGGATTTCAATGCTATGGCAAGGATCCCCTCCTTGGTGTATGCCTTACTCAACCCCTATGTACTTGGGGTTGTGGTGTCTGAGTATTTCTAACTCGGCATTTCTGCTGGGCGTTTTCTTAGAAGATTTGAAAATCACGAAATCTGGAAAAATAGGCTTCAAATCTCCACCCGTATCTCTTAGATCATGACACCTGTTGAAAAATGGAGAGAGGATTTTCTAAATCAGCCCGTTCCTGAAAAAAACCATGTTTTATTTTTGTAAAATTCTTCTTCGATGTCTCAGAAAACGTGATCAAAGTTACTGTCTTTTATAGAAAATACTAGAAATTCCACAGCATCCTTCAACACCTTCAAATTCTATTCTTTCATCATTTTGTTGCAGAAATTTGGAAATATTTTGCTGAATGCTGTCCAGTTGGCATCTATGTATGCATTGCTTGTAACATGGCTGATCTTTGGCACTTGAAACCCACCCACATTTGAAGGACACGATACTTCATTTATTGACATCGTTCTTGACATCTGACACTTACCATGTATACTCATCTTTATCCCTGCATTAGCGTTTGGACAGAGTATTAGCTGCTCGGTGCTTGTCACATGATGATCGCAACAGCGTGAGTGCTTTGTAAATGCACTTAGAAATTTACATTGAGACTTGGTTCCCAACCGTTGACATCTGGTGGCCACAACAACTGATGATAAGATCATTGTTCTTCTTTAATCGCTTTGTTCCATATACAACAAGCAAAAAGAGTTTAAACCTTTCAAATATACAATTTTCCACATTGTTGAACAACACGTAGTGCATAAGTCTCGATATGTGGGCTCTTTCATGAATTGACTCAACACTTAACTTGGTGATTGATTGGTTACTTGGAGGTATTAGCTTGGAGATCAACACCTAAATAGAGTTTTACAATATTGACAAAACCAAAGATGAAGACTATCTATTTGAAATAAATCTTGGGTTATAACGTGGCTTGGATACAAAGCCCTTTTTTATTTTATTTGCCAAACCTGGTGCTTAGGAAAACTTGAAGGCTAAGCTATGACCAATGAAACTCTAAATGCCAACAGGTAAGAACAAGCCATGATATTTAAATATTTGAGATGAAGTAAGGTTGACCAAGCAGATTAGGACACTCACGGCTTTAATGAGATTGCTAATGTACTTTTTGGAAGCGAAAATCGAGGTTCCTTGCATATGCATTGTTGGAAAATAAAAATTTTAATGAGGCAAATTCTGGTACCAACAATTATAATGACCTAGATGCCCTTGGTGGAATTGTTGTATGGTCTTATGGCTATTGGCATGTTGTTGAACCCATGGACATGCCCTCGGTTTGATGAAGAAGCTCTTGAAGCACTTGAAGAAACATTGAAGCACTTATGAAGCATTGAAGAAGTGCTTGGGCCCACAAGTTGGTCCGTAGAGCCGCAAGTCTTGATGGTTATATTGATATGATGGAGGTTGAAGTCCATTCCATTTGCTCATAAGTTCGTGAATCCCTTAATTGTTGGAGAGCTTCTCGATGTACATGCGCTTGAAAAGGTGTTTGGATCCACAAGATGGTCCTTTAGCCCACACGCTTCATGAAGATCATGCTTGATGACCTGAGGGAAGTTCTTGTACCCCCTGTTTTGGGTTTTGGTAGTCTGTTGGAGCTCTTGATCATAAAAAGCAGAAACCCTTGCTCAAGTCGTTGGTGTTTAAGGCTTGTGTGTTTTGAAGAAGTCCATCTTAGTAGTGGACAAGTTTGATGAGCCAAGGTTGATGAACATAGTAGTGGTTGATGAGCCAAGGTTGATGAACATAGTAGTGGACAAGTTTGATGAGCCAAGGTTGATGAACATAGTAGTGGACAAGTTTGATGAGTCAAGGTTGATGAACAAATGTTGATGATGGTGATGCAAGCTGAGTCTTGCACTTGAGGATTGGACTCCTCACCCTTTCTTAGTTGGAGCTAAGAAAACCTGGTTGGGTCCTGTTGTTAGAGTTGTTGTTAGAGTTGGTGCTCTTTGTATCAGTTGGTGCTAATTGTAATCGCAAAGATTGTTGTCTTCCATGTAAAATACATAAAACAAGTTTACCAAACAAATGCCGTGTTCTCTTGTGGTGTGTTACTTGTTATGATTCAATAATCTAGTTGATAATATGCTTATGATTAAGTGTTGATTAGTAAATGGATACTTATGTAACGATGATGTAATGTATTGATGAACTCTGCTTAGTTGATAGAAGTTAAAAGAGTTTTAAATTGCCTACACACTGATTCACCCCCCCTCTGAGTGTGACCATTGTATCCAACACCAGATACACTAAAGATGTCTTCCCAAACTCACATCTGCACATCTTTAAGTACAATTTCTCCCTTACAAGTACATCCAAAACTTGTTTTACATGCTTGGCATGTTCTTCCCAAGTACGATTAAAAATAAAGGGCCTAAAAACATCATTCATCACCCTCATAAATGTTGCGGGTGCATTACAAAGCCCAAAGTGCATTACCATCCATTCATACAATCCTTGCTTAGTTTTGAAAGCAGTCTTCCAAATGTCATTGCCTAGAATTCGAATTTGATGATTGCCGCTTTGCAAATCTAACTTAGTGATAAGAAAGACATTCTTGAGATGATCCAATAGATTATCAATTCGGGGAAGAGGATACCTGTATTTTATTGTAATTCTATTTAGTGCCTTGTAATCCAAGCACATGCGCCATGTGCCATCCTTCTTTTGCGCCAAAACAATCGGTGGACCACACGGAGAGGAACTCGGCTGAATGTCTCCTCTTTCAAGCAATTCTTGATCCTGCTTCTTTGTCTCTGCATTCTCAATTAATGAAGACCTGTACATGCCAATGTTAGGAAGAGGTGTATCTTGCTGTAAGTGAATTTCATGCTGGATTTCTCTCTTAGGAGGTAACCCTTTAGGTTCTTAAAACAAAATATCATATATAGATACCACTTTAATCATTTCATTTTTAAGTTTTGGATCACATCCCTTAAAAGATTCATTTTGACAAACATCCTTTGCTTTAACTATCATAAGAAAAAATTCTTACTAGCATTTACCAACCTCTTCATTTGGTTTGTAGAAACCAAAGAAAGATTAGTTTTCATGCGGTGTGCACGAACAATGTATTCAACATCATCTTTGGTGAGCTGATACTTGTTATCTTTCCTGTAAAAGATAGCCTTCCTATCATAAAGATAAGGACTACCCAACACAATATCACAAATATCCAACGGGACCACATCTAGATCAACTTCATCAACAAATCCAAAAGTAATAGCAAATGTAAGTCTACACTGTTTGTAACTTGTAGTTGTGCATTATGACATACCCATCCAAGTGGATATGGATTAGGGTTTAAATTAGTTTCCAAATGAAGTTTTTTAACTATCTCTTCTGAAATGAGATTTGCTTGTGATCCACTATCAAAAAGAGTATCAATCTTTGTATGTTTAGAAATTACCCTAATATGAAATAACTCACTTCTATTTCTTTCATCAACAACAAGTTCATTCTTTGAAATATAAGTAGAAAGATTTTTACCTTAAATGCTAGTAGCAACAATCTTGGTTTCATCCCTAGAGTCAGATCCCAAATCATGTTGGATTGCTGCAGCAGTGGTCTTCTTGTCTTCCTTATTCCGAAACTTCTTAGGCTTGAGTTCCGGGTGAAGTTTCCAACATTTGGATGCATCTTGACCCTTTTTTTTGACAATGTATGCACGTAGGCTTTTCTCCTGCTTTCTTCACTGTAGCTGTATGCTTACATTTCTCTTTACCTTTGAATTTGTTTCCATCTGGTTTAAAAGGTTTTTTGAAAAAGTTTTCTTTTGTATTCGTCCCCTTGGTCTCCATATGAGTTGCTTGAACACATACCTCATCAAGGTTAGTCGGATTAAACATATGTATCTTACGACGCAAATAACTATGTAATTCTCCTATATACTTGAGAAGAGTTTCTTGAGTGTAGAGAGGTATACCAAGTACCAAAGATTTTTTTTTGTTTTTGTTTTTGTTTTTTATTTAATCTTTTTTTCTGAATTCTTGTGTATTCCTGCACATTTTGTCCTTTACCTTGCCTCAAATTATGCCAATCCATCATAGCTTGCTGCATATACCCCAACGGATAAAACTATTTTCTTAATGCTAAAGTAAACTCATACCAAGAGGATATAATTTTGCCTTTTGTGGCAAGATCCTCTTGAGATCTGCTCTCCCACCATATGAGAGCGGTCCCTCCGAGTCGAAGAGAAGCCAACAGTATTTTGATGCTATCTTCAGTGAATTTTTGAATGTTACAATAAACTTCTATTTGATGGATCCAATTATCCAATTTTTCAGCATTAAGTTCTCCATTGTAAATAGGTAATTCAAACTTAATATCAAACTTTACTTGAGGCATATTGAAATCAATTTTTTCATCAGATTTCTTTTGCTTTTCAAATGGAGAATGTAAAGAATTATCAAGAAAAGATGGTGAAGAGGGTGGAGTTTTAGGAGGGTCCTCGCCACCTTCTTCTCTTTTTCCTTCAGTATGAGATGGGCCACCTTTTTCATCCTTCTTCCAATCTTGATAAATCTCTTCCACCATTGTTTGCATCCTCATAAACGCCTTAAGAAATTCTCCTTCAAATGGGATTGAAGAAGCTCCATCTTCTCCTTTTGGCGAAGCCATTCTACCTCTTCGTGAACCGATTTTTGGATCAAATTCCTCAAGTTCTCATTCATCACGCTGAAGCCTTGATCTTGTTAACATTCATAAACTTACAATGCAATGGTTAAGATGCTCTGATGCCAAACTTGATCTGAGAATTTTAGGATCTTTTTAACCATTAAAATTGCATATGAAATTTGAATGCTTAAATTCATAAAAATGATTTTTAAAAGACAAATTTAAGTGCTTAATCAAACCACATAAACAAATAAACAAGTATGCAAACCATAAAATTGTGGACAACAGATGATAATGGAGTTCACCCCTCTTGGGCTACGTCTTCAGGCCACTTCCAACGAGAATGTCAATTTTATTAAGTCTTCAAAAGCTTACATACATGGGTTCTGGAAAAACTTATGAGTTCTGTTAGTCAAACTCAGAAACAGACTGAACCACTGCGTTCCTCTCAAAATTCTGAGAAAAATGAGTAAAAAGTCGACCTATCTTTCCTAAGACCTCCTCTGGCATGCACTTCCAGAAAAACCTTCTTTCGCGCTTGTACGAACGACTGTACCTTTTCTGTACCCTGAACCACCTCGGGATCTATTCATAAGTCGGGTGCCAATGCCTCCTTCCCGTGGCTCTGTAATGGCGTTTTTATAGTCGGTTTGAACAACGGTGGTGCGCCCCTTTTTAGGCTCCAAATCCCACCAAAACTTAAAAGTATATTACTCCAACTCATAACATGGAACTGGGTTGTGGCCCATTGGTACACTATTGTATTGGGGGAGTGGAGGTCCCGGGGTCAAACCTATGGGCCTCTTGCCTCACCTTTTAATGTGGATATATATATATATATATATGTTGGTTCATGGATGGGTTTCGCTGCCAGTTCCGTGGGTCTGTTGGCATAGTATATTGTGGCGGCTTTACGGTTATGTGACACATATAGTTCAAAACGTTACACATGGGTTGAGGGCTAAGCGCTCAGCTCGCCCCTTTTTCAAACTAAAACACATGTAAACTTTAAATAGTAGTGGTGACCCTATAGGTTAAGAACCAAATGCGGAGATGATGGTTAGCCAGATATGGAGGAGACTTTGGTGGAGAGGAGGTTGGGGGTTTGATCCTCCCTGACTTCATATATTTTGGTAAATAATACCAACTACATGCCAACCAGGCTGTTTTGTGGCAGGCCCTGGTTGGTCTACATGGACTTCTACCCTGCCACTTATCAGCCAACCATTGGCCCAACTCATCTGCCTAGTCACCTTGGAACCTCCACGTTGCTTGCTGTAGGGCTGCCATGTCATCTATCTGCTGACTGTACATGCCATGTGGCCCCTTTTTTGCCACTTTTACTTGTTTTGTTGTAATTTTAGAACTCAATAACTTTCACATCCGGAGGCCGTTTCTCGCGAAACCAACGTCACCAAAAATCTCTCGCCGATCTCTACATTGATGTAAGCTTCTGTTTGCATTTTGAAGACTTTCATTTTTATCGATCTTAGAGATATTCCTGGATCGGGAAGGCAATCGACTGACTTTGAATACATAATATTTGTCTCCTTGGTAGACCTATTTAGAAAATTAGACATCAACCCAGGGAAATAGGTACAAAAAATACGATCCAGATAATCCTGGTCCACATAGCTACCTAGAGAACCTAGATTTGTAGGTAAGGAAACACCTAGGTCAGAGGGAAGTAACAAGAAGAAAAATCATAAGGAAGGAAAAGAGAAAAGTAAGAAATTACTCACAAGTTTTAAAGTGCAAGGAGATCAAGTATACCAACAAGGAGTGGAATTTATAGCTAAAGATACCTATGAAAAGAAAATACAAGAACTGTACAAGACAATCATTAAAGAATGAGAAACCTGTTGGATCTGTTGGATTGTTCTGTGGTTGGGAAACCTGCATCTATCCAGTGTGAGTGTTGTTGTTGGATCTGTTGTATGGAATTTTTTGGGGCACTAAATCTTAATATTTGGCATTTTCAGTAGTATTTTTTGGTCAAAACGTACCGATTTGATTTCTGGTAATTATAACAGTAATAACACTAATTCTAAAAAAATATTTTACACCATATCTAGCATAAATTTTCATATTCTCTAGGTTAAAAGTTTCTGCATAAAATTTCTAGGTTGAAATCTGAAATTTTCAAGTTTTTTTCTTGTTTTATTGGCTAGAAATAGTTTAGGACAACAACCTATTAATTCTGGAAATTACACTCTGGTTAATAACAAATTTTAACCTCTCAAACACATTAAATTGTTGACTAATGTAAAATTTATGAATGCTGTTAAAATTCTGATTCCGAATTTACTGTCCTATTAAATGACTTGTGAACAACAAGATAAACTAGCATCCAAAGTTTGGTAAAAGTTGATTTGACACTGCACATAATAGACAGATTGGCTAAGCAGTGACCTAATAATTCTGGAAAATTTTGTACTTGGTTAAGCATCAATTTTTTTTGCTAAGGCACCTGTGGATATTGACTAAGTGGGTATATTATAAATTCTAGAATTTTCTACAGTATGGTGTCAGATTGAACGATGCATAACAACAAGACCATTTGAAGTTTACCTGGTTAATGGTGGTTGGATATGGTTTACTTTACATTGCCTAAGTAATTCTTGTTATATTTCTGGAAGTTTTCATTTGGCGGCTGATTAATTACAACTCATAAAATCACACGATCATTAATTAGGTGATGAATAATTTACAGAACTTATCTTTCTCATGAGTTTGCTTTTCTTTGTGGATCAATGAATGTATGATGTTAATGATCTTTAATTCCTTATGGTTAATGTTCATGGTTCATGCTATTTCACGCTCTTGAGGAACTTATCTTTCTCATGAGTTTGCTTTTCTTTGTGGATCAATGAATGTATGATGTTAATGAGCTTTAATTCTTTAGGGTTAATGTTCATGGTTCATGCTATTTCACTCTCTTGAGGAATTTCTAAGTGTTTGATCTATTGACTATTGTGTATTTTGGATGATTAACTGCTTATTTGGGAAATCAACTAAATTACATAACACACATCATTATCCACTTGATCTCATTTCCTTAGCTTTCTCTAAGACCAAATCTAATTGAACCTATAGGCAAGTCTCCCTTGGCCTTAGCTGGCCTAATTGAGGTGACAATGGAGCTTCTTTCTAATGTTTCTCTTGATAGCACTAGTGGGTTTGGACTTTCTCACCTAAGTGCTAAATCAAGGTGTAACACGCAGCATTGGACTTTGATTCCTAGAGGTCCTTAATACTTGGGTAATATATTCCTAAAATTTCTCGAAGTCTACAAACGTTGGATATTAGAAGCTTTAAAGGAGGCAATCCCAAATCAAATGTATTAAACTATTCCCAACCTTCCAAACATGTCACTATAAAAATTCTAGGTGTCATATCAAGAATTAGATGGATTTGCAAGAGTAAATCTTATCCAATACTTTGACTTGCTCAAAAGAGCTCTAAATTCGATGAAAATTGACTAGTACTGAAATAGAGCTCACAAATCCTTCAAACAACTATGAGCTACTTTGAACTTTTGGATCTCGAAAAATGATTGATTACTAAAAGAGGAAGAAGCTCTAAGGAGAAAAAGAGCATATATTTTTATGAGCTACTTTGAACTTTTGGATCTCGAAAAATTACTGATTACTAAAAGAGGAAGAAGCTCTAAGGAGAAAAAGAGCATATATGTTTCCAATTCGAAACCAAATTGCAAGTACTAAATATTCAATCTCTCCCAAAAAGTTGATTCCCAAGGTGATCATCACTTACAAATCATTTATTGGAGAAAATTTTGTTTGGACTTTGGGTAACATGTAGCAACAACTTCTCAACAAAGGAAATACAATCTTGTTCTTGAAAACTTTGAACACTTAACTTGTTAAATTGCCTTGATTGCAATTGGCTATGACCTTGATATTTTAGATGATATAGGAACTACCCATTCATCATCATTGTTGTAAAGTTAATTACATCCGAAAATGAATCAAAGAAGTTTGAGGAATTTCTCATCTACAATTATCTACATGTGATGGCAATTGTATCTCCAACCAAAGTACACATGACCACTAGAAGAAAAAAAAACCTCCTTCACAAAAAACTCCAACCAAAGTACACATGACCACTAGAAGAAAAAAAAACCTCCTTTACAAAAAACTTTGAGCCATGTCCTAGTTTAGGAGAAAGTTGTATCACAACTTAAGTAGGGAGGAGTTCTACACTTTTAATAATGCCATAGTTTCCTCACTACTTAACTTGGGAGGACTTCTAGGTTGCTACACTTTTAACAATGTCATAGTTTCCTCACTACTTAACGAGGGAGGACTTCTAAAATTTGAACAATGTCATAGTTTAGGAGAGGTTTGTGTCCAATGCTACTTAACTAGGGAGGACTTCTAGATTGCTCAATCACGTAGTTCTACACCTTTAACAATGTCATACTTTCCTCACTAAACCAGGGAGGAATTCTAAACTTTGAACAATGTCATAGTTTATGAGAGGTTCATGGCAAGTGCTACTTAACTAGAGGTTTGTAGCAAGTGCTACTTAACTAGGGAGGACGTCTAGGTTGCTCTATAACTTGATTGAAAGTGTTCTTTAACTAGGGAGGACGTCTAGGTTGCTCTATAACTTGATTGAAAGTGTTCTTTGAGAGACCGAGGGAATTTCTTCCTAAGGAAGGAAGAAAGTGTTAAATATGGTGAGCCATTTGGGATAGTAGGAAGTTTTTTTGTCTTATACATTTTCCTTATGTCTTTCCAACTTTTTTTATCATTCCCATTAATGAATTAGAGTAGTGTCCTTTATTATGAAGAATTACAATGGGCGCTTATTAGAAGTTCCTCACTTAGACTTATGGTAAGTGTAGTACAACAATTAATTAGCTAGTTTGATTCTTATCAAGTAAACTTATTTTTGGTTTTAAAACATTGAACATATGAATAGAAACTTAACTACTAGTCAAAGTTAGTCTTTATAGAATTATATACATAGTTCTTTTCAAAAGTTGCAAAGACTTCAAGCTCGATAGAACCTCCCTAGAAATGAATGATGTTTTTCTTTTTCTATACCAAAGACTTATTTGTTTTCCATAGTCATACTATCTTTCTTCTGGTTTTTCTTAAGCTATGGAAATCTTTAATTTTTTTTTAGAGCCAATATCTTTCTTTTAGTTTTTCCTTTAAGCTGTGTAAATCTTTAAATTGTATTTTGTTTCTCAGAGCCAATTGGTTATTCGATATGAGGCTTTGGTCTTACAAGAAGTCATGACGCCTATTAATCTAGGCTCACATGTTTGTATTGAGGAGTGGATATCTTTTGCTGAAGATTGTCTACACAATGGCTTCACTTCCAATGCAATCAAGGTCAATGCTCATAAACTATTAGTTCTTATATTTGTTTTTTCTTGCTTATTTTGTTGAGACAAAAGTTGTTCTTTTAACGTTTAGACGTTTAGACGTCCATTGATGAACATTTATTATTTACCAATAGATTGGATTGTAAATAGTAGACTTTTGGTATTATTATCATCCTCAAGGTAGGCACCATTCTGTAATTTATGTGCGTCAAAAATTATATCAGTCAAAAAAATGTTGTCAAAGTTCTCTAAACTATATTTCAAAGTTTTGTGCATTTTTATTTAATTTATTTTCAGTTAAAATGTTTTTGTTTATCACAACAAATATATAAATATGGTTTTATTAGGGATAATACTATTTATTGATAAAAGGAAGATGGTATAAAGTTCCTCTAAAAATTATTGTTCTAAGTTTTGTTAGTTTTTATTTAATTCATTTTTAATAGAGGATTTTATAAAAAAGAGATGGACTTAGTATATTCATGAAAAGATCTTATAAAAGGAAGATGGTATAAAGTTCTTCTAAAAATTATTGGTCAAGTTTCGTAAGTTTTTATTTAATTAATTTTTAATAGAGGATTTTATAAAAAGGAGATGGACTTAGTATGTTCATGAAAAGATTTTAGATGCTTTAAAGGAGGTAAATCTAGTAAAAATAACTCTTTTTTTTCAATAATCTTGTCAATTAATTCCCACTAACATGGTTGGTTTTGATCGGCCTTGTTTTGCATGGTGAACCAAGTTCGAACCCTGCAAGGTAGGTGGAAGGAGACACTTAAAAATCCAACTAGGTCAAGGGTTAGTGTGGCCTAGGCTAGGTGCGATCCTCGATTAAATTTGACGGCTTAGATGCTCCTAGATGGTGGTTTCTTAGATCACATACTAGTTTCGTAAGTCATGGGAAAACTAGCAAAAAAAAATTGTTTGAAGAACCTATTATTTTTGTGTACATTGTAGGAATTTTTATTATGAAAAATATCGCTTGAAATTTCATATAACAAACCAATAATAAAACGGCATTTTCCTTGTCTTCTTTAGTTAATTATTGCATGACAATCTAAGGTCCTAACAAAATTAGGCCATGACAATCCATCGGCCTGGATGCCTCTCCATTTGTAGCCTTTTCCATCTGTTTGACCTTCCACTTGTCCACTGGCTTCAATGCCTCTCTAGTTATCTCCTTTGTCGATGTCCATCTGTCTTCATCATTTGATGCTATGCGGAGCTCCTTATTACCATCATTAGAATAGATATCCGAAGCCACCTTTGGAGGATGTTGGAGATGTAGTGGTCAGGGATAGAGATGCAATGGTTGAATATGTCCATTATAGAAATGATTAAATCTGTCCATTATATAAGAGCTCGTCGACTTTGAAAAACAAGTCCTCTAAATTTAACCCTCCATCTACCATTGTGAATTGTACTCTAAACTCCAAATTTTCTGCACTCAAGGCGTTGATGAATCTGAGAGACTCTTTCATTATCAATTTGATCTATGTAATGCCTCTTCCATAACATGTCATGTGAAAACTGAATGGATGATGAAATAGGAATTCATGATATGGGTTAAGTAAGCATTGACACAAAAGTTGGGGTTGTCTTAATGGAATGCCTTTTTGTTCATTTGGTAATTTTCCCTTTTCTTTCAGTTATTTTGGGCCCCAAATCCTACAACAGAGACTTTTGGGCTACAACATTGGCTCAGTTGAGAAAATCAATTTACAACAAACTTCTCTTAATGGAACGCCTTTTGTTCATCCGTTAGGTTGTTGAAATTTAACATGTGTATGATCTTTTTAAATTTGCAGATTGTAAGAGAGATAGTACTTGGGATTTTAACAACAATAGAACATATGCAGCAGTAAAACAAACATCCACAGAATTGAACAAAAGATTTTTCACGGGGAAACCTTTTAAGGACAAAAACCCCAAAGCATTAATAATTCATCCTCTAAATGAGATGACTGAGTTTGTACATGAGTAGAGATAATTTGATCACAGAACTCTGAGATGAATGTAGATAAGGTTTACCTAACAGACTGTGTTCTTTCAGTTTATACAAAAATGGAGCCGTGGAAGCCCTAGCAGGCTCACAATTTACTGTTGCCACTTATGTTGCTGTTGTCACGTGGACTATGTTGCTGCTGCCACGTGGACTGTTATCACCTGCTGCCACTGTCGTTACCTTGCTACTGCTGCCACATGGATTGTGATTACTGCTGCCACTTCGTCGAGGTCTGTTGGTGGACCTGTTGCTGTAGGACAACCCTAATAGGGCCCAGATGCACACAGGAGAGCCCTAGCAGGGTTCGGGTGTATGTATGACAACCCAATTAGGGTAGCCGTGACTTCTCCCCACCACTGTGACTGTTTGCAACCTCTTGCTGCTACCCTGTGATTGCTCCTCACCAGCGTGACGATAGGTAGCCCTAGCAGGCTTACCACTAACAACTGCCACCACCACCGTGAGCTGAGGAAACCTCGTGACTGTTGCTGCTTTAGCAAAACCCCACCGTGACTTGTAGTGTATGTAGGGCAGCCCTAATAGAGCTCGAGTGCTAGTAAAAGACCCTAGGAAAAGTGCTGTAGCAAAAACCTAGCTGATTAAGGTCACGTAGAGTGAACAAAGAAGAAGAGAGAGGAGGTACAAGTGTTGCTTAGGGCTGGGATCTTCACCCCTGCAGAGACAAGATTACGATTTGACTTTTTGGAGCAGTAATGATCTTTCATGATGAAATAATGAGTTGAAGTGCTTCTTTATTTATATTCCATCAAACATAAGGTGTTTCCACATAATTAGGAAGTTGACATTAGGGATTTCATTCTTTTTCATCTTTGACCATTGGCTTTTAATCTTTTGTGGTTAATTGGACTTTTGGTATGTCTTTGAGCCACTTGGACCTTCATTTGGTTGTCACTTGGACCAATACAAGTTGTGCTAGGGTTACTTGGTCCTTTAAGTGATTTTGTGACCACAACAAGCCTATCTCAAGAGTTTTTCAAGGTCCCCATGGTCCATTCATGCCCACTCAAAGTGCATCTTCATAAATAAGGAAGATTATTAAATGCTTTATCTTGATCTTTTCGTTGCCACCAAGATCAAGTGCTAGGTCTCTCAACCAGGGATAGCTAGTCGCTGGAAAAGGTCTCATAGCCCATAGATCAAGGAGAGGAGTGCATCACTAGCTTAGACCCAGTCTAGGGCTTATGGTGATGACCTGGTAACTGACAAGGCGCCTTAGCCCTAGGCTGCATCAGATGACTCATTATCGATTACTAGGTAGTTGACCAAGTGCTTCCATTCTCCCAGAGAATGGCCCTTGGCCCTAGGTTGAGGTTCCAATTGTGTCTTCATCCATTAGCCAGCGTAGGTACTCTCCTATGGTGATAAGGTGATTGTTGAGAATCGTGCTTTCAATCATATTTCAAGACAATCGGGAAATATTTGGATGGGACCACTAACAGTAGAACAATTTGAAGGTAATATGTATTTTTTATTTACTGAAGATGGTCGCAGGTTCAAAATTCCTGTAAATCAAGTTTATTCAAGGGACTATGTCCCTGGAATGACTAAGCATATCACCTTTTTCACTATCTGTTAGAGTAGGGAGGATTGAATAAGCTATCTGAGCAGTAGTTGAGTCTATTTTCTGTCTGGTTTATGCGTGTCTTTTAGTTACTGAATATATTATGACATAGTTCATTTACTGTATTTGAATGAATTAGAGTAGAATTTACTTTTCAACTTTTTATTTCCAACATTATTTCTGTTAGTTTATTTTCGCATATATTTTTTCCCATACATGCTGCTTTGGTATTTCTTGCTTCCATGTGCACAGAAATAGGTAATATTTGAAGAGGAAGCAGAAAACTGGAAGTACGGGATTATTTGATGTTGATGGTGCCACGGACCAAAAATTTATGAGGTTCTCAAGCACTCTCTTCATTAGAGAACTTGTTCCAGTTGGAGCTAGATGTTATCACATATACATTTGCAGCTGGACTACCATGATGCAACATGCAAATCTATCTCTTATTCTATTCTAAGTTATTTTTCACATGGGGTTTTAGCGTGGATTATTACAACCTCAACGATTTCAGAGTTTTTTTCATCAGAGTTTCCTTGGCAGGATTGAGATTCAGTTATCCATTGATATGCTTTTAGTGATGACCTAGTTCATTTGAGCAGAATAGCAGATCAGACATGGTACACACAATTACAGAGGGGTCCTATCAGATGGAGATAGGTATATATGGTGAGATTAGGTATATGCTTCTATAGTTTGATTTTGCTTTGTGATGTATGTCAAACACCTATGCTTGTCTTGTTAGGATGGTCATGGTGACCTATGCTTATATATGTACTAATGCTAGAAGTCGTGCTAAGACTAATCAAAGGACTGGATGTTGAAAACTATTGCTCATGCCATGCTTGTACAATTATTAGACCCTAGTGCTATGTTGGTTCCATGTGTCATTTGTCCCCGTCCATCCAGTTCATTCGTTGCTAAGTTTTATCCCATGACTTAGATTGATTGAGACTTGTGAGATTGAAGTTCTTTTCCCCATCTTGACCCCTATGCATGATAGACTCCATGTTGTTGTTACACCAAAATCTCGTCAGGTTGATCCATGTGTTAACCCTATGCCTAATCCCCAAGTTTCTTTCTGCTAAATTGGATTGATGTTGAGGTTTTTTCTGCCTTTTTTCCCTCTCTAGGAAGGTCGACGCTCTTTTCCTTCATGCTAGGTGCGTCGAAGGCGCTTTTTCCCTTCATGCTAGGTGCGTCGCTTCCGGCGCTCCGTCTCCCACTGCTAGGTGTTCCGCTTCCAGCGCTTTGTCTCCCACTGCTGGGTGCGTCGACGATGCTCTTTCCCTTCATGGAAGGTGCGCCGGTGGCGTTACGAGGGCAAAAACGGAGCTTCGAAACCCTTCTCGAAGGTGGATGAGGTGGAGGTCTATCCCTATCATTTAGGAGAGGTGGCATTCAGTTCCTAACCTATAGGGAAGATCCCTTAGATCCCTCCTCCTAATCCTCAACCTACTCTATCCCTTTAGCGTTATAAATTAAACCCTCTCTCCATTGTGAAGGGAGGAAGGACTATGGTACTCTTATGTTGGTGGAATCTCTAGGTGACCCGTATCATCCTTTGGAGGTTTGGCTTGGATTGTTGGATGGAAGATTGCAGCGTTAAGGCTAGGTTGTGATGTTCTTTCTCATTGTAATTCTATGTATCTCCTTGATTACATTAATACAAATCTCTTTCCATAAATGTTATTGTGTTAATAATGTTTAGAGCTTTCTTCCTTAACTGTTAGCTTAGATCAATTATATGTTTGGATACACATGTACTGTTTGCTTGTTTCCACTTGCTTGACAGGGTTTTGCAGCTGAAGATTTGAAGATTCTGGAGTTTGGATCAACAAAGAGAGAAGAGGATCTGCATACATCAGGTAAGTGATCTATCTGTTGCTTTGCATTTCTGATTGATCTAGGAAAGTAAATTGTATTTTGTATTTGATTTGTTCTAGATCCACTTGGACTAGGGAGATCTGGCTTGATTCCGATTGAGTAGATTTATCCGATAACAGTTGTTACGTGTCTTTGGCTATGAAGTATGTGGCTTGACTAGTGTGGCTGGGTTCACTGGGTAGTTCTCCTTTAGTCCTCAAAACAAGTGTTCCTCCAAACAGTGTTGCTAAACACAAAAGCATCGGAATGCATAAAAGCTATATCTAAAGGATGCAAAGTAAATGTTTAAAAAGTAGCCAGTGGCTAAGGGGTTGTGCACTCATTATTTGTATAATGTAAGGCTCATCTGCCCTCCACAGGGGCAGCACGGAGAGGCAAACCCGTCGGGGATATGGACTTGTTATTGTAACGTCCCCGACCCTCCGACCGACGAAGAGGACGCTACGATACATCAAATCATCCGGGCATCTAGCCCCATGAACATGAACATGCATACTTATAATGCTGAAGCATGATAATTAAACATAAACATATTACGAAGCATAATCATTCATATACACAACGGAAGCAAAACATATCAATCAACACTCATGCATATACAGATCAACATTTAACATGTATATCATCATTCATCAACGGTAAATATGATTGCAGACACCAGTTAGGTAAGAATACTTAGGATCATGTACATATTTCTTAAACAAAGAAACATGAAAAACATTATGAGCTCTAGTACTAGCAGGCAATGCAAGTCTATATGCAACAGGCCCTATTCTTTCAAGCACTTCAAACGGCCCACAATATCTAGGTGACAACTTGGCACAACTTCCAAGCTTCAAGGAACTTTTCTTTGCTTTCACTCTAAGGTAAACATAATCCCCAACACTGAATTCTCTGTTCATCCTATGCTTATCTGCATAGTTTTTCTGTCTGTTGTGTGTTGTTTTCAGATTCTGTTTGATCTTTACAACTCTTGCTCCATTTCCTTGAGCAATTCTGGTCCAGGCACAACCCTGTTCACTGGATTATCCCAAGTCACTGGTGTCCTACACCTTCTTCCATACAAAGCTTCATACGGACTCATCCCCAAGGATGCTTGCTATCCATTGTTATAAGCAAACTCTACCAAGTGTAAGTAATCTTCCCACTTGGTTGGTTTGTCCATCACATACATGTGAAGCATATCTTCAAGCACCCGATTAACTCTTTTTGTCTGCCCATCTGTCTGAGGATGGTATGCAGTGCTGAAGTTTAGCTTTGTACCCAAATCTGCAAACAATCCCTTCCAGAAATTGGAAGTGAACTTAACATCTCTGTTAGAAACTATTGCCTTCGGCCGCACCATGCAATTTGAAAATCTCCTTCATGAAAATCTTTGCAATGTCATCAGTCTTATGCGTAGACTTCACTGGTATAAAATGTGCTGCTTTTGTCAACCTGTCTACCACAACCATGATGGAATCATGTTGTCTCCAAGTCATTGGCAATCTCGTGATAAAATCCATTGAAATAACTTCCCATTTCCATTCCGGAATTGGCAAACGCTGCAACAGACCTGCTGAATGTTGATGCTCAACCTTTACCTGTTGACATTTCATGCACCTTGAAATGTACTCAGCCATGTCCTTTTTCATTCCTGGCCAAAAGTACCGCTTTCTAGCTGTAGCAATTGTCTTCTGATATCCTGGGTGACTAGAATACGGAGCTTGATGGATTTCATCCATAACAACTCTCCTCAAATCCGCTACATTCGGAATATAAATTCTTCCTTTATAAGTGAGAAGTCCATCTTCTTCCAATTTATATCCTTCATACTTCTTCTCAAGACTTTGCTGCTGCAATTTGTCTTTTACCTGCTCATACAATTCATCTCTGGCAACATGATTACCAATCTGCTGCCTCAAATATGATTGGCAAATACTAAGAGATGCCACATGCATTTCCTGTACCTTCCTGCTGAGTGCATCAACTACCTTGTTCTCTTTTCCTTTTATGTGCTTGATTTCAAAATCAAACTCACATAGAAATTCCAGCCATCTTGCTTGCCTAGCATTCAGAGTAGGCTGATCAAACAAATACTTCAGGCCACAATGGTCTGTCCTGAGCTCAAATCTTCTACCCATCAAGTAATGTCTCCACATCTTGAGAGCATGTACTATGGCTGCAAGCTCTAGATCATGAGTGGCATAGTTCTTCTCATGGTCCTTCAGCTTTCTTGACTCATAACATATCACGTGGTTGTCCTGCATAAGGACTCCTCCAAGCCCTTGTCCGCATACATCGGTACATACCATAAAATCTTTCATTGGATCTGCAACCTTCAATACTGGTGCACTGGTGAGAAGATTCTTCAACCGCTGGAAGCTTTCTTCACACTTCAAAGTCCATTCGAACTTCATCCCCTTCTTTTGCAAAGAAGTGATGGCATGTGCAACCTTGGAAAATCCTTCAATGAATCTCCTGTAGTATCCTGCAAGTCCCATAAAAGATCTTACATCCGTCACATTTCTTGGAGTAGGCCAATTCATAATGGCTTCGATCTTCTCAGGGTCTACTGATATACCCTCTTCTGAGATAATGTGACCCAAATACTGAATTCTATCTCTGTAGAAGTCACGCTTGCTCAATTTTGCATACAACTGATGTTCCTTGAGCACTTGCAATGTTAGTCTCAAATGCTCTTCATGCTCTTCCTCACTCTTAGAATAAACAAGAATGTCATCAAGGAAAACAAGAACAAACTTGTCCAAATACTTGCTGAAGACACTGTTCATAAGGCACATAAATGTAGCTGGTGCATTTGTGAGACCAAATGGTACCACTACAAACTCATGATGTCCATACCTTGTCTTGAAGGCTGTCTTATGAATGTCTTCATCCTTGATTCTCACCTGATGGTAACCAGACCTCAAGTCAATCTTGGAAAATACCTTTGCTCCTCTCATTTGATCAAAGAGGTCATCAATCCTAGGCAAAGGATATTTATTCTTCACAGTAACCTTGTTCAACTGTCTGTAATCAATACATAACCCGAGTGTACCATCTTTCTTCTTCACAAACAAAACCGGTGCTCCCCAAGGAGACACACTCGGTCGGATATAGTTCTTTTCCAACAACGCTTGCAGTTGCATCTTCAACTCTAGCATCTCCGGTGTACTCATTTTGTAGGGTGTCTTGGACACTGGTGCTGCTCCTGACACAAGTTCAATGGTGAAATCAATGTCCCTCTTTGGAGGAAGCCCTGGAATCTCATCAGGAAACACATCCCTGAATTCTTGTAACACCTGATAGTCCTCCAACCTAGGAGTTTCATCTCCTGTGGGTTCCAGAATATGAGCTGCATACAACTGGCAACCCTTCCTACGGAACTTCTTCAACTCCATTGTTGAAACCTGTCTTACTGAAATTACCTTCGGAATACCTTTCACAATTACTGGGTTTCTTTTCTCATCCGTGCATTCAAAAGTCTTGTTATAGCAGTCAAGCTTCACTTTGTGAGCTTCTAACCAATCCATTCCAATGAGAATATCATAGGGACCAAGCGGTAGAACATTCAAATCTACACAAGTGATCAATCCATTCATAACCAATGGACACTTCTCTACCAATTCATTGACCTTTCTCTTAGTTCCAGTGGCTAGCTGAACTAACCAAGGTTTCCTATGCTTTACCTTCTTAAAAGCACAAATCTCCACTACCCTAGAAGTAATATAACTGTGAGTAGAACCAGGGTCAATCAAAATAGAAACAGATTGTTCAACAATCTTACCTGCTGTTGCTGCCTTTCACACACCTGGGTCACGTGGCAGAAATCTTCAAGCCACTCGGTGTGTCCTTGGGGGCAAGTCTCGAGTCAAGGCTGTTACCTTGTTCTTGACTCCTCCGTTTAGGCTCAACTCCTAACGAAGCCAAGGGGGGTAGACCCTCTTAAGTTACTAAGGATAATTACTTAGTATGGTGATGTTAAACTGAATGAGTTACTTAGGAGTTTGAAATTTAACTATAGACAATCAAAGATGACAAGATACAAAAATGAACACACGAAAGCACAATGCTGAGACACAATACATATATAAAGCAAGAAAATAACCAGTGCCTTAGAATGGAGTCAAAAAATAAAATCAATGTACTTGCATGTGCTTGGAGTCAATGTGCTTGCGATTGCCTCTTGGTACGTTTTAAGTTAAATTTAAGGTGTGAGTTGATTAAAATTAGGCGAAGGGATAGACTCCAGATATACCCGAGAGTACTTGGAGTATGTCCAAAACTAAACCTTCACGGCTACCTGCAAGGAATATGTGGGCTGAATGGAGTCTCTGGGGCTATTGTTCATAACTCACCCGTTAGGGTGTGACAGAGATCGGCCCCCCGAGGTCACTTTTCAGAAGTTCCTGCTTCCTTTGGGTATTTTGCCACCGTGATTGTTTGATCTAGGTGTTGGATTTTCACCTGATGGTTTGTCAATTTGGGAGAGTGAGTCCTAATTATACTAGTCACTCAAGTGCTTTTGATACAGCTTGACTGATCGGACGAACCGCAGCCAAGTGTAGAGCATACACATCGGAGTCTTGTCAATTTTAGTAAATTTTAAAAATGGGTGTTCTTGTTAAAAAGAAAACCCTCCAGGAACCTCTTTCGATCCAAGTGGATCTCAATCGGGGAATCAAGGAGGGGTTAATTTTATAATAGCTGAAAAACAAATGATGAAAAGGAAAACACAGATACACAATTCTGGTTTTCTAATTAGTCCTACCACGAATCTCTTTCCCCTTTCGGGTCAATCAGGAAGTCGTGGGGTAAGTATTAAGATTACTTTGAAATATCAAATATGGAAGATGAAATTGATAATGAATTAAAGTATACTATCCTGTAGATTAGAGCTACGCTAGTTTGAAAAGGGATGAACAAAAAGGTAAAAAAATGACACCGACGCAAATCCCCCCGGGAGGGATGGGGAATGGGCTCGAAAGAGCCTATTCAAAAATTATTTTTATTAACAGCGGTTACAATATCAGAGAACTGATATAATGCCTCTTGATCCTTATACAGAGTGAAATCAAGAGCTTACAAAGTGTGAAAATTAAAGGTTTTAGTCAAATGGGAGACCCTTGGGGGGATTTGAACGCTCCTGAGGCCACTTTCGAACAACTACTTCCTTTATTTTCTGTCAAACCTGCTAAAAACCAGCAAGCATATTAGACTAAAATATGCCCAAAAACACTTTGAAAGTACCTTTGGGTCAGCTTACTTTTAACAAAAAAAAACTAAGTTAAAACTAGTTAAAAAGGGTAAAAAGGAACCAAGGAAAGCAGGCTTTCCTTGGGATCTTGGCTTGCCTTTTGGGCAGCCAATAAGATGTGCACTTTTATTGCAGAATATGAAAATTTAACGTACAGCGAAGGAAACTACCTTAACAGCAAGCTACAAATTTTCATTTAAATGCTTGCAAAAAGAGGGTAATTTCGACTAGATCTCTTAAAATGTAACTTTATATGCAAAACAAAACTGAGATCTAGACTTAGGAAAGGACCTTACTAACTAGATCTATGTGGAATTTTCTTAATGAGACAGATCTGAGCAATAAGACTCCTTAATAGTAACTGGTTTGGAGAAAATTTTAAGATTTTTAAAGGAGGAAAAGGAGAAGAGAAGTGCTTGTTGCTGAAGCAGATCTGCAAAGGAAACTTGGTAGTGAAGCATCGAGGGGCACAATCTTAGCAATCTCTGTTGGAACACCAATGGAATCAAACCTGAACCATAGATCTTCCAATCACAGCAAACCTGTAAGCTACACAACAAATCCTGCAAACAAAACCATTAAATCTGAAGATACATATGAGAAGTAGATGACACAGCATGCAAATAATCTTATTTAGCATACAGGTATTAGCTCATTCAAACATATGCATCAAAATAGAAGTAAGTAAGCTTACTTACAATGATCTATCCCTATGATTCCAATAACCATTTAGGCAGACAACAGTTAAGTGCAAAAAATTGAAAAAATAGCAGTTTCACCTCAAATGCAGCATGATAATGATGATCCACACATGAAAGGTACTCCACAATTGAGCCTCCAAAGCTTCTCTTTATTTCAACAAATGATGATCAATACACAATTACAATAGCAAGCCCTTCAATCCAGCTCTAACTAGCTTGGAAGAGGGAGCTTCATCCTGGATATATACAAAAAACAGTACATCCAGCCCAGGGGGGGCGCAATTCCTCAAGGAATCAGATCAAATCAGCTGATGGAGAGTCAATCAATGCAGATCTGCAGCTGAACTGAGCCTACTTGTCAATCGGGGCCCTCATTGAGCTGACACATGAACCCATAAACCAACACATCAGTCCACAGAGCATCCAGGAGAGTCCACACATGTGGAGGAGAGAGAGAGGGCAAAATTCCCCATGAAGATAGCTAAAGCTTAACTCTGGATCTGATTTGATCACCTCCTTCAGTCAAGGATTTGTCAGATCTAGTCAATCTGCTTCAGATCTGACTGATTTCAATCAAATCGGCTGAGAATCCATTGATTTATGATTTTGGATTTGCTCCATTATTCATCAATTTATTAATTAAAATAATCAATAATTGATTTTTGGGGCTTTCTGACCTGAGTGATGGAAAATCATTCAAAACTAGGAAATAGTGGGTCCATGGGTTTACATGGTGCTCTTAGCTTGAAAATGAGCACCTACATGACTGAAACTGATTATTTGGCCCACTTTTATTACGAAATCAATTTTTCCAATTAAATTATAAAAAAATAGCCTAAGTTTTGGAAAAATTAAATTTTTAATAAAAAACACTGAAAAAACTAAAAAATTGAAAAAACCTAGGGGGACTTAGACATGTTCATATGACTCGACCATGATGTCTAGCATGCTTATACATTGACACATAGACTCTAATAACCTCAATAGGCCTAAATGCCAAGCTGACCACCCCAACTTGGAGGTATGGAGTGAAAAACTCAGGAATTATCAGTCGTTTATTCAACAACCAATAATAACCAAGGGAAAAAACACCCTGGGCTGATCGGATTGACAAATAAAGTCTAAGAGACCGAGTCTTTTACAGACACTATCATGCTAGAACATTTATTACAATTCCCCCATGGGGTATGAACATGTGATAAAGTACAACAAGCACTTCCCAGAAGTACTTCCAAAGGTCTTTTGAAGTCCGAACAAGTTAACCCTGTCCGGTTCACCAGGCTCACTTGATAAAAAACCACTAAGTACAAGTTAGGTGGTAACACCTGCAACTTCAACCACAGTTGACTAGTGATCTGCCTGGCGGTCCTCCAGTGCTACATAAATTCTAGGGACTGCTCTTGCTACTTGACCCACTGTTTCTGCTTCCCGAATGTTATAAGCTGGGTTTGCACTTTCATTCTCAAGTGGACAATATTTGCGCAAGTGGGGTCCTTCACATTTCCAACATTTGAGTCGACCTTTATTCTGATGTGGCTGTTTAGGCTTTCCACTTGTCAGTCCAATTGGATTACTCGCAGCTTGGGATGGCTGCTTCTGCTGATCCCTGAATCTAGAAGGTTGAAACCTTTTCTTCTTTGGTCAAACTTCTCCTTCTTTTTGTCCTTCCATGCCTTATGGTAATCAGGTTTACCTTTGCTTTGCTCATAGAAATATTTAGCCTTCCTTATTGCTTCTTCGAGAGTTCTCGGTTCATAGAACTCAATTCTATCTTTGTAAGCTTGAGGCAATCGACTTAGAAACCGCTGGACCTTCACTTTTTCATCTCTGATGTACCAGACATACCTCAACAATTCCAAGAACTTATTTGCATATTCATCCATGGTTTGCTGTCCCAATCTCAGCTCATGGAACTCCTTAATCTTATCATCATAATACCTGTCAGAGAGGTATTTCTGCCTGAAATACTTCTTGAACTGTTTCCACTTTAGTTTCCTTTCACTGATCTTCTTTACTTGCTTGAAGTGTTCCCACCAAATGGATGCTCTTCCATTCAGATTGAATATGGCAACTCTTGCCTTCATGTTTCCTGAATAGTCCTGTACTTGAAAGTACTTCTTTATCCCAAGAAGCCAAGCTTCAGCTTCTTGTCCCGTTTTGATCTCACCATCAAATGTAGGAGGTTTAGCTTTCCTGAATTCATCTCGAGAGCGATCCCTATGGTGTTTTCTTCTTCTCCTTTTATGAGGAGATGAACTTGTATCTCCACTGGATTCTTCAGAATCAGATTATCCACTAGAATTCTTTCTCCTTCTCCTAGTGCTGCTCTTACTGCTTTCTGGTCTTGATGTACCTCGTCCAGAATCTATCTTTTTCTGTAAGTCGGTCAAACTCTGCAACATGGCAGCATTCAACTGATGCTGCTCTTCCTGGGCTTTAATCAAGCTTCTCATGGTGGCTGCAACCTCGGACGGTGTCTCTTGGAATCTCCTTCCATTAGACTCTATGTCATCATTTTCATTCTGGACATTTTCTCCCATGGCATCTCTTGCACGCTCGTAAGAATCTCGAGCATCATACCCATCATGGGTTCTTATGACTGAACCACCTCTTGCTTTACCACATTGTTCTTTCTGGAGTACTGCTTTTGGAAGTTGTCTATAATTTTGCAATGTGTTAGTAACAAACTGTTAGATGCATATCATTAATATAAATCAAAACTACTTACTTTCCTCTTTTGGAAATTCATAAAACACAATCTTGCTTAAAACACAAAATTTTTCTTTCTTTCTTTTCAACCCTGTGACCGTTGATAATCTGCCGAAATCTGCTGAAAGACAGTTGAAAACTGCTTGAAAAATCACTGAGAATTTCTCTCGAAAACCCCAATTTCCTTAGGCCCAATTGGACCTCTTCCCAGCTATCTTTCTGATACTTCGGTGGTCAAAACACCTAGTTCATCGACGGTCTGTTTGCTTACTTCTCTTCGGCGTTTCGGTGGTCAAATTGACTAAACTTCCGATCTGTATCGGCGAGAAAATCGTCTGTTCATCGAGTGCGCAGTCCCTTGAGCAGCCGCAACGGTGGAAAGTGTTCCTCCTATGGTTTCCGTGGACATCCTTCGGCTGTCGGGCCTACTATCCATCAGGTGGATAGTGCTTTAAGCTGTCGCAACGGCGGGTTCACGATCCTTTGATTCCGTCCGATCGACGACCTGACCCTTAAAATTTTTTCGATGACCTTATACTTTTCAAAATTTTTCTTCTAATCGGGTCTCTTCCCTGCTAACTCTCCGCTGTATTGGTGGGTTGTTCGTTTATTTCTTCTGCCGTATTGGGTCCGCAGTGGCCTATTGTCCTGAGTCTTATCGGCGATCCGTTTGTTTAACTTTGTCCGCCGTATCGGGTCCATGCTGCGTCGGCGGTCGGGGGCTCTACGCATCAAACGGTTAGTCTTTCCGGCTTCCGCAACGGCGGTCCACGACCTTTCTATGTCTTCTGCAGCTCACGACTTTGTCTGCAGTCGGAGCGGCTATTCTCTTGCGGCATCGGCACTGGGATGCACTTGTCGTCGGGTGATTAGTCCTTTATGTGGCCTCAACGGCGGGCAGCAGAGTCACTATGGTCTCCGTTGGGCGCTCGTCGGAGGTCGGAGCAGTTGTTCATTGCAGCATCAGATGGATAGTTGACTATGCAGGCGCAACTGTGGTTCACCTTCACTAAAACGTTTTCGATCGGCGATCCGATCCACTAACATTGCCCGATGGTCGATGATCTCGTGCCTTAGAGAAAATTTTGAATTTTCTTCTTGCCTTGTCTTCCGCCGCATCGGCTCTTCCATCTTCTATTCATCGCCGACCGAAATCAACTGTTCTCTTCCGATCAACAAACTGAAGCACATCGGCATCAGCAGTCAAAGCTTTTCCTCGTCGGAAGACTAGTGCTCCAGGCTTCCGCAACGGCGGGTGCACGAACCACTAACGTCTTCCGATGGCCGATGATTTCGTTACTTGGAAAAATTTCTGAATTTTCCTGCCACAATTTTCTGATCGCTGTTGGGCAGAGGGCAACTTGCCTCTACTATTTGATCTTTCATGGCCCATTCAGGCCCATGCTGCAACCAGAGCTCTGATACCACACTGTAACGTCCTCGACCCTCCGACCGGTGAAGAGGACGCTACGATACATCAAATCATCTGAGCATCTAGCCCCATGAACATGAACATGCATATTTATAATGGTGAAGCATGATACTTAAACATAAACATATTACGAAGCATAATCATTCATATACACAACGGAAGCAAAACATATCAGTCAACACTCATGCATATACAAATCAACATTTAACATGTATATCATCATTCATCAACGGTAAATATGATTGCAGACACCAGTTAGGTAAGAATACTTATCTTATTAAGAACTTGTTCTGCAACCAGCTACGTCGCTGCAACGTTCCACCCAACCATAGGGCTGCGTGCTCCTTAATCTCTCAGCAACGCTGCCACCCCCGAGTCGGGCATGATTCCCCAAAGAATAAGGAACTAACAGGCTTATACATAGCCAAGGATAACAACACCACAAGGGTACACAGTTCAGCCAAGCCAACACAGTTGGGTTTATCAGGCGAACATCAGATTAGCCAAGCCAACCAAGTTGGGTTTATCAGGCCATCCAGGAGCTGGGAAAGGCTAAATGCTAAGCTCGTGAGCTCATTGAAGAGCTACAGACACCAACACAAGAGCCAACCTAGCTTCTAGAACACCCACACACACCCAACACAAGGAAATCAGTCCCTTCTCTGCAACGCAGTCCCTTAGAGCCTGATCTCCCTTCCAGTGCTATTTAGGGGTTGTGGAGAAGAAAGCAAGCTCAGTAGCTCTGTCTGTGTGGTTCTAAACCCACCACGTTTATCAAGCACCTCAGGCCCTCATTCACCACTCCAATGCAGTTCGAGGACAAAACCACCGCATGCAAGCAACCAAACAACTATTCAACCTTTTATAGGGGAAAAACACAGTTCATCAATTGTAGGAACTCACAACAATCTTCAACCGATACCACCATAAAAAGGGAAAACACAGCCAAGCAATCGTGGGCAAACATCAACCCACAAACAATCATGAACCCATAGCACACAATTCCTACTGCAGTCGTTGGAAAACTTGCACAGACCAGAAAATGGGAAAAGAACTGTTGATGAAATTGTCATTGATGCCAACATGGACTGGATGTCATTGATGCCACCACCTTGCTGAAGATGTTGAAGAAGTGCCTAGACCCACAAGTTGGTCATGAAGCCCACTGCTTGCACTTGATGTAGATCCATTGATGAAATTGTACCTTTGATGATGCTCTTCAAGTCCTTGAAGTTTTTGTAGCTCTAGTCTCCCTTGTGGTTAGATGGCATGGAAACACTACTCTGTTAGGTCGGCTCCCTTTTGGTTAGGTCGGCTCATCATCAAATTGTTATGTGATGTCGGCCCAAAAATTTATTGTTATGTCGGCTTCAAAAATAATAATAAAAATTATCAAAATATGTAAGGTCGGCTTCAAATTTAAAATATTTTAATATAGCAGGTCGGCCCTAAGAAAATGTGAAAAATGGGTATAAATACCCTTTCAACGACCTCATCTAGGTGACATAATTCGTGGTTAGCTCTGAGATTGGACTGAGGCAGAATCTCGGTGGCAGCAGCAGGAAATTTTTTTTGGGGACAGCGTGGGAGCATTAGGAGCAGTCAAGCAGACCCGAGTTCTTCCCATATAGACTGTGCAACAGTCTTTTTGGTTTATGAAGTCAACAAAAAAACAGCAGGCTATACATACCCGAATTTTTTCCAGTGCTAAATTTTCTTTGGGTATGATGTGATAGAAATTGATCTTCGCTGATATGACTGAAAACTACTACAGACCCGAGCTTTGTGCAGACCTTTTTGTTTTGGTTCTTGTTTACTACTGGGAGAAGTAGGAGCAGGTTGATCAAGGTCTTTTCGTAAGTCAACCTAGCAGCAACATACATCTAGCATCCAAATTGTTTTGGGGTTCAAAACAGTCAACCTTTTTTGGGGATCTGAATTTGTGTTCACTGCTGGCTTGCAGCTACAAACTCGAATTCTTCAGGGACATGTTCCCTTCTGTCCTCCTGCCATGATCCAAATAAGTATGAGTTTATAACTCACTTCAGACCCTAGTATGCAAGGTGACAAAGCAAGTGTCTGTTGCTCTCATACAACACCAGAATTGACAAAGTGGGCAAATTTATAAGTTTCAGGCTTGGAATTGAAGGTTGACAGTTCTAATGAGTTTTCACAGCCTTGAAGGTCTTCATACAATCCTAGCATCATACACAGTCTGCATTTGAAGGTTAAGTCAGTTGAAAGGACAAGGGCATACCTCTTCCATCCATGGCAAGACACTTGTACAAACTTGAGAACAACCAAGGTTGATCTCTGCAAAATTTGGATGATATATGACAGCCCAAAGTTTGCAGACCTGATTTTTGGATTAGTTGTCTGAGTTGTTTTGCGATGTCCATTCTTCTCAAGGAGCATATCTACTGGAGATTAAAGTACAGCACGTCGTGACTTCATTGGAGGCTATCATTCCTGTAGCAACATGTTCCTCTTTAAGTTTATATTTCTTGTAGCAGATAGTCCATTCTCTTCTCTGTGAACAGGTGTGGAAGGAGATTGAATTTTGTGGGAGATTACAAGTCCTTGGTGATATTTTTTTTTGGAACCAAATATCAAGTGCAAACTCTACTTTTCAAGTTCCAGTCCTACAGTGACAGCCACAGGAGAGTGCTCTGAACTCGGGGAAGCCCTAACTGGAGTATCATTCCAAGGTCTTACAGTATGCACAAACCCTAGGGTTTGATGATGGTACAGTGATGAAGTGAGGGTGCCCCCAGTGTAAGTCTTGACATTCACTAATCAAGACAAGCAGCAGATGAAGAAGCAATTTGACTGTTGACAGACAGCTCTAAGGTATGTTCTTTAAGTCATCTGCATGAGGTAAGTTTGAACAAGTAAAAACAGTGAATGATTACATTATGTGCAATGATGGACAGTAGCATATAATGTACAAGCATATAGTGTTTATGCAAAAGTCAGTGATTGGTACAAAGATCAGTAAGTATGTGAATTAAGGTGAGCTCTGATATTCGGTACACATCTTAAGCAGTCACAATGGAGAAGTGAAGCAGATGTGAGAATCTTTTTATGAATTAGGGTGTACTTATTCTGAGGAAATTCGATGATTGATATAGGCACAACAGTCTGTTAGTACAACATCTTTTATATTCTTATCTCTGATCTTTTTAGGCATGTAGAATCAGGTGAAAATAGCTTTGAGATTTTTGGGTGTCCAGTAAGGCAGCTAAGGTAAGGAATTTCAGGTGAAAGGAAGACGAAGGCAACAACAGTGAAGAGCAGTGAAGAAAAGGATCAAGGACAGTCATTTGAAGATGCTTTTGAAGTGGAAGTATGAAGGCTTAGCAGGAGTATTATAGCTTTGGCTAGGCCTTAATACTGAGGCATCCCTAACACAGTTGAATATTGAGATTATAGCTATTGAAAAACAGATTCAATGAACACATACAGTAATGAAGTCAGTCTGACTTATGCAGTGATGTGTGAAGTAAATCCATTGTGATTTATATTCTAATATGATGATGCCTACACCTATGGTATGATGGGATGATATCTCAATGTTATATATGCACAGTGATGAAGGATGATGTAAATGTACAGTGACAATAATTTGACAGAGATGTATTTTCCATAAAGCTCTGGTTTTGTGTAGTAAGCAGTAGTGTTGTATGAACTTGTATCCAATATATATATATGTCGATGTAGTTTGGTGGCAGAAACATAATGTGCAGTAACAACAGTTATACAATGATTGACTCTTGATGACATAAGCAGCGACAGAGTTAATTGACTTGGCAATGATTTGAAGGCAGTGGCTAGATGACAGTTTGACAGAGGACACCACAGAATTGGCTTTGGTTCACTTGTGCAGCAACAAATCTACACACTCTTGAGGTGTTACATACACTGCAGTGCATCCATGACATGATGTGGTTCACTTGTGCAACAACAAATCTACACACTCTTGAGGTGTTACATACACAGCAGTGCATCCATGACATGATGGTGATGAGTGAAGAATGGATGACTCAGCAGTGTATTGAGGAGCTGTGATTGTTGGTTGATGTGCACAGATGTTTGAGCAGAGATTGAGACTATGACCAGTAGCAGAGATGATGAGCCAAGATGATGAGCAGCATTGACGAGCAGGAAAGATGAGCAGAGATTAATGAGCAGCAGTGAGAAGTGGTACAACAGAGTTGATGTGATGAGCAGAGAAGATGAGCAGCTTTGATGTGTCAGAGATTTCTTGATGGTTACACAAGTTTTCTGTATTGTAAATGCAAGCTTGTCTTGCTTTTGAGGTTAGGATACCTCAAACCCTTCTTAGCAGGGTCTAAGAAAACCAGGTAGGGTCCTGGATTAAGAGTAGGTGCTCTATTTATCAGTAGGTGCTGATTTTGCCTAACGGTTGTAGCCGAATCACAATTAATATAAAAAGATTACAAATTTATATGATGTGGTGTTCTTCTGTGTTATGGCTCTTGATGATTTAATTGATTTTGATTTGTGAATGCTGAAGTGAAAGATGCTTATGGAATGATTAAGAGATTGGTAGAATAATGAAATGATGAATTGGTAGTTAAGTGTGACAGGTCAAGAAAAATTGTAAAAATTGCTTTACACTGATTCACGCCCCCTCTCAGTGTCTACATTTTCATACTGGCCTTAATCATAAATCATGTCAAAAGAGAATAACCTAAAGCTATTCTTTGACCTTAGAATCCATATTTTTTAGAAGAGATAAGTAATGTTCCCCACAAGTAAAAATTCCACCTACTCTCGAGTTATCACAAAGAGATATTTGAGAGACAAGTTCTGATAACAAGTATAGGATGAACTAGTAATCCATAGGCACAACATGAATGATAATGAAAACAGGTCTTATCAAGCACTGTTTGAAATAACAAATAAAAAATATACATGTCTGAATCAAAATATCAGAAACTATCTTAATCATACAAGGAGTGGTTAAGAATGATATGCAAGGAGTTATCCTTAATTGTCACTACAAACTACAAGTTAAGAAAATTTAAGATACCTTACGAGTGTAATTACCCTTTTCAAATAATAATTCATGAGATGCTTATAGAGATAAAGTATCCATGATCAAACTGCAAAACCACTTGTTAGATGATTCAATTTATTCATAAAAACATAGAAAGCAAAAGAGTCGCATGTAATTTATTTTATTAGAAGTGACTCTTATTTATTCATATAAGCAAATACATTTCTACATATATACAAGTGATGATAACCCAAAATGATTTATGGATCAAGAGGAGGAGGAATAACTTCCTCTTCAATCAATTCCATTTCTCTGTGTTGTAAAACATTTTGTACGAAATCCTATCTAGATGTTGGTTGGTGGTAAAGCCTAAGTCTATGTCATTCACTATAAAGGAAACTTCTGAGTTGTCAATTGTTTTAATTTTTACTGATCCATTGTCAAAAGCTGTAACTACTTCATAAGGGCCCAACCAATGGGTAGTTAATTTTCCTTTAAAGTTTTTAAATCGTGAATCGAATAGTAGTGCCCAATATCTGACATTAAATTGCTTTTGCTTGATAAATTTATCATTCCATTGCTTCCGTTGATTCTGTATTAGCATTGTTCTTTGGAGGGCATCCTGTTTAATTTCATCTAATTCATTAATCTGTAGGATTCGTTGTTTCTGTGATTCATCCAACTCCATACCTAACTGTGCTGCCATACAAAAGGTTTTAACTTGAAATTCAATAGGTAAAAGGACTTGTTTCTCATATATTAACTCATAGGGGGTATGTATGGTAGTATTTATCCATGTTATCCTATAGGCCCATAAAGCATTTGGAAGTCTATTCACCTAATCCTTATGATGTAAGTGAATGGTCTTGGTTAAAATAACTTCTAATACTTTATTGGTTGATTCTACTTGGCCATTAACCTGAGGATGGTAAGGTGAAGACTTGCAATGTTGGATACCATACTTCGTAGTGAGCTCTTGCATTAATTTGGAAGTGAATTGAGTACCTTGGTCTGTGACAATTTCTTTGGGTACACCAAATCAGGTAAAGATTTCTTCATATATGAATTCTACTATAGATTTCTCTGTATCCCTAAACAAAGATTTAGCTTCTACCCATTTGGTAACATAATATGTGCAAACCAAGATATATTTCTTTTTACGAGACATGGGAGAGATTGGTCCTACGAAATCAAGAGCCCATTTTTCAAAAGACTCAATCAGGACTTGAGGGTGTAAAGGAATTTGGTCTGATGTCGTAGGTCTGCCCATTCTTTGACAACTTTCACATCCTTTAATGTACTTGGTAACATCCTTAAAAACCCTTGGCCAGTAATAACTAGAGTGCAGTACTTTGTATGCTATCCATCTATCGAAAAAGTGTCCTCCACATGGTCCATCATGGCATGCTCAGAGGATGTCTTTCATTTCATCCTCCTGCACACATCTTCTAATAATAAGATCTGGGCCAGTGTGAAAGAGGTCATTATCAACCCAGGAATAGTTAGAGCTTTGTACTATTATGCGGCGTTTCTCGTATGGAGCCAAATGGTGTGGTACTTTTCTAGTTGCTAGATAGTTTGCAATATCAGCAAACTAAGGGGTTTGAATAGATACAACAAATAGATGTTTGTCAGGAAAAGTATCATCAATAGGTTTAGTATCATTATTGTGTTGTATAGGAGAGAAAATCCGCTACTAAGTTTTCTTTACTAGGTCGATCAATGACGGTAATATTAAATTCTTGTAATAGGAGAATCCATCAGGTAAATATACCATTGGTGATCAGTTTATTCATTAAGAATCTAATGGAAGAGTGATCAGTGTGCACAAAAAATTTGTACCCTATAATATAATGGCGGAATTTATTAATATAATAGACTACTGCCAAAAATTCATTTTTAGTAACGGTATAGTTTAGTTCAGTAGGAGAAATATTTTTGCTGATAA
This sequence comes from Pseudotsuga menziesii, assembly GCA_001517045.1. Taxonomy (NCBI): domain Eukaryota; kingdom Viridiplantae; phylum Streptophyta; class Pinopsida; order Pinales; family Pinaceae; genus Pseudotsuga; species Pseudotsuga menziesii. Next base: position 725,349 of record LPNX010588839.1, on the reverse strand, counting down.
AATAAATGGCATAAGGTGATTGTCCTTCTTTTTGGCCTAGGACTCCTCCTATGGCCGTATCAGAAGCATCAGTAGATATATGAAAGGGAAGGGTCTAGTCAGGGCCCCTAATTATTGGTGCTACTGATAGTTTAGCTTTTAAAATCTCAAAATCATTTTGACAAGATTCTGTCCATTGGAATTCTACATCTTTTATGAGCAATTTAAACATCAGTGCAGCTATCTTTGTAAATTTTTCAATAAAATGACGATAATAGCCTGCATGACCCAGCAAGCTTCTCACCTCCTTTTGGGTTTTTGGAGAGGGAAGGCCAACTATTACTTCGATCTTAGCAAGGTATACCTTAATTCCCTAAGAAGACTATATGGTGTCCTAAAACTATACCTTATGTCAGTAACATTTTACACTTTTCATGACTAAGAGCTAAGTTTGTCTCTTGACATCGGATCAAAACTTTCTCGAGGTTGTCAAGAGATTCTTGGAAAGTGTTAGCATAGGCTATAAAATCATCCATGTATACCTCAACACAGTCATGTATAATATTAGAAAACATGCCTAAGACTGCTCGCTGAAAAGTAGCAGGTGCATTACATAAGACAAATGGCAAAACTCGATAAGCAAATTCCCCCCAAGGACATGTAAAAGTGTTCTTATCCTGATATTCAAGTGCTATAAGGATCTGATTGTATCCACTATATCTGTCAAGAAAGGAGAAATACTGCTTACCTGACAAGGTATCTAATACTTGGTCAATAAAGGGAAAATGAAAGTAGTCTTTAAGAGTGGATTTGTTTAGTTCCCTAAAATCAACACAAATACACCATTTCCCTGTAACTTTCTTTGGGACTACCATTAGAGGAGACACCCATTTGCTATTAGAAATAGGATAGAAGAAACCAATGGTAAGGAGTTTTTGTAATTCTTCTTTTACTATATCCTTTAAAACAGGATTCATCCTCCTCTGAGGCTGTCTTACATGTGGCATATTTGGATCCATATAAATGTGGTGAATGCAAGTGTCAGGGTGTATACCCTTCATATCAGTGTATTCCCATGCAAATGATCAGCCTTTTTTTAAGAACCTTAAGTAGTTGAGCTTGTTGATCTTCACTTAACCCTGCATTTATGTGCATAAATTTTTTAGGGCCAACTTCACAAGGTATCGTGAAAGGTCCCGTATGCTCTTCAATTGTGAAGACACATGATGTTTCTGTAAACATTGAGAGAGCCATAGTTTCTTAAAACTCATCTCCAAATATTTGATCAAATTTAGAAAATGCCTAAGGAAAATCTATACTAGTGGTGGAGGAAATAAACTGATTCAATACATTCTCAGTAGTCTTCTCCTGCAATGCCCAAGAGAAATCACTAGGAAAGGAAAGGTCATCAAAATATTTGTCCCCAAAGGAACAATTTAACCACCATGAATTTTCAGGACTGGTTGTGCTGGGGGATATAAAATAAGTCTTTGGGTAGAAAACCCATTGGAAATGGTCATCTCTCCATCCCTACATCCTAAAAAAGAATTGGAAGTAGATAACCATGGTCTTCCCAAGATAATTAGATGTCCTTTAGAAGGATCCTTTGATTATATGACCATAAAGTCGACTGGGTATTCCCATGAAGCTACTGATACAATAATGTCATCCAGGACTCCAACAGGCTTTACGGTAGTATGATTTGATAGTTCCAAGATGGAAGGGGTAGGTCAAAGAAATTGTCCCAACTATAAATCTTCTAAAACTGTGGTGGTCATCATATTGATGGCCGATCCTAAATCGATTAATGTGTTATCTATGGTGGTATTATTTATAATTATAGTCACTAATGGGACTCTGGATTTGTATATTTTGCAATTCGGGACTGATCTGACATATATTCAGACATTTCTCCTATGACATGAATTGTAAGGGGGTATTTTTGTTTCTTCCCTGGGCGTTTAATGCATAATTCATTTATTACCTTACTGCAAATTGGTATGTCTTTAATATCTTGCAATAAATGGATTTTGATACAAATATGCTTTTATTTATTCAATATATCATACTCGAAATGCACTACAGTTTTTTCTATTACTAGTCTTGCTCGAAATGGAGGAATTCTTTGTTCCTAAATAGGTTCTTGTGGAGGATGGGTAGGTACTGGAAATTTTGGAACGTTCACATCCTCCAAGATGGCATCATTCACGGGTTCATTTGAATCTTCTACTTCTTTTTTTTCCTCATGAATGATGACTGATGTTCTGGGTTTATCATTAACAACTCTTCCAGATCGTAATTAAATCTCATGTATAGGTACGGTCGAAACAAGGTAGGATGGAAGAGTTTACAACTCAATATTGTTAAGAGCTTGAGTTGGTTTATTATTAGGGTTAGTTATTGGTAGTGCAGGTAATAATTTCGATTGTGGAGGATTTGTATTTTGGAAGTGATGAGGTTGTTGTGCAATGAGAGGAACCGGAGGTACAAATCCAGGAAAATGCTGTTGGAAATTTGGTTGATGATGAGGATAAGGATGATTAGGTGGAGGGATAGGTTGTGACTGAGGGTATGGCTATCCTCTCCACCCTTGTGACCAATACTGTTTCTATGGAAATTGAGGAGGAGGACACTGAGGTGGCCAACTCTGCCAACTAGGATTGTTCCATTGTTGGGGTTGTTGGTACGAAGAGTAATAGGGTGGGGATTGTGGTGGAAAAATATGGTATGATGGTTGATCTCTAGATTTCTGAGGCCTCCTAGATGTTTCACCTACATCCCCACTCTTCTAGATGTCTTGCAATCCAGGAAAGGATGGACAATTATCTGTTGGATGTTCCTCTGTACAGATGTGACATATAGAGATATTGTTTAACGGACATTCCCTTTGGGGATGTTTTGTTCTACACCTTGGATAGAAAATACTCATTGCTTCCAATTCTTCATCTTTCCTTTTTTTGGCTTGTAAAGCATCTAATTGAGAACTCATGGCTCCTAAGATTTCAGTCTTAAAATTTTCCAATAGGTTACCCAATTCCATCCTTGTAACCCCTCCTGAACTAGGAACGTTTCCTCTTACATTTCTAATATAAGGCTCTAAAAAGTTTTTCCCAACTTCCCCCCTACTTCTAGAATATTTTTTACACATCTCACCAATCTGTGCAAAGGTCTTATGAGATATATAGCCGAATTCCATGAGATTAAGACTCTCTAGCAAGTCCTTGGATATTCCTTTGAGAAAAAGTGTACGTACTACATCTTCTCGAAGGTCATGATACTTTGATTTATGAAGTGTATAAACGGATCTTTCGAGATAATCCTCTAGGATTTCATCTTCAAGTTGTTGTACCTTGAATATATCATGTCGAGAATATTTATGTTTGCAGTATTCTTGATACTTTCACAAGAATGAGGTTCTCTTGTCATCCCAAGTCCTGATAGTGGATTCACCTAATCCCATGAACCATCGCAAGGCCGAATCTTTTAATGTAGCGGGAAAGAGTTTTAGTTTGTGAGCATCTTGTAGATAATAATAGCTCCTACAGAGAATATCAAATTTGAACAAGAATGTGTCCGGGTTCTCATTACTTTTTCCATAAAAGGTAGGTAAAGAAGAAGGAGGGACGTTTTTCATATTTAAATCCAGTACAATATATAGAATAGGAAACCCGAAGGTAGCCTCAGTTTGATTTTCTCCTTATCCTTCATTATTTCTAAATTCAATACGATCTTCATTCTCTCCCCATCCCTCCATATAGGTTGTGTTTTTAATATAAATATACCTAGGAATCTCCTTTTGAGGTGATAATGGAGCGTCCCCATGCTCTGTTTCAGAAGAGATATTACCTTGGTCAATCGTTTTCTTATTGAAGCCTAGAGGGAAAGTAGGTTCTACTGTGGATGTCTCAATTTGTGAGATGAATGTATCTAAGGGGTTTCCAAAGAGGGCTTTTACCTGCTCAGGATCAACAAGGTCAACAATGTTCGGACTTCATACTAGTGAAAATGTCGTATCCTTTGGTTGTGTGACTAGTGGAGAACTAGAGGTTACTAGTTCTTGATCATTCTGAATTTCTTACAGAATGAGGTCCTTAGGATCTCTGTTCAAGGTTCCTTCTCCTTCTATGGTTCCCTTGGTAAGATGTCTTGGAAGAGTTTCTTTAGGTTTCCAAGTAGAATCACTCCCTTCAGGTGTTTTTCGATACCATTCTGGTGAGTTACTAGTTGGGATACTACGTCCCTTGGAAAAGTTAGTAGAAATGTTGATATATTTTCCCACCTTAATAAATCTACCCTGAGGATCTCTAAGTATGTTCATGAAAAGAAAACTAAATTAAAGGAAACTTATGCTATTACTAATGTTGCTGGGTTTAGGGGCGCCTGTTATAACAGACGTGCCAATTCTAAAAGAAGAAAAACAAGTACATGAAAAATATAGAAAAATAACACACTTACAAAAACAACAAAGGAACAACAAGGATTTGGGGCACCCCACTATAGTGGATGCGTCTGGATGTTACACCACAAAAATTTCAGGAATTTTGTAGTGAAGTCGTCTTTACGTCTTACTGTTCTCCCCTGCCTCTTGTTGTGTAATATAAAATTAATATATCTATCTATATAAACTTCATAAAGGAACCCTATTTATTCTACCTTATAAAACAACTCCCCGACAAAGGCGCCAAAAATATTGGGTGTGTTCTACTATCTTAAATACACCTAATATTTAATTATCGACTGGGGTTGGTAGACTTAGAGTTGATACAAAATATATGCAAAGATAAAAAGGATCCTAGGGTGTCGTGGAGATATTTTAATAAACAAAAGATCGAAATATATTTCAAAATGAAAAACCAAGTCAAACTCTTAAGACTATCTGGATAATCGGACTGGACTGGAGTATCAAATTATAAACAACTACTAAAAAATAAAGATACAAACAATAATACTTATAACTTCAGACACTAACTCATGCATAAAAATAATTATAACAACTGAACTGACAAATAACCAACTAACTACTCCTTAAGCGGAAGGTTGAGGTAAAAAGACAACTTATCTTACAAAAATAGAAAACTGAAAAAGTGAGTAGAAAAATTAATAAATAAAACTTTGAAAGAAGCAAGTAGAAAACTTAATAAAAATAATAAACATAAGCAAGTAGAAAACTTAATAAAGATAATTAAAATCTATTCTTCAATAATTACATACCAAAAACAAGAATGATTCCTATGGTTACAAATAATCTAACTTACTCTTAAAAATAATACATCTAACCCTAAACTCTATATGCAAACAAAGATAACCATGACATAAAACAACAGTAAAATGTGTTTAATATCCAAGAAATAAGAACAACTTAATCCATATTTAATTTAAGGTGAAAAGAAAAGAAAATAAGAATAATAAAACCTTAATCAATAACCTAAAACAGTCAAACTTTAATTGTAATGCTTAAATAAAAATACCAACTACACACATAATCCAAATATTGACAAAACAAAATTGGAAACAATCTTAAAATACATAAAAAACAGTAAAAATAGAACCGAGGGTTAAATTACAGACTAAACAGTAGATCTGTAAAGGGTGGCTGAATGGCAGAATGGACAGACGGTCTTAATGGCAGTCCGTACAGTTGAAAATGATAAAAACTAACCTAAATGAACTAATTCTTCAGCTGAAGTTATGTAGATCTAAACCTATTGCATGGAATCAATAAACAAACCTATTTAATCAGCAGATTAAATTCAAACTAACTCTTAAACAAAAAGAAAGCATTGCACATTAAACTAATTAGTAAGCTAGAAATTAATTTAAAAAGACTGGAAATTAACTTAAGCAAATTCATGGCAAGAAATAAATAAACAGAACTGAATTTAAATGAAAGCAAACTATTTTATATAAGCAAATTCATAACAGGAAATAAATAATACTGAATTCAAATGGAAGCAAACTATTTTATATGTTTGGAAATAAAGAATGAAAACAATACTAGAATGAAATGACTGTAAATAAAATAAATGAAAGCAAATGACTGGAAACAAATTACTGAAAGCAAATCTATGCACGCATCTAATTGTTTAACTGCAGAAATAAAACTAAGCTAATGCAATATAGGAAATAAAATAGCATTTACTATTATCTAATGAAAACAAACTGGAAATTAAACTAGACTAGCTAAAACAGAAAAGAAAGAACTTAATTAAACAAAGAAATGAACCTCTGGTTGATGAGGGGTCCTATCAACAATCGGGGGTGATGTATGCTAACTCCTACTCAAACACAATCTTCAACAACAATGCATACAACTCTTTATTCAAACTCAGAAACAAAATTACAATGTTTATGAATTGCTTAACAAAATACTTCTCTAAATCTCTTGATTAATTGACTAACTCTGCTCTTCGTTCATAGACTGATATATATATAGTTTACATGAGAGATGAGAAAGTCGACCCTAAAGGTCGACTGCTCTCTAATTTTAGTCAATCTTTAAAGGAACATAATTTATCAACAACCAACACATGGATGTCTTCCTTCTTCAGCACGATCATGGAATAATGTGGCAAGTCTGCTCCCTCTTTAGCGTGAATAGGCGTCCTTTAGCATGCTTAATGTGGTGATGATCCCTTCCTTAGCATGGAGGATGGACTGGTGTTGAACATAGGCTTGTACACAACAACAGGATTCTAGAACGCAGGTCCCTCATTAGCGCGAGAGCATGAGTTTGCAAGCTGGTGTGTGATCCAGACGCGTGAATGATCAATTAGTTGCAGGCTGTTTCATGTTTAAATGCCCAAAAACGGTTATGGACAGCGTGCAGGATGATGAGCGAGGTGATCAGCGAGATGAATGGAACACTGAGCCATGAGCTGGATATGTTGGTTTCGATCTAGGGAAAACATGGCATCATGGTGAACAAGGAAGAGCACACACGATAGGTTTCTAGAATGAGAGTGCTTCTTCAATTGAACACATGGGCTGGTGACGTGGTAATAAGCAACACCATTGTGACAGCGACAATCCTCTAGAACGTTCCCTCCTTTGAATGCATGAGCAACGAAATTAGGATGGAGAAATCAATGCACCGATGATCCTTCTAGATTACTGATTATGCTATCACCTGGGCATGTGGTCAACAAAATGGTTTGCAGACTTCTTCAACATTTAATGCCTGATATTGGATATTAACAGCGTGTAGGATGATGGGCGAGCTAAACACCAAGTTGGATCGTGAACTGGACATATTGTGCGAAAGGAAGGCTGAATGCATTTTGGTGTTAATTTTCCCAAACGAACTATAAAATCTGCAAACAAATATACATATCAAATAATATATTAAATATGATTTAAATAATATAATTTTGAGTTAATAAAATCATAAAAAATGATATTAATAACCAAAGTTATAATAACATCAAATTTGTTCTTACCTTGTGTTGAAATAACGATCTGCATGACATAAAATATACTAAAGATAATAAAATATGTGTTTAAATGTGTTATTTAATCACCAAAAATGATAATAAAATGAGGCTTAATAGCCATGTCTACCTGTATAGGCTAGAATACAACCTAAAGGTTGGTTTGAAATGGTTACCCCAGTGATTTCCTACCACAACCATAGAAAAATTACCTGGTGCTAACAGCTTGGCGCCATTTCCGGGGGCTAATTTCTATTATCCCCTCAGGGAAATGACATTGTCCTAGTTCTATGACCTGGTTGATTAGCCGATCATAAACACATGTTGGTTGTATAGGCTCTGGCGACTCCACTCAAAGATTTTGGAAGGTGACTCCAATGGAAATACTGGCGGCCATAAGGACCAAGACAAGGAGCAATCTTGACTCTGAACCTTTTCAATAAGTTTTTGATCTAGAAAGACTAATTTCGAAGGGCAATAAGATGAAAATTATAGTGATACCTCAGTTAGATAGAACTCTTTCTTTACCTGCTAAGGGTACTGCTTCTGTTAATGATATATCTGAACATTGTGATGAAGAATTTGAGCTAATTCTCTCTAGAAGTAGGTCTGAGTCTAGCCTCTCTGAAGTAGTTTTAGACCCCTCTACATTCGATTTCTCCCATAGTTCCTGGTCACCTGAGATATCAAAGTCTCTAGGTAGGTATTTTCAACCCTTGTCTGGCTTAGAGTGCCCCTTATTTTTCTCTGAGTTAGCCGCATTAAAATACGCTTCCACCGAGCAGTCTACTGCCATAGCATTATCTCCTACCGCTTCAAATCTTAAGCAACATTCATCATCCAGTTTCACAACCCCTCTCAGCTCTGCAATCCCTCATAGCATGGTCATTTCATCTGTCACACAAGTTTCAACTCCTCTTGGAAACCCTACTATAACCCCAGGAATGGCTAACATGTTTTCCCCTATACTTCTCCCTGTTTCTCTTCATGACCTTCCCTAGGGGTACTCCCAAAGACTCAAACAATTTAATGGGGAAAGGGGGTATTCAGCTGAGGAAAACATGGGATGGTTTCTAGAATAGGTATACTTGGAGGAAGTAGACCATGATGATGTTAAAATCAGATTGTTTTCCCAAAGTATTTTTGGAGAAGCGAGGAAATGGTTCAAAAATATTTCGGACAACTCCATCCTGAACTATCAAGATTTTGAATATTCTTTCAAGGAAAAATGGGCAGACAAGAAAAACCAGAAGCATTATTTGTTCCAATACCATTCCATGATAAGGAGGGAAAGTGAATCTATCCAAGAATTTTCTGACAGATTTATGAAGACCTCAAATGCCATCCCTTCCCTGTTCAAACCTCCCCCTGGTTCTGCCCAACTCCAGTATGCTGAATCCTTTGACAATGAATTTACCTTATTGCTAAGTGAAAGAAGATGAGCTTCTCTGGATGATATGATGAAAGATTCCATAGAGGTAGAGGTAAACCCGAGTGCTGCTAGAAATAAAAAGAGGGATGAAGGAGAATGGATATGAGAGGAGGGAGATAGAAGGAAGGATAAAGATCCTAAACAACCTTCTTCCTCTAACTCATAAGAGGCCAGGATGGACATGATGATGAAATCCATGGAAAGGTTGATAGAGAGACTCACTATGGATAATAGACCACCTCTCAGGGAGAATCTAGAGCAGTGGAATAGAAAACAGAATGTTAGAAGGCCCCTAGTCCTCCAGAATAGGCAAAGATATCAAAGAAACCCTCCCGATCATCCTGTCAGGTCCCCATTTTAGAAGAATTATGTGGAACAGGAATATGGGAATGAAGCCAAGGGTGAAATGCACTAGCTGGACACTGACTCATCCTCTGAATTTTTGACCAAACAATAACATGATAATTCTTGTCATGAAGCATAAGAGATTCCCACTGAGGAGACATAATATTTTCAGAGGGGGTATCAACTTGTTGTCATGGATCTGTAGAGGTAGATTGGTTTAAGGAACATATATGTTCTTGTTATGAGGAATAAATATACAACAAACAAAGCCTCTACAAGCAAACCGAAGAATGATCTTCCCCCTAAAGATACTTCCAAGAACGTAACATAGCCCAAAGGGAAAGAAAATAAAGAAGATAATCCAAGGAGCTCAGATTAGGGACAAACCTCTTTCAGTTTAGATGACGAAATTGCAAAAATCAAAATCTTTGTTCCTCTAACTAAATTGCTAAGAAATTCTGAATATAAGTCCCAAATCATGACTGTGTTGAAGCCTCTAGGAGAAATATCTGCAATACCAGATGATGATGTATTTGTAACTTCGGAATGTATTCATCTATGTATCTTATATATTGTAACTTGATGTTTATTTTAGGATGTATCTATAATATATTAGAGTCATGTTTTCATGCCCCAATGTCTGGATCAGGAGGATCAATAATGTAAATAAGTCATGTCAAGTCATTGTGGGTAACCCTCCGATTGTCTAAGGGTTAAGGTCCCCGCAGTTCCGGGGCACTAGGGTTATTAGACTCTCCTAGTAGAGGTCGGCCCTGGTAGAGTTTTAGTCATATCAAGATTAGTATAAATAGAGAACTAGAGTCTCTATTTATCACACAACTTATACACACTCAAGTGTAACGCATAGTTGAGGAAGGAGAAGACACTGGGGATAGACAAGAAGAAGATTACCGCTGTCGGGAGGTCACTTACTATTTTGGTCTTTTACTATTTTGGTGTTGATTCTATCTCTAAGGAAGTTGCAGGGTTTTCTCCATTTATGGTTTCCCCAAGGAAAAACATTGTGTTCATTGTCTCTTGTGTTTGATTGCTATACTTATTATTCTATCAGTTAAAGATCCTAATAATGCTAGCTTAAAGTTGAAAATTAACATTGTATCAGAGCTAACCTGAGAAGAAGACATTGTGCAGCGGTGGGAACTAGGGCTTCCTAGTTTTTGGATCTTCCACCATATATTTCCAGCAAAAGTAAGGTGGAATAACTCTCCTCCTTAGGGCGCATCTTTCTGTCGAAGCAGAATCCAATTCTGAGGTTTTTCAGTTTTGGACCTGTCATTGCTGCCGAAAATTAGGGATTTTCACAGAAGAGGAATTTTTCAGTGAGCCTAGGCCTGGATTGATCTCCTCCCCAAAATCAAAGTTAGGGACAAATTTCAAGACATTTGGATGGATAGATCTCTGGAAAAGCAAAACCCTAATTTGCTCCTGACCCAGCTCTGCAGGATTTCAACTCAAGTTTCAGATCCGACATCTTGACCTGGTAAGATCTAAATATTTTGTATTTCCATTTGAGTTTCTCAGTTTAATATGTCTCACCATACCAAGCTTGATGAAAATCTTGAGGGAGCTAACAACTTCTGAGCTTGGAAGTATAGGATCTCCCTGGTCCTGGAAGAGAATGAGTTAGACTCCTACATCCATGAGGAGGTTCCAGTTCTAGAGGGAGATGAAGAAAAGGAATTACATAAGAAGAAGACGGTTACGGAAAAGAGGATCATTGCTGATTCTATCAAGGATCACCTTATACCTCAGGTGTCCTCTCTCAAGACACCTAAATCTATGTTTGATGGCCTAACCAAGTTGTTTGAAGGGAAGAACATAAACCGGAAGATGACTCTGAGGAATCAACTGAAGAATGTGAAGATTTAGAATGCAGAGACTATCCAATCCTACTTCACAAGGGTTTCTCAAATCAAGGAACAATTAGAAGCTGTAGATGAAGAAGTGGAGAATGCAAAAATTGTGATGACAACACTGAATGGACTTCCTAGGTCATGGGATTCATTCATCCATGGAATCTGTGCAAGAAAGAAGTTAGTCAAGTTCAGTAGACTATGGGAAGAATTCTCTCAAGAAGAATCTCGGATAGCATCCTGAGAAGAGAATATGGGAAGTGAAGATCAAGCCCTCCAAGTTCACTCCAAGAAGGGAAGAAGAAATCCTCATTACTCCAAAGGTAAGAACTCTTATTCTAAGGATAACAATAGAAAGGACCTATCTATATTGAGATGTTATACATGTGATGAAAAATGACACTTTGAAAAAGACTGTCCTAAGAACAAGTTCCACTCTCATAAGAAGAAGGGGAACAAAAGAAGACATCATGCTCATGCTGCAGAGGATGATGAACCATCCAAGAAAAGAACCAGATATGAAAGTGAAGATTCTTCAAGAGAGGATGAATATGTTTTGATTTCCTCTCTCATAGGTAACATTACTCATGGTAGTGATGATTGGATTATAGACAGTGGGTCTTCCAAACATATGACTGGATTCAAGGAATCCTTTGTAAGACTGTCAGAACATGAATCACCTCACAAGGTGAAACTAGGAGATGAATACCAATATCCAATAAAAGGTAGTGGGGAATCTTCCTAGAAACTAGACTCGGGTAAGTCTCTAACAATGAAGGAAGTATTGTTTGTACCGGGACTCAAGAAGAACCTTCTCTCCATATCAGCATTGGATGCAAAAGGAATGAGGGTTTCATTCATAGATGGTGAAGTCATTATGTGGCCTAGAGGAAAGACTATCGATGATGCGCTAGTGATTGGAGAACAAGAAGGAGGATTGTACAAATTGAAGGGCCATCTAGAACAAGCATTGGTCCATGACACAGTAGAGCCAAATGAAATTTGGCATAGAAGGCTTGCACATGTGCATTACAGAGCACTACCTATTGCAAGCAAAGCTGTTGAAGGTCTTCCAGAAATCCAAGCAAAACATGATGGGGTCTGCAAAGGATGTGCGAAAGGGAAGAATACAAAGAAGACATTTCCAAGTAGTGAAAGCAAAGCAAAATGAATCTTGGAAATCATCCACTCCGATGTATGCGGTCCTATGTCATCAAACTCACTAAGCGGGTATGCATATTATGTTTCTTTTATTGATGATTTTTCTAGGAAGACATGGGTTTACTTCATGAAGAACATATATGAAGTATTCAACAAATTCAAGGAATTCAAATCCTTGATCGAGAACCATACTGAAAAGAAGATCAAGAATTTTCGATTAGCCAATGGCAGAGAATTCACTTCAAATGAATTCAGGAGGCTATGCAAAGACTCAGGGATTAAGAGGGAGTTGTCCACTCCTTTTAATCCACAACAGAATGGGGTTGCAGAAAGGAATAATAGAACTATCATGGAAGCTGCAAGAGCAATGCTTCATGATCAAGATCTTCCTATGCATCTTTGGGCTGAAGCTGCTAGAACAATGGTGTATGTAAAGAACCATACTCCACATAGAGTACTCGAGAACAAGACTCCTGAAGAAGTATTCTCTGACAAGAAACTAGAAGTCAGCCATCTCAGAATATTCAGCTGTCCTATGTACATACACATCCCAAAGGAGAAAAGGACAAAATTAGATCCTTCAGGAAAGAAGGGTATATTCGTGGGATACTCTGAAAGCTCGAAGGCTTACATAATCTATTTCCCAGGATACAAGAAGATTGACATCAGCAGGGATGTGACATTTGATAAAGACACAGCTTACAACAAATCTAGAAAGACACCTGTTGAAGAACCTGAAGAAGCAGAAGCACCTAGAATTCATGACACAACCATGAATGAAGAAGCTCAAGAAGAAGATCGAGAATTTAAAGAACCACAAAGACCTGTAGATCCACCTCTAGAGAAGAATCCTCATAAGAGGAAACCTGCTTGGGTATAAGAACTTATCCAAGGTGTGGAAAGATATGGGGCTCTAGAAGAGAATCATAGAGAAAGAAAGAGGACCAGATCCTGCTGCGGGTATGTAGCTCTACTATGTGATTTCATTGATAAAGAACCTTCCAGTTATGAAGAAGTGGCAGGACAAAAAGAATGGAAGGATGCTATGATCGAAGAATATCAATCGATCATGAAGAATGATGTTTGGGATGTTGTCCCAAGACCAAAAGGGAAGTCAGTTGTAACTTCCAAATGGATCTACAAGATCAAGCATGCTGCAGACGGTAGCACTGAAAAGTATAAGGCAATATTTGTGGCTTGGGGTTTCTCTCAGAAAGAAGGAATAGACTATGAAGAAACATTTGCACCTGTAGCCAGATACACTTCCATCAGATCAGTACTTGCTTTGGCTATAGTGTTGAAATGGAAGATACACCAGATGGATGTCAAGACTGCCTTCTTGAATGGTGTAGTAGAAGAGGAAGTGGATGTAGAACAACCACTCAGTTTTGAGACACATGATAGAGAGTCTCATGTATGCAGATTGAAGAAAGCCCTGTGTGGTTTGAAACAGGCACCTAGGACCTGGTACGACATAATTGATAGCTTTCTATCTAGTTTGGGCTTTACCAAGATTAAAGCAGATTCCAACCTTTACTACAAGGTTGAATATGGAAACCCAATGATGCTTCTACTATATGTAGATGATATATTTGTGACAGGTATAGATGGGTTGATTGTTGATACAAAGAGAAAGCTTGCTACTGAGTTCGAGATGAAGGACTTGGGTATGATGGATTACTTTCTAGGTATGGAGGTGTGGTAGAGTACAGATGGAATATTCCTTGGACAAGGGAAGTATGCAGTAGAGATCCTGAAGAGGTTTGGGATGATGGACTGCAAGACTATGGCCACACCTATGGCGTTGAACCTGAAGCTATTGAACGATGCTTCATTATAGTCGGTTGATGCTACTATGTATCGTGAGATGATTGGGTCATTGATGTACCTGATGAACATGAGACCAGATATTTGCTTTGCTGTGAACACCTTGATCCAGTTCTTGATAGATTTGAGACATGTTCACTTGATTGCTGCAAAGCATATTCTGAGGTACCTGAAGGGTACAGTTGATTATGGGCTCAAGTACGATGCGAATCAGAAGATTAACCTGGAGGGTTATGTTGATTTAGACTGGGCAGGTAGTGTCATCGATAGGAAGAGCACTTCAGGATGTTGCTTTAGTATGGGATTAGGTGTGATCTCTTGGTTTAGCAGGAAGCAATCCCATTTGGCACTGAGTACAGCTGAAGCAGAGTATGTCATAGCTTGTTCATCTAGTTGTGAGGCAGTATGGCTGCGGAAGCTACTGTCTGATTTATTTGATATCCAGTTGGATGCTACTTGTATACATTGTGACAACCAGAGTTTCGTGAAGTTGTTAGAGAATCTAGTGTTCCATGACAAGTCAAAGCATATCAAGATCAAGTATCACTATATCAGGGATGTGGTGCAGAGGGGAGCAGTGAAGCTCCAGTATGTTGCAATGAAGGAACATATAGCTGATGTATTGATGAAGCCATTGGCTAGGCTGAAGTTCGAGTACTTCAGGGAGAAGCTTGGTGTTCTCCAGATCGAGGTTTCCTCAAAGGGAAAGTGATGAGTTCCATAGCCATTCTGACATGGTGAGAGGATTGGTTCCTTCCATGGTCAGATGTAAGGGCTGAGTCATTCTATCATGGTGAGAGGATAGGTTCGTTCCATGTTAGATATGAGTGCTGAGCCATTCTCATATGACTATAGGATTGGTTCCTATATGATCAGATGTAAGGGCTATTTCCATTCTTTGAATGGAGCTACCTGCTGAGGTACCAGGAAAACTCAGTCTAGGACTGAGGGCCGTTCTGATATGACCGTGAGATGTTCTCTCACATGATTAGATATGAGTGCATGGCCATTCTGATGTGATAGAGGGATGTGTTCCCACTTGATCAGATGTAAGGGATGAGCCATTCTGTCATGGCTAAAGGATTAGCTTCCTACCATGTCAGATGTGAGTGCTGTCCATTCTGACTCGGTGTCAGATATAAGGGCTACCGCCATTCTTTGAATGGAGCTACCTGGTGAGGTACCAGGAATCCTCAATATAGGACTGAGAGCTATTCCAATGTGACTAAGGGGTGTGTTCCCACATGATCAGATGCAAGTGTAGTGGCCTTTTGTTATAGCGTATTTCACCACACTAGGTGAATCACACATTGTATGGCCTTCCCTTGTCCCACTGCAGACTCATTAGCTCCTATGGACCACTTTTTGTCTTTTGATGTATCCTTGACCATCCCTAAAAACATAAGAAAAATGATATATGCGTCCTTTTCCCTGATAACCGTGTACATACGTGGATATTCCCTCTATAGTCACGTACATTGGGATGTGTACATAATCCAAATCCTTTTGGAGCGTTCCTTGACTTGGATCCGACTCATATGACTCCTAGCCTTCCATATGCCTTGAGATCGCACGGATTCGACCTTTCAGTATCCATTTGAAAAGCTATATAAGGAACCCATTGAGACATTGAGAGATAAGAGAGAATTGAGAGTAACGAAACTATAGTCCATTGTTGCCAG
This sequence comes from Pseudotsuga menziesii, assembly GCA_001517045.1. Taxonomy (NCBI): domain Eukaryota; kingdom Viridiplantae; phylum Streptophyta; class Pinopsida; order Pinales; family Pinaceae; genus Pseudotsuga; species Pseudotsuga menziesii. The sequence continues at coordinate 709,622 of LPNX010588839.1, read as the reverse complement.
AACTTATGCTTGAGTCTACATCCCTTTGTCCCTTGGAGCACTATTGTGTTCTTCCCAAGCTTGCCTTTTGCTAGTGAGCTTGCTATCTAAGTGATGGAGGATTGAGGTGGTGGAGGCCCAAGTGGGGGATTGAGTTTCTCTGGTTCGCAGACGTGCTGTCAGAGGTTGTCACTTGTAATATCTGATTCATATTAATAGAAATATCTTTTCCTGTCCAGTAATGTGTATTTGAATGAATGTTGTATCCATTGGAATATGTCAAATGCTTTTACATTATTGATTATATATGCTAGAATAGATCTAACACCATGATATATAGTATGCTTGTATTGTTTACTTATTGTTGAGGAAGTATTATATCAATTCAAGCTGAAGATTGGAAAGCTCAACGGGGATCTACTTCAACCGTCCGGAATAAGGTACGAGGTTCGATCCTTTAGTGTTAGACATTTTATTTCGATTGCATATTGGGAAAGATTGATTTCTAGAGTCTAGCTATCTATTGTGGTACCCCAATCCATAGGAATTTCTCTCCCCAGTATGGTCGCCAGAATTGGCGACTCCGCTGGGGATGTTCCTTGTTTTCATTTGGGGGTTTACGGCAACAATGGACTTGATATTATTGACTTGCTCTTGGTTTATCTCTGTTTCTGTGTTGCATGTGATATTATGTTTGTCCATTGACACTCCCCTTTATTGGTTTGGCCTTGACCTGCTTTTTACCACTGCCTTCTCTATATACGCGGGTTTTTGGACAAAAGTCGCGTACATACGCGGAGTTTTGGCCAAAAGTCACGTACAGATGCAACTGTTCTTTATACAGTCATGTACATCCTCCCTTTTGGTGAGTCTGATGTTGTGGGAAGTTGCTGGGTGGGTTGTGAGTGTGGTTGGGTCTTCCTTGGGTCTGAAGTTGTCTGTTGGATGCTTCTTTTGTGACCAGAGACCGTTCGTGCCTATCACAGGTATAAAGTCTACACTGGCATATAGGTTAGGTTCACCACCGTTTGCATTTTGCATGACCTTATGACCATGTCACTATATCCTTAGGTACGAACCCACTCTATTATGTCACGAAACCTTCTTACTGCTATAGAAGTGGCATGATATGAGTGGTAGAGCCTCACCTTACATGGATACCCTAGTTAGCACCTTATTTGCATTTGGTGCCCCTGCCGATGTTTCTCCCTTTAGGGTGTGGGAGTCCGTTGTATAGTATTGCCATGACATTTAGCAAGAGCCTCATACTCCTCTTGATCTTATGCTGGCCATGATCCCCCGGACTCCCTTGTATCAAGTTGTGGATGCATTATCATGAGCTTTGCCTGTCTTATTGAGCTTTATGCCGGCTCCCTTGACATTGCGTTTCAGCCATATAGCCCGAGCTTGTCTCATGTATAGCCATGCAGAGCCTTTCTTTATATCTTTCGCAGCTTGATTCCCTTTTTATCGGGAGGGGATTTTCCCCCGAGTGTCGATATCCTACACATGTATCCTTGCATTGAGCATAGGTATGTTCCACTGCTTGGAACTAGTTTGTTTTCCCTCATGACACTCGTCTCCTCCTAGTTTGTAACTATAAAGCTAGTTTATTCTTTTTTCAAGCTTTTCAAATAATTGAAAAATACCAAAAAAATAAAAAAACCAAAAATCCGGACAAGAAAAGATATTATCTTTGGCAGCTGTCGAGTCGTGTTTCCTTCGAATAGAGCACTGTATATCACATCCATTAGTTGGGTTATAGTTTGACTTTAGGAGCTGTACTCGTTTATCTGAGTTTATCTCCACCGACTGGTTAAGTTTCCAGTCCCTATGGAGCCTCTATTGATGCCTCCTGCATCATAGAGATGTCCCAGTTTGTATATCGAGTCTATGCTGCCTTCATTCAGTCACCATACGCCGTTATGCTCTTGTTGGAAGGAAGTTGAAACCTGAGTCGACCATTCCTCAGTTATCTTGACTTTGCATGTCGGCCATTCCCAGTACAGTTACTGGTTCGTGCACCTTATGATCGAGTCCTTCCACACTATACAGCCTTGCTGAGTACCTCGTGTTGGATGATGGGGGATGCCCTAATGCCCTCCTTCCACCGGATTTCATCCCATCGACTTCAGATCATTTATTCTGGGATTGGAATCTAGAGTCATTTTAAGTGCCTTGAGACTTGCAGTCATCAGTGGCAGGTTCTCTCGCCATCGACAGTTTTGGGAATACATCAATGTCCCCTAATCAATGGATTCTCTCAAGTGTTCGACCTCAACACATTTATTCACACTTGTTAGTTTACACTCTAGTACGTTGATTCCCATTTTCATTATTGGTGGGTGATATCGTGTCTGTTAACCGTATACATCAATGACCGGTAATCAGACGATGGACTACTATGTTTGACCTCGACACCTCTATTCGCATAGTAGGACGTGTACTCGTAGTGGTGTGTGTAGAAGACCTTCCAGATTGGTGGCATGCACTATATGCTACCTCCTTGATCATGCCAGTGTTCATGAGATTTCAGCTCTCGTGACTTGTTCCAGTATATGTTAGACATTTCCAGCCACTATGGAGATCTTGATCTGTTATATATCTTAAAAATTTGTGGAGATCATGGTCCTTTGTATATCTTCATCATGGAGATTCTGATCTATGTATATTGTACGTGGCGATGACCACATATGTGTTCTCATGTTTCATGCCTATTCATGGCCATTGTACTCTTATGTATCCGGGACTGCTATATGTATTTGCAGTTATATGTAGAGTTGTATTATTGTACTATGCTGATTGGGTGGCTGGTCTTCCATTTGGGTACCTTCATCACTTCACTTCTGGGATGGACTTATAATGTATTTCGGCCATCGTATAACCCCTCTCATCTCATTCATTAGGGGGCATCTGTTATAGCGGATTTCACCTCACTAGGTGAATCACACATTGTATGGCCTTCCCCTGTCCCGCTGTAGACTCATTAGCCCCTATGGACCACTTTTTGTCTTTTGATGTATCCTTGACCATCCCTAAAAACATAAGAAAAATGATATACGCGTCCTTTTCCCCGATAACCACGTACATACGTGGATATTCCCTCTATAGTCACGTACATCAGGATGTGTACATAATCCAAATCCTTTTGGAGCGTTCCTTGACTTGGATCTGACTCATATGACTCCTGGCCTTCCATATGCCTTGAGATCGCACGGATTCGACCTTTCAGTATCCATTTGAAAAGCTATATAAGGAACCCATTGAGACATTGAGAGATAAGAGAGAATTGAGAGTAACGAAACTATAGTCCATTGTTGCCAGAACTTATGCTTGAGTCTGCATCCCTTTGTCCCTTGGAGCACTGTTGTGTTCTTCCCAAGCTTGCCTTTTGCTAGTGAGCTTGCTATCTGAGTGATGGAGGATTGAGGTGGTGGAGGCCCAAGTGGGGGATTTAGTTTTTCCGATTCGCAGATGTGCCGTCAGAGGTTGTCACTTGTAATCTCTGATTGATATTAATAGAAATATCTTTTCCTGTCCAGTAATGTGTATTTGAATGAATATTGTATCCATTGGAATATGTCAAATTCTTTTACATTATTGATTATATATGCTAGAATAGATATAACACCATGATATATAGTATGCCTATATTGTTTACTTATTGTTGAGGAACTATTATATCAATTCAAGCTGAAAAATTGGAAAGCTCAACGGGGATCTACTTCAACCATCCGGAATAAGGTATGAGGTTCGATCCTTTAGTGTTAGACATTTTATTTCGATTGCATATTGGGAAAGATTGATTTCTGGAGTCTAGCTGTCTGTTGTGGTACCCCAAGCCATAGGAATTTCTCTCCATAACATCTTTCCACAGATGATAGTAGTTTTGGTTCCTATCATGCTGGTGGTTGTAAGTGTTGAGCCTTTTCACAGATGGTAGTAGTTTGAGTTCCTATCATGATGGCGATTGTAAGTGCTAATCCTTCTCACAGATGATAGTAGTTTGAGTTCCTATCATGCTGGTGATTGTAAGTGCTGTGTCTTTTCACAGCTGGTAGTAGTTTGAGTTCCTACCATACTGGTGATTGTAAGTGTTGTGCCTTTCCACAGATGGTAGTAGTTTGAGTTCCTACCATGCTGGTGGATGTGAGTGCTGTGCCTTTCCATAGATGATAGTAGTTTGGGTTCCTATCATGTTGGTGGTTGTAAGTGCTAAGCCTTTTCATAGATGATAGTATTTTGAGTTCCTATCATGCTGGTGAATGTGAGTGCTAGGCCTTTCTGATATGATTATAGGATTGGTTCCTACATGATCAGATGTGAGTGCTGGGTGTGCCTTTCTGATGAGTAGGTTAGATGTAAGTGCTGGGTAGGCCATTCTGACTTAGTGTTAGATATAGTACTGAAGAAGACCTACATGGAGGCTAGGCCTACAACCAACATGAAAAAGGGTTGGCTTTGTAGAACTTCCTGTGACGAGAAGAATCATGAGATAGCACCTGTGATTTTCCAGATCCAGTGATAATTGCTAGTGATGATCCAGCAATGATGATCCAAATCGAGTGATGATCCAGATCCAGTAATGATGCCCAGTGATGATCCAGATCGAGTGATGATCTAGATCCAGTGATGATGTCCCTTGATGATCCATATCGAGAGATGATCCAGATTCGAAGATGAATATGACTTGAAGACGAAGATGACTTGAAGACTCATAATACTTGAGATGCAGATGACAAGATGATCTAGCTAATACAGAGAAGAAGACTAGTACTGAAAATTGTGTCGAAAGAATACCTTCCTAGTTAAGAGGGAGTGTTGATGTATTTGTAACTTCAGAATGTATTCATCTATGTATCTTATATATTGTAACCCGATGTTTATTCCGGGATGTATATATAATGTAATTGAGTCACATTGTCATGCCCCAATGTTTCGATCGGGATGATCAATAATTTAAATAAGTCATGTCAAGTCATTGTGGGTAACCCTCTGATTGTCTAAGGGTTAAAGTCCCCACAGTTCCTGGACACTAGGGTTATTAGACTCTCCTAGTAGAGGTCGGCCCTGGTAGGATTTTAGTCATGTCAGGATTAGTATAAATAGAGAACTGGAGTCTCTATTTATCACACAACTTATACACACTCAAGTGTAGCGCATAGTTGAGGAAGGAGAAGACACTAGGGATATAGAAGAAGAAGATTACTGCTGTTGGGAGGTCACTTACTATTTTGGGCTTTTACTGTTTTGGTGCTGATTTTATCTTTGAGGAAGTTGTAAGGTTTTCTCCTTATGGTTTCCCTGAGGAAAAACACTGTGTTCATTGTCTCTTGTGTTTGATTGCTGTACTTGTTATTCTCTGAGTTAAAGATCCTAATAATGCTAGCTTAAAGTTGAAAAATAACACCAGATTCCCACCATCCTATTTGGACCCCATGTAGATGATTCTTTCGATGAATATGTCCCTCCCTTATACATCATCCTGAACATTCATAATTTAATCCTACACAATGTCATTCTAATTTAGGAGCTTCACACAACCTGATGCCCAGGCATATCATAGATAAACTGGGATTGGAGGTGACCAGGCCTTACAAATACCTTTTCTATTTTGATTCTAGTAAAGTTAAGTTCCTAGGATTGATTAAATATTTTGTCATCTCTTTGGATTAGATTCTTGCCAAAAACCTTGTCATGGATGTAGTGGTGGTTGACATTCCTCCAAAGTTTGGAATGCTGCTGTCAAGATCCTGGGTGTCCAAACTCAAGGGTGCACTTCAAATGGAAATTTCATATGCCACCATCCATGTTTTTGGTGTACAAAGGAGGTGTTAACACCCAATTAAATTTTGGGCATGGGTGTTCCTTGCATTCTTTGGCAGCACCGAGGAGTGGAAAATAGACAACAAAAGGGAGTTGATGGCATTTGGAGGGTGGTGCTCAATAGCAGGATGGTATGAAGATCAGGAAAACCGGGCTAAAGGGCAGTGTTGGATGTGTTAAAGAGGGTTCCCAATCGACTACTGAAAACAATTGAGAGGCAGATCAATGGTGTCAGATATTTTCACACGACGAAATCTACCGACCAAAAGCCACTCCCTAGCCTTGTGAAATGGGTTAAAGATCGGGCGCATCAGACGATCAAGATTGGAGACCGAGAAGATCTACGGCGGTGAGCCAGTTTGCATCCCAAACTTACAAGGAGTAAGACACAAATATGCATTGCGAAAAGCGGTACAGGCCATTTTGATCAATGGTGCTAGCACAAGAAAAGGTAGATCGGTGGCTATAATTCATTTTTTAATCCGAAGTGGCACAGGAGTAAACAAAACTCCACTGCGCGAAAAGGGGTGGGGTCCACTTAAATCAACAGTCTACAGAAGGAAGCTATACAGATGGAGGGAGGTTGATAGAAGGGAAGAGTGGTCCAGCAACTGCTCGATGACAAAGACAAAGAGATATAGGCTTTGAAAAATAGGTTAAGACTTCCCGGCTCTCATCTCGCTAGAGCAGATGAATTGGCTGAATTCGAAAAGGAGAAAGAGGCACTAAATTCCAAGCTTGCTGATAGCCAAGCTAAGCTGCTGAAGCTTGAGGAAAAGGGGAGGCAATGGGAAGTAGAGATCAAACTCCTGAGGGATAGTGAGATAGAGTTAAAAGTTAGACTAGTAGCGATGGAAAGTGAGCTTCAAAGCAGGAACGCAGAGAAGGGAATTCAGCCCATGGGTGCAACTGAAGAAGTAGAGACAATCTCCCTCTCCAAGGAAATGTCATAGATAGGCCTAAAGGATACCGAACTCATCAAATTAAAGCAACAAATTGAAGAGTTAGAAAAGGAAAGAGTTAAAGAGAAACAGGGTAGAAAAAGTGCCGAAGAAAAATTGCGGGGAATTGACCCAACAAAATGGTAAGTTGAGCCAGCAAGTGATCGACAAGCTTGCACTACAAGGCATGAAGCATTTGATATGGGACTAGATTATCATGGAATATAACAAGTTCTGACCCTATCTCAATGTTATTACAGACCTGGGATTAGCTGTTGAGGAAACCAAAAAACAAGTCCAGGAAGTAGGAGCTGAAGTGAACAAAAGACCTTTGGAGATTGCTGAAAGGGCCATAACCTATCTAAGCTCCTTGTCAGACGAAGCCTCTAACAGTTTCAGTCTTCAAAACCGGGTCACTATTATCTCTAGAGCTTGAAGGGTGATAACTAAACACAAGATGATGGAGACGGTGCGGGCCCAAATAGACGTCACTGACCACAAACTCCGTGAGATCCTCAGGATGTTTAGGACACTGGTGAGTAGAGGACTCCCCTTTTTTTGGGAAAAGAGAGGTCCTTTACTATCTCAGAAGGATTATAAGGATTGCCTATTAGACTGTTGGTCAGACCAGAGAAAATTCAGAGATATGGAACAAGTGTTATCCGGCAAGGTCGTCTTTGACAAGTTGGCAAATGATTTCAAGTTATGGTTTGACTTTAAAGCCACGTGATCCAAGGTCCCTATGACTTCATACTCGAAAGCCATGGAGGTCCGGGCACAAGCTTATGACATGGTTTCTGCGCCACTCCCTGGTCCTGATACATGGAAAACCATTCACCACTTTGGGTTCGTCCAGCTCACACCACCCCGGTAGAAATAATGGTGACAGTGCCACGAAATATTTTCCAAGCATTGCATGCTCTCCCTAACGGTCGCTTCTCTCATAGGGGTCTATACAGTCAACATCAGATAGGTGGGAGTATGGGACACTCTTGTGCTTCTTCATCCCATGCTCCATGTATCATTGTCTAGCCATTTCATACAAGCCACATCCGATATGACACATAAGAAGCTGTTAGAACACGTCCTTTATTGTAACCAATTTTGATTCCCAAATGTCAGTTTGGGAAAGATATAAATGCTATAAATATACCTCTTGAAAAGGGAGAATGGGTTGAAACCATTGTAATCTTTTGCTGTGTATGTTTTTTAAGAAAGTTTTAATATAATCACAGAGCCTAGATCGTTGTTTTTCACACAAGGATTCTTGTGTTGTTTGCACTTATAGTCTGTTATTTCTTTTCTTATGTGAATGTTATTCCAGTTTTCCTTTTCCATTCTGTTTTTCTTTCATATCTGAGACTTAGGGTATAACAGCTAGGAATTCATACTTGCTATGCTCCATTTGTTGTTTCAGGTATTCACCAAAGTTTCTTCCAAAGTTAATGTAGAATTCATTTCTCACAATGCTTTGCATTAATAATTTGTTCATGTTCCTCCTTTTCACCAGACAAATATGAATCGACTGTGATCGAATGGCTACCTTGCCCTTTGTGGCTGAACTTAGAAACCCCACCCAAAGCTGAAGAGATATCCTCTATATTTCAAAATACTCAAATTCCCAATTTCCTGTCCATTCCTAACCGGCCCACCTCAATGGCTGCTGCTAGATTCGCCCCATTAGCCCTACCTCTGGTCCTGCACGACCTTCCCATGAATTATGCCTAGAGGATTGCACTCTACAATGGGGAGGGAAATGTTTCAGCAAGGTACCATGTGGATAATTTTGATGACTTTATTGACCTGGAGGAGGTAGATGATGAAGATTTCAAGATGTGGTTATTCGCTTAGAGCTTGTCTGGGGAGGCCAAGAAATGGTATAAAGATTTACCACCTAGGTCTATTCGCAGCTTCGCTGGCTTTCAGATCGTATTTCTAAAGCGACGAGACAACAAGTAGAGCCCCCTACAAGTTTTGTCCCAATATAATAATCTCAAGAAGGGAGGTTTTGAATCTGTCCATGAATTTTCTAGCCGATTCATGCAAGTTTACAACTCGATACCTGCCGATATCAAACTTTCACCCGGGGCAGCTAAACTACATTATGCAGACGCCTTTGACAAACAACTTTGCTTTACTGTTAAGAGAAAGAAAGTCCAACACCCTCCCGGCCATGTTCACTGATGCCCTAGAGGTAGAAGCCAATATGATGGCATGTGGGAAAATCAAACCCAGGGTGGATATTGATAGGAGGAAAGGTCAAGAAGAGATACATCCCTCTACCTCCGCTTATTCATCTAGTGATGTGAAATTTGAGTTGATGCTCAAAGCTATGGAAAAGTTGATGGATAGGCTAATGGTAGAAACAAAGCCGGTGAACAGGGAATAGAAAGAGCCTCCGATAAGGAATCCTATATTTAGGCGGCCAGTCCCTCCTCCACTCCAACCCAATAGACTAAGGGATGTGATGAATCTGAGAAATCCTAAAGAGCATCCTATCAGACCTGCTTTCCTTGAAAACTATGTAGCTACTGAAGATGAAGCTGAGTCTGTTGAAGATCACATCCATCATTTCGGCGACCTGGACTCTGAGATTTACTTGACAGAAGAGGAACATGATATGTTCACTCAAGTAGATGGAAAAACCTTGACAGAGGAATTGGAGCAGTATCATAAAGGTTATATGCATGCTATCGATGACGTTAGGAAGATAAAAATAAGAAATAGGGATGTGGCCATACAGAAGAAAGGTGGCGACTCTACTGGGGAAACTGCTGTACCTAAAGGAGGGTTAAACCTAGACCAGTCATCTAGTAGTCATACCAGTCCTGGGAAATAAAATGACAAGCAGAAAGGGCCGATGGCACCTATAAATGTGGTAAAGGAAAGCAGTAATGTGAAAAGGGTAGAACCAGGGGCACCTGTCAAGCCTATCAAGGCCTTCCCCATGTTTGACCTCCAAAACGAGCTGGCTAAATTGAAGATCTCGATTCCTTTTAACGAATTGTTAAGAAATCAGGAATACAGGGATACTATCACACATATGATTGTGAATCAAGGGGAATCTCACCCTGATATCTTGGAGCTGACCGAAGATAATCCTACTATTGTTTTGGGGTCTAAAATTGACAATGTGGACAACGAAGACGAGGAGGTACCCCTCTTTTACATGAGCTTGAACATGCATGATATGGTGTTACACAATGCCATGCTGGATTTGGGAGCCTCGTACAATATAATGTCAAAAGGAGTGGTGGAAAGCTTGGGGTTGGAGATTACTAGGCCTTACAAAGACCTGTATTCCTTTGATTCTAAAAGAGTGAAATGTCTAGGACTGATGAAAGACATGGTGGTTTCTTTAAACAAGCTCCCTTATAAGGTTGTGGTCATGGACGTTGTCATGGCCAACATTCCACCCAAATTTGGTATTCTGTTGTCGAGGTCCTGGACCTTGAAGCTGAAGGGCATCCTGCAGATGGACATGAATTATGCTACCATTCCTGTTCGGAATGAAAGCAAGAGATTATACAGTGAGAAGAGGTTTCCTTACGTAGTGAACAGTCAGGCTTAGCTTAACATCCATCACATCTACGCCATCGACATAGATTTGGGATCCTCAATCTTCTTCAACAATGAGCTTCCTTGCAATTCCAAAATCATTGGGCCACAAAAAGATGAAGCAGGAGCTGATGAGCTGAAGATTGAGGAGGAAAGTCAAAAAGATGAAGGACTGTGGAAGATGTATTTTGACGGCTCTGTGTCCAAAACGGGTGTTGGTGCAGGTGTGTATATTATCTCCCCCACTAAATATGCCAAAGTTCATTCTTACAAGTTAATTTTTGAATGCTCTAACAATGTAGCAGAATATGAAGCCTTGTTGATGGGCTTACGTGCACTGAAAGATGTAGGCAGGAAAAGGTTCCAAATTTTTGGGGACTCAAAACTTGTAATAAATCAAGTGAATTATATTTATCAAACTAAGCATCCAAGAATGAGAGCCTACCGGAATGAGGTGTAGGATATGTTTGGGAATTTCTTCACCGAACACACAGTCCAAGTGATTCCCAGAGACGAAAACACGGTGGCAGATTCTCTAGAGACTGCAGCAGGGAATTTTGAAGCTCCAGTGGTGCGAAAGAAGAAATATAAGGTGGATATTGTAAACATATCTTCCATACCAGACAACACCAAACATTGGTAGGTCTTTGAATATGATATGCAGATCAAAATATTTTTGGAGATGTCTGACGAGTTTGTGAATACTCACATCGATGAAGGCAGATCCGACCCTGAAAACCTCTTAGATGATGAAGGGGAAGGAGAGGAAGCTTTTGGCATGGGAAAAATAAAAGAATCCTTGGGGGGAAAGGATATAGTCCAGTTGAAAAGAAACAATATCCCCAGGGGACTGATACCTTTAGATTCTTTGTTTGACTAGAATGATGTAGCTAAAGAGCCTAAAGTCGAGCTCACCACAAATGTTGTGGAAGATATAAAAATCAACACTAAAGAAGACCCGAAGATTATAAAGTTGTCAAAGAAGTTGCCCGATGAGGAGAAAAACGAGTATGTGAATCCAATGAAGAAATACACGGATGTGTTTGCATGGAGTTATGAAGATCTCAAAGAATATGACACCTCCATCATCCAGCACACCATTCCAATTAAACTTGGAGAGAAACCTTTCAGGAAAAAGATCCAGAGGATCAATCTGAAGCTACTGCCCATCATTGAGAAGGAAGTGAAGAGGTTGTTCGATGCAAAGATAATAGTAACTCTGAGTTTTTCCAAATGGGTGGCCAGTTTAGTTCTTGTTCAAAAAAAGAACGGAGAAATACGACTGTGTGTGGATTTCAGGAATTTGAACAAGGCATCTTTGAAAGATAATTACCCTTTGCCCAAAATGGACCAGATCCTTCAGAGGGTGGTCGGATCAGAAAGAATATCTATGATTGATGGATTTTATGGGTATAGCCAGGTGAAGGTGTTACCTGAAGATAAAGAAAAAACTTCTTTCACCACACAGTGGGGTACTTTCATGTATGCAAAGATGCCATTTGGGTTGTTAAATACTGGAGCTACTTTCCAACGTGCCATGGATATCTCTTTTGCAGAAGAAAAGGAAACATTTATGGTGATATACATGGATGACATTACGATGTACTCTAGGTGGGATAAATACCATATCAGGCACTTGGAAAGGGTCTTCATTAAATGTAGAAGGTATGGAATTTCCTTAAACCCCAGAAATTCAAATTTCACCCTGGAAGAGGGGAAATTGCTTGGACACATCATCTCAAAGGAAGGGATCAGGATCGATCCAGACAGGGTAAAAGGCATCTTGAAGGTTGAAGAATTGAGGAGCGAGAAAGAAGTCCAATCCTTCCTCGGTCAGGTCAACTTCTTAAGAAGATTCATCCCTATCTTTGCCGAAATCCTGATGGACATTACCGACATGCTAAGGAAGGATCATGAAATTAAATGGATAGTCGGGGCCAAGAAAGCCTTCAAAGGTATAAAACAGGCCATTTCAGAGGCTCCTGTGTTGATCAGCCCATATTTTGAAAAGGATTTTTTGGTATTCTCTTACGCTTCAGAACACACCGTAGCAGCAGTGTTGCTACAAAACAATGATCGAAGTGAGGAGCAACCTATAGCGTTCTTTAGTAAGATATTGAGAGATGTGGAGTTGAGGTACAACATAATGGAAAAAAAGCATATTCCTTGGTCAAATATTTGAAATATTTTAGTATCTATCTCCTCCATCCCCACATCATTGCCTTTGTGCCATGCAATGTTGTGAAGAGCATACTGACCCAGCCGGACCCGGAAGGAAAGAGAGCTAAGTGGGTTGCGGTACTCCTGGAGTATGACATAGAAATCAATCCCACGAAGCTGGTCAAAGGGCAGGGATTGGCTAAGATGATGATTGAATCTCATTGCGATTCTATACAACTAAATTTTCTTTCCTGTTAGTTTGGTCCAGAGGAATCCGAGGTGAAAGTGAAGCCGGCCTTCTCTACATCCCCTTGGTACGCTGACATTGTTTTTATATTGCAGAATTTATAACCCCTTGCTGGTCTAAGCAAAACTTGAGCTAGATCCATTAAGTTGAAAGTTGCAAAATTTTGCATCATAGAACAGTACCTCTACTAGAAGGACCTTGGGGGGGTATTGCTGAATTGTCTTTTGGAGGACGAAGCTCGATGCATGGCAAAGGAATTTCATGAAGGGGACTATGGTGGTCATCATTCCTAGAACGTCACCGCAAAAAAGATCCTAAGGGAAGGATTTTATTGGCCTTCATTGTTCTTAGATGTTTACAAGGAAACCACGAAGTGTTACCAGTGTCAGATCTTTGAAGGAAGAAGGAAGGTGGTGTCTCTCCCTCTCAACCCCATATCGGTGGAGGCTCCATTCCAACAATGGGGGTTGGACTTTATCAGTGAGATAAAGCTGAACTCCTTTGGACAACACAAGTGGATCCTGACTGCCATGGATTACTTCATAAAATGGAACGAGGATATACCCTCTCAGAGGTCTACATAAGAGGTGATAATGGATTTCATAGAAAACAATATCCTGGCGAGGTTCGGCTGCCCGAAGAGAATCGTGACCAATAATGCCCCTGCATTTAAATCTAAGAAGATGATAAAATTTTGCCATAAATACCATATAATCCTAAATCACTCCACTGCTTATTACCCATAGGGGAACGGATTGGCCGAATCTTCTAATAAGAGCCTTGTAAGTATTATTAAGTAGTTATTAGCAGATAACAAGAAAGCTTGGCACACCAAGTTGAAGTATGCCTTATGGGTCGACATAATCAGTACCAAGAGAGCTATCGACATGTCACCGTTCCAGTTAGTTTATGGAACCGAAGTAATTTTCCCTGCCTCTCTGGGCATCCCAGTTATGAAATTGCTGCGAGATCCGTTAGATGAGCCAAATCCCATCCAGAGAAGAATCAACCAAATCATTGAGCTTAGTGAAGTAAGGGATAAGGCTTATGATAAGGTCTAAGTGCACAAAGAGAAGATGAAGAATACCTTCGTAGAAAAATAAAGGAAGGTGTTTTCCAAGTTGGTGACTTGGTGCTAAAATGGGATCCCCCCCACGAAGATAAATGGAAACATGGGAAGTTCGACCATTTATGGGTAGGTCCTTACCTCATTGCTGCTCATAGAGGAGACAATGCCTTCATTTTAGAGTATCCAGATGGGTTGTAGTATGAAGGGGGCACAATGAATGGGAGGTTCCTGAAACATTACTTGGAATGAGGGGACTAAGACCCATGTATCATAGTGTAAATACGTTTCATTTTTCAATCAGTACTGGTGGTGAATCGAAATATTTGAAGCCCGCAGAGAAGGCCCTAAGGACAGAAGAGGTAACCATCCTTTAAAGTTCACTTTCTTATTTCAGATAGTTAGATTATATGAGGTTTTCAATGGTTTCGACACTGGGTCTATGGGGGGTTCTTTGCTACCTCACTGGGAGGATAGCATCCCTCGTGGATCCGGTTGTTAACACCCAATTAAATTTTGGGCATGGGTGTTCCTTGCGTTCTTTGGCCACACCGAGGGGTGGTGAATAGATAGCAAAAGGGATTTGATGGCATGCGTAGGGTGGCACTTAGAAGCAAGATGGTCTAAAGATTAGGAAAACTGGGCTAAAGGGCAGTGTTGGATGCATTAAAGAGGGTTCCTGATCGATTACTGAAAACAACCAAGAGGCAGATCAACGGTGTCAAATCTTTTCGCACGGCGAAATCTCCCGACCAAAAGCCACTCCCCAGCCTTGCGAAATGGGTTAAATATCGGGCGCATCGGACAATCAAGATTGGAGCCCGAGAAGATCTACATCGATCAACCATTTTGCATCCCAAACTTACAAGGAGTAAGACGCAAATGCGCATTGCAAAAAGTGGTATAGGCCGTTTTGATCAATAACGCTAGTACAATCAAAGGTATATCAGTGGCTATAATTCATTTCACAATCTGGAGTAGCATGGGAGGAAACAAAACTCCAATGCACGAAAAGGGGTGGGGTCCGCTTAAATCAACAGTTTACAGAAGGAAGCTATATAGATGGAGGGAGGTGGAAAGAAAGGAAGTGTGGTCTAGCAATTTCTTGATGACAAAGACAAAGAGATATAGGCTTTGAAAAAGAGGATAAGAATCCCCGGCTCTCAGCTTGCTAGAGCAAATGAATTGGCTGAATTTGAAAAGGAGAAAGAGGCGCTGAATTCCAAGCTTGCTGATAGCCAAGCTAAGCTGCTGAAGCTTGAGGAAAAGGGGAGGCAATGGGAAGCAGATATCCAACTCCTGAGGGATAGCGAGACAGAGTTAAAAGTTATACTAGCAGCGAAGGAAAGTGAGCTTCAGAGCAGGAACACAGAGAAGGCAATTCAGCCCATGGGTGCTACTTACTAAAGAAGTAGACACCAGCTCCCTCTCCAAGGAAATGTCAGAGATAGGCCTAAAGGATACTGAACTCATCAAATTAAAGCAACAAATTGAAGAGTTAGAAAAGGAAAGAGTTAAAGAGAAACAGGGTAGAGAAAGTGCCGAAGAAAAATGCCGAGAACTGACCCAACAAAATGGTAAGTTGAGCCAACAAGTGATTTGCAAGATTGCACTACAAGGCGTGAAGCATAGATTATGGGACTGGATTATCATGGAAGACGACAAGTTCCGACCCTATCTCAATGTTATTACAGACCTGGGATTAGTTCTTGAGGAAACCAAAAAAACGTCTAGGAAGTAGGAGCTGAAGTGAAAAAAATACCTTTGGAGATTGTTGAAAGGGCCATAACCTATCTAAGCTCCTTGTTAGATGAAGCCTCTAATAGTTCCAGTCTTCAAAATTGGGTCGCTGTTATCTCTGGATCCTGAAGGGTGATAACTAAACACAGGATGATGGAGACGGTGTAGGCCCAAATAGACGTCACTGAACACAAACTCCGAGAGATCCTCAGGATGTTCAGGACACTAGCGAGTAGAGGACTCCCCTTTTTCTGGGAAGAGAGAGGTCCTTTACTATCTGAGAAGGATTATAAGGATTTCATGTTAGACTGACGGTCAGACCACAGAAAATTCAGAGATATGGAACAAGCGTTATCCAGGAAGGTCGTCTTTGAAAAGGTAGAAAATGATTTTGAGTTATGGTTTGAATTTAAAGCCACACGATCCAAGGTCCCTATGACTTCATACTCGGAAGCCATGGAGCTCTGGGCACAAGCTTATGACATGGTTGTTGCGCCACTCCCTGGTCCTGATTCATGGAAAACCATCTGCCACTTTGATTCTATCCAGCTCACACCACCTCGGTAGAAATAATGGTGACAATGCCATGAAAGATTTTCCAAGCATCGCATGCTTTCCCTAATGGTCGCTTCTCTCATAGGGGTCTATACAGTCAGCATCAGCCAGGTGGGAGTGTGGGACACTCTTGTGGCTCTTCATCCCATGCTCCATGTATCATTGTCTAGCCATTTCATACAAGCCACATCCGATATGATACATAAGAAGCTGTTAGAACACGTCCTTTATTGTAACCAATTTTGATTCCCAAATGTCATTTTGGGAAAGATAGAAATGCTATAAATATACCTCCCGAAAAGGGAGAAAGGGTTGAAACCATTGTAATCTTTTGCTGTTTATGTTTTTCAAGAAAGTTTTAATATAATCGCAGAGCCGAGATCGACGTTTTTCACACAAGGATTCCTATGTTGTTCACACTTATAGTCTGTTATTTCTTTTCTTATGTGAATGTTATTCTAGTTTGCCTTTTCCATTCTATTTTTCTTTCATATCTGAGACTTAGGGTGTAACATCTTGANGTTTCAGGTATTCACCAAAGTTTCTTCCAAAGTTAATGTAGAATTCATTTCTCACAATGCTCTGCATTAATGGTTTGTTCATGTTCCTCCTTTTCACCAAAAAAATATGAATCAACTGTGATTGAATGGCTACCTTGCCCCTGTGATGAAAACATTTACATTTAAGTTCTGATTATCTTTGTTGTATATCTTGACTCCATCACCCAATGATGTTGTGTTTTGTTTCAACAAATTCCATAAATGATTTATAGTTTCCATTTGTATATATATATCTGGAACTATCATACATTTAGTGAGAGATCCCTCTTGGAAGAGCAGAAGGCCAGTTCTCTCTTCAAAAGTGGTTTTGCTGTTACCCAGAAACAAGACCTTCCGCAAACTTTGGTTCAATTCCGGTGCTAACAGGAGGCTTTATAGAGAGAAAAAGATGGCATACATGGTGAACAATGATGAAAAGCCAAATAACCACCCCATTTATTCATTGGAAACTGATATAGGATCATCCATTTTCTTTACATAGGGAGGAAAATACAATTTCATTTCACATAACACTTCTTTTGTCCCCACTCAGGAAGAACTTGAGGGATTGTGGAATGTGAAGTTTGATGGGGAAGCATGCAAAGAAGGGGTATGAGCTGGAGTATGGGTAAAAACTCTAGGAGGGGGTGTGTTAAATTATTCTTATAAATTAGCCTTCAATTGCACAAATAACGACGCAAAATATGAGGCTATGACATTGGAAATTCAGATCCTAAAATATTTCCAAGTCAGGAGGGTGGTGATACATGGGGACTCCAAGTTGGTGATTAAGCAAATGCAAGGTGAGTATTAGGGCAGGAATCCCAGGATGAGAAGCTACATAAATACTGCGTTAGATTTGATAGAATGAAAGTTTACTCCGATTCCCAGAGAGCAGAATGGTATAGCTGTTTCTTTCGCCACTTCTGCTGCGGTTTTCAAAATTCCCATGTACCCCAATAGTAAATATGAGATTGAGGTTAATCATAGACCCTCTGTCTCAGATAATGTTAAGAATTGGCAGGTCTTTGAGGATGATAAATAAATCTAGAGTTTCCTTAATCTCACTGGGGAATTTGATGGCTTAATCATTGATGAAGATAAAATGCTCCTGGAAGGGTATACTCTTAGCTAGTAGTGCATGTAAAGTTAGATTTACAGTCCCAAAGAAATTCCACAATATGATATTACTACCCTTGCTGAGGGTGCTATTGGTAATGAAAATGAAGAAGCTATTGGGCCATAATTGCAGGGGGCTGATGGACATCAAGAATAATTAAACAATCTTTGTGGAAAAGAAATACTACATCTTAAGAGTAACACTATCCCCAGGGGTTTATTCCCTTTAGAAAATCCATTTGACCCAAATGATGTTACTAAGGAGCCTCAGCTTGTCCCAAGCTATACTGAGGATGTGGAAGATGTGAATATTGGAACAAAATATCATCCTTAAATCATCAAGATCTCAAGAACAGTCTCTCTGGAGGCCAAACAGAAATACATCTCACTAATGGAGGAATACACAGATGTATTTGATTGGAGCTACAATGATTTTAAGGATTATGATACAAATATAATTTAGCACATTATACCAATAAAAAAGGATGAGATTCCTTTCACGAAAAAAAAACTAAGGATAATTAACCCCAACGTGCTACCCCTGATTGAGAAAGAAATGAGGAAAAAATCATTGTGGCCCTTATATTATCAAGGTGGGTGGCCAACTTAGTTCCAGTGAGGAAGAAGAATGGGGAAATATGGATGTGAATTGACTTCAGAAATCTGAACATAGTCTCTTTAAAAGAGAATTATCCTCTTCCTAATATGGACCACATTCTACAGAGGGTAGTAGGATCCCAAAGGATCTCCACCTTGGATGGCTTCTCAGGCTACAATCATATCATGGTGCACCCAAAAGACCAGGATAAGACCGCTTTCACTACACCCTGGGGTACCTTTATGTATGCAAAAATTCCATTTGGACTCATGAATGTAGGGGAAACATTCCAGCTGGCCATGGACATAGAATTTGCTGATGAGAACGACAATATTTTGGTTATCTATTTAGATGACATCATGTTTTTTTAAAGTCTGATGAGGAGCATGTTTTACACCTGTTGAGAGTGTTAAAAAAATGCAGAAAATTTGGCATCTTTTTGAATCCGAAGAAGTCCCACATTGCTTTGAAAGAGGGGAACCCTAAGCTCCCTCAGAAAATGGTTGAGGTTCAATATTTTCTAGGAAGGGTGGGTTTTCTAAGAAGGTTTATTGCTGCTTTTTCTGATATTGTGAGGTGGATGACCACTATGCTGAGAAAGGATAATGAGATCAGATGGACACTTGAAGAAAATCAGTCTTTTGAGGAAATAAAGAAGGCTATTTTAGAAGCACCCATGATGGTAAGCCTGTATTTCTCCAAATATTTCCTCATATTTTCATTTGCTTCAAAGCACACAGGGGTGTTGTTACAAAAGAAGCAGGAGGGGAATGAACAACCCATTTCTTTATACAACAAATCATTGAGAGATGGTCCATTGAAGTACACAATTATGGAAAAGTAGGCTTGTGATTTGGTACATGCCTTGAAGGAGTTCAGTTTTTACATCCTGCATTATCAAATCATTGCTCATGTTCCCACCAGTGCAGTGAAGGATATTCTAACCCAACCTTATCCCGAGGGTATAAGGGAAAAATGGATAGCAATATTACTTGAGTATGACCTGGAGATTAATCCCACAAAGCTGATTAAAGTCCAAGGACTAGACAAACTCATGGCACAGTCAAAATGTGATTTTCTTAGCCTGCACATGGTTGTTGAATTGTCAACAAAAGAGAAAAACCATGAGGAATGACCAGATCTACAAGTGGATGAGTTTTTCTTGTCATTCTCATGGTATGTTGACATCATCTTTGTGTTGGAGTATCTACAAGCTCCGCAGGATATGGACAGAACAAGGGCCAGATTCCTCAAATGGAAAGCAACAAGGTTATTGCATCTTAAATGAGAAACTGTATTGGAAAGAGACAAGAGGGGTTCTGTTGAACTGTGTTAATGAACAGGAGGAAAAGAATCTCATTGAGGAGTTTCATGCAGGAGAATGTGGAGGTCATCATTACTGGAATACCACTATGAATATAATTATGAGAGAAGGATTTTATTGTCCCACCATATTTTTCGACACCCATAAGGAGATTGTTGCCTTCCATAAGTGTCAGATATTTGAATGGAGGAGGAATATTTTTCCATTACCTCTGAAGCCTATACATGTCGAGGCCCCCTTCCAGCAATGGGGATTGGATTTGGTTAGAGAAATAAACCCATATTCCTCAGGAAAACACAAGTGGATTCTCACTACCACTGATTATTTCACTAAATGGATTGAATCCATCCCAACTAGACAACCCACTCAAACAATAATTATTCAATTTTTGGAGGAAAACATCTTGTCAAGGTTTGGAGTTCTTAGGAAGTTGATCACTAACAATGCTTTTGCATTCAAATCGAAGAAGATGGTTGAATTTTGTTTCAAATATCACATACAATTCGGGCATTCGACAAGCTATTATCCATAGGGAAATGGGTTGGAATATTATTCAAATAAGAGCTTGATGAGGATCATCAAAAATATGCTGCAAGGAAACAAGAAATCCCTGGACAAAAAAATGACTCATGCTTTGTGGGTTGACATAATCAGTGTAAAGAAATCCATCGACACCTCGCCATTCCATCTAGTCTATGGTTTTGAGGTAATTTTTCCTAATTCTTTGAGTTTCTAGTAATGAGGTTGTTATAGGAGGAATATGCATTAATATAAAAAAACCCATTAAACCACAATTTTTTTTATATATTAATATAAAAAAATATGAATATACATAGTTTATTGTTNTATATTTTTCATTATAAATGAATATATTTGATTTTTACATTTATTAAATATATAAAAAGTAGTGGTCTATTCATTTAAAAAAATAATAATATAAAATTCAAAAGTTTCCAATCATTTATTATGTGTGCACAAGAATCTAAATATTTCATTAATATTTTTAATCAATATCTCTTAACTCTACATTAACTCAGTATAGTTGTCAACTACCATTAATGAGACAATTTAGGTTGACTTTCATTAGATTTTCATTAGATTTAATTTGACGTCGCTTAATTGTAGTGTGATGTGGTTTTTTATTATTATTTTCCTTAGGAGGCCCATTTTAGACCCCAAATTTCCTCTAATTGGATACTGTAGGAGATGGAGGGTTGTTTGGTGTGAGGTGCTCCCATAAATGGGAGGCTCCTCAAGAACTATTTTATTTGAAGTAATTTGAATCTTCCATGGCATTGTATATACCATTTTATTTTAACATTGCATGTGTGAATATCTCTTTGGAAGACTTAAATCCCGAGGTGAAGGTAGTAAGGTCTCTAGGAATAGCTATCATTTGGTTTTTCTTTTCTTTCAAAAAAGGAGTTGAAGGCACTAGAATAAATTTTGAGGCAAGGGGCCTTTGGGATAAAGTATAAGTTTGCAGTTGACTGGGGTTGTTCAAGCACATCCGGGACAAATGTATCAGGAGCTTGGTCTACTGTTCTTTTCTACCTCGCAAAGAGGATAACATCCCCAATTGGAGCCAGCTGTTAGCACTATGACTGGGCTAAATGGTTGAAAGGGGGTCATCCTAGAGTAAATGTAAAGTTGGGTCTAAAATTTCATGTCTTATGACAAAGAGGTGTGTTGAAAGGGTTTGAAATTGTTTAGAAGGCTGATTCCTAAGTCCAAAATATGAGAATGAGCACGTGATTAATTTCTAGTGGCTGAGAATCACACACCCAAAGAAGAAGGGTTCGAGGAGCCTCCACTCTGACATTAGAACCACTCCTTCACCCATGCAGTAGAATACCATTTGAATATGCTTTGAACAATTTTTTTCATCAAGCGAGCCTGAAGCCCCAGATGTCAAGTTTCTCCATTTTGGTCAATCATGCGTACCCCATCATGCTTTATCCATTTGTTTCACGATCATAGAGAATTCACCACCTCAGAATTTGTTAGGATTGTGTACGTTTTGGTTTAATTCCCATGATGTATCTAATTTTGGCGCTCTATTTCAAGATTCATCTTGGGAGAAAATTGAACTATAGATATAACCTCTATAGAGAAGAAATGGGTCCAACATTCATTTTAGAATCCTTTGTGCTTGGTTTTGTAACCCTGAGTTTTTATTGGAAGCATGTAATGTAGAAGTATGTTTTGAGTGTCTGAGATTCATCACCGTGTTTAATGTTCAGTCTGTGTTTTCTTGTATGCTCTATTTCCATGTATGGGTGAAGTTATGCTAATATGTTTCTATTTGTATGCAAGGAATTTGTTCTTTGTTAAGTGTTCATTTAATTAGAATTCGTATTTGTTATGTGTTTATGATAAATGTAGCGGAATTTGTCCTCTTTTAGGTGCTCCATTTCAGTTATCAACCTTTATTGTTTCTTCTTTTAAAGGTGTTTCAAGAGATTCATCCACAGATAGGTGCCTCTTATTTTACTAAGATTCTTCTCATTTCCCATTGCCATCTATTAAAGTTATTTGACTGAATGTTAATGCTCACGTTGCCTTAGATTGTGCAGGATAATCACCTATCATTATTGCTGTAATCCCTTGAAGCTTTCAGGCTTCGACTCCATTTCCCAATGGTGTTTTCTGTTCATCTGGGTTACCCTCTTCAAAATACAAACAACCTGTTCCCATAAGAAATCTAGACTTCTGAATTCTTGCTATGAGACATATGTGTATGTGAATGATCTTGTGACACTGAGAGAGCCCTCTTTGGATGTATAGGATAGAATACAACCTAAAGTTTGGTTTGAAATGGTTACCTCAATTATTTCCTACCACAACCATAGGAAAATTACTTGGTGCTAACACACTGCAGAGAAAATCTCAGTAGTCACCAGAAAGGGAGATATTAATGCCATATTGGACCAATTAGATGAAAAAATCAATAAGAAATATGTATAACTAAAGGAGGATATTGCCAAAAACAATAAAGATCTAATAGGGATCAAGATAGGACTAGATCAAGGCATAGGTACATTGCAGGAAGAGAAAAGGAAGACACAATAAAATCTCAACATTATCTTGGCCAGACTACCGTCACACACTTCAAATCCCCCATTTAGATATAACCTAGAACATTTCAATACACCTCCTCCAAATACGCCCAAATCACCAGGTCAACCCAACATGACGCCACCATGAGAAGTTCCCTTATTTAACATTCCGTCAATATCAATTCTCCAAGCACACAGATACCAAATAAGGGTAAAACTAAAGTTACCCAAATTTTATGGAGATGAGAAGGAATGCATCGCATGGATCAATAAGGCCAAGGAATACTTTGATATCCATAACATACCCTATGACAACAAGAATATTAATTACGTCGCCATGTAGTTAGAGGGAAATGCATACAATTGGTACATGTGGTGGAAGACGACAACTTGAGTCTATTCCTTTAATTGGAACACCTTTAAAAATGATCTTCTTAATAGTTTTCAAGGCATAGCCAAGAAGGAATTCTTTGCCAAAATCACCAGGTTGCAACAAAAAGGAAGTATAGATGAGTACACATCTGAATGGGAAGATTTTTCAACTCAAGTTCTAGAACTAACTGATGACCAACATCTGCAATCATACATACATGGACTAAAACTGCACATTCATGAATATTTAGAATTACATAACACTTCTACCATGGGGAGGAAAGACAGAAGGAAAAGATCATCAAGGGAAAGTTTAAACGATCCACTCAAGGTAGTTTTGACCAAAAATACTCCAAGAGGAATCCTCCCTAATCATCGAATATGAGAACTTCAAGGTATACACATTGCCACATTTAAGGGAAGGAGCAAAACCTAGTTTAGGAGCCCAAAGGATGAGGGACAGAAAGTGAAAATATTGTGGAGAAAAAGGGGATCCTAAGCACAAATGTTTGGAAAGAAGTAACCCCCAAACGTTGTATGCATGCAAAGCTAAAGAAGAGGAAAACATATTAGAATGTGAAGAGTTAAGTGAGGAAGATTTAAGAACCCAACATGATTTACACTCAGAACTAGAAGATGATACACCAAAGATCTCATTAGTTGCCATTATAGGGATATCCCAACCACAAACACTGAAGCTAAAAGGATATATAAAAAATAACAATGGTTCGATTCTCATAGATTGTAGCAGTACACATAACTTTATTAATGTTAATATTTCTAAAGTATTCAACTTATTCATTTATCAAATGCCTAACATGAAGGTTATGGTAGCAAGTGACAAGAATATTGAAAATGAGGGAAAGTGTCACAATGTTAAATTACAAATGCAGGAGTATAATATAGAATCCGAATTATTTGGTGTACCTCTTAGAGGAGTAAACGTTGTGTTGGGAATCCAATGTCTGCAAACATTGGGTACTTACTCTGCTAACCATCAAGAGAACTTTATCCAAATCAATTGGCTAGGGGAAGAGTACAAGTTGTACGGTTTACAACCACCCCAAAATCAATTGGTTACATCACATCAAATGGAAAGGCTATTTCGAAAAGGAGAATATGCTTACGTAATTCAATGTCAATAGATGGAATTGCTAACATGTGAAGGAGGTGTTTGCAAACCTCTGGAGATACAAGACCTAATCCAAAAATATCACAAGGTGTTCCAAGAGCTTTTGATGGACATCCTACCAAAAATGAAGACATAGCACTTAACTGAGCTAGATCCATGAGAAACACCTATAAATATCAGACCATACAAATATCCCCATCATCATAAAATATATATTGAGAGGTTGAATCAAGATTTGTTAAAATTTGGAGTCATTTCAAAAATTAGAAGCCCTTATGCTACTCCAGTGGTTCTAGTTCAAAAAAAGGATGGATCCTTCAAGTTGTGCATAGATTATAGAGGACTCAACAAATTCACCATTAAGAATAAATTACCTATTCCATTCATCAATGAAATGATGGATGAACTCCATGGAGCCAAGTACTTCTTGAAATTAGACCTGATATCAGGATGTTACCAAATCAGGGTTAGATTAGAAGACGTAGAAAAAACTTATTTTTGTACTCATGAGGGCCATATGAGTTTAAAGTAATGCCTTTAGGGCTAACTAATTCTCCAACCACTTTCCAAGCCGCAATGAACAAATTGTTCTAGCCATATCTACAAAAATTCGTACTAGTATTTTTGATGATACCCTCGTATATAGGAAAAAATGGAGAGAACATATTCAATACATACAACAAGGGCTAACCATCTTAGAAGAACATCCATTTTTTGGAAAAATGTGAAAATGCACTTTCAAAAAAGAAGAAGTGGACTATCTTCACCATATAATATAAAAAAGAGTCAAAGTTGATTCCAGTAAAACCAAGGAAATCACCGAGTGGCCCCAACCAAATAACATCTCAAAATTATGCCGGCTTCTAGGTTTATCTAGGTACTATCGAAGATATGTGAAAAATTATGCTCATAAGATAACTCCCCTCACAAAATTACTAAAAAAAATTAATTTCAATGGAATGATGAGGCAGAAAAATGTTTTGAAGAATTAAAAAACATTATGCATTCCACCCCAGTATTAGCAACCCTAGATTTCACAAAAACCTTTGTAGTTGAGTATGATGCCTCAATATTTGGAATAGGAGCAGTCTTGATGCAAGAAAGTCATCCAATAGATTTTTAAAGCCAAAATATCAATAAGAGGGAAAGGTTGAAATCCACACATGATAAGGAAATGCTCACCATTATATATGGTCTAACAAAATTGTGACGATACCTCAGGGAGAAAAATATTGATTAGAACATACCACAATAGTCTTCAATATCTCCTACAACAACAAACATTGTCAACAAAACAACAAAAATGGATAGAAAAAAAAGGTTACATTTGACATGGAGATACTACATAAGCAAGGGAAGGATAATGTAGTTGGTGATGCCATTTCTTGAAAGGATGAATAAGTCAAGGATTATGTAATCTTAGTCACAGTTCTAGATTGGTTGGATGAAATCCGAGGAGAATATGCCAAGGATACATATACCTGCGCCCTAATTAATGATCCTAATTAGGGTACAAAATTTGAATGGAGAAATGACATCTTTGGTATAAAGGAAGAATCTACATAAGCCCTACATCTAGGTTTAAAAACAAGGTGTTTAAATAATCTCATGATTCCCCAACCGCCAGACATGTAGGTTTTTTCAAAACTTACTACAATGCTAGGAAATCCTTCTACTAGAAGGGGATGTATAAGGACATTCAAGAGTATGTCGCTAAGTGTGGTACCTACCAAAGAAACAAAAGAGAAAATGTCATGACCCCAGGGCTACTCCACCCGCTTCACATTCTAACCCAAAAGTGGGAGGAGATCTCCATGGACTTTATTGAAGGGTTACCCTTATCATAAGGCAAGGAAAAAATCTTCGTGGTAGTGGAACAATTAAAGAAATACACCCATTTCATGGGAATAAATAAGACTGACTCCGCAAACAAATTTATGAAGTATTTTGTAAAAATATTTACAAATTACATGGATTTCCTGAAATTATCATTAGTGACAGAGATGCCAAATTCACAAGAAATGTTTGGAAGAAATTCTGCAAACAAGTTGGGATCACTCTTAACATGAGCTCAGCCTATCACCCCCAAACAGATGGAAAAATGGAAGTTGTTAACAAATGTGTGGATGCTTATCTCCGTATTTTCATCATTGACAAGCATAATATATGGGTACAATGCTTACATCTTGCAAAATGGTGGTATAAAGCCACTTATCATACATCGACCAAAATGACACGTTTTCAAGCATTGTATGGTTATGTGCCTCCTTGATGGAAGGAAATCATTCAAGGAGATACAAAATTACCTACAGTAAAAAGTCAAATTGAAGAAAATCATAAGGTAATGCAAGTACTCAAAGATAATTTAACCTTGGCACAAAGTTGTATGAAACAACAAGCAAATCAACATAGGATAGAAAGATATTTTGAGGTAGTAATTGGGTATTTGTAAGAACTCAACCATATAAGAAATTGTCACTAAAGAAACAAGGAAAGGATAAATTAGCTCCCAATTTTTATGGACCATATCAAATTATCTGAAAAATTAACCCAGTAGCGTATGAATTGAAGTTACCAGACAAGAGTCGAATTCATAATGTTTTTCACGTTTCAAATCTCAAAAGACAGTTGGATCAACATCAAACTTCTTAGACGACACTTCCTATGTTGGATGAAGAATGGAAACTTGTATTAGAACTAGAATCCATCATCAACACTAGATAGATAAGACTACATTTTCGTATCATCAAAGAATACCTTATTAAGTGGAAGAGTTGTCTAGAAGAAGACGCTTCCTAGGAAACAAAGAAGTTCATTCATTGAACACCCATCATTACCTTTCTTTGAGGACAAAAAATCTTAAAAGAAGAGGGAAATGTTATATATATAGAGAGAAAGTGAATAATAAATAAGATAATAAAGTTTAAAAACAACAAAAAAAAAATAATAAGTTGTAATTAATCACGAAAGAACAGGACTCTACGGAAAAGTCATATTCATACCCTATAATATTTATATATACATGATTTTTTACTGTACATTAATCATCATCATAATTGTATAAATAAATAATTTTTTTTATTAGTATTGAGCTTCGTGTTTCAATAGTGCAAAAATCCGATATGTTAGTTGGCATAGGAGGAGGTGGTAAGGATAAAAAGGTGTCCATTAAAGGAGCGTTGGAAAATAAGCTTAGGACAACAACAGACATGGAAGTTCTAGAAGCACTTTTGATGGTAGTGTCAATAGTAGGGAGGACATGTTATAGTGTGGACGGTCCCTTAGGATCATAATATATCAGTTGGTCGATGATCATGATCTTCCCGTCACGGGGGAACATCAAGAGTCAAACTATGGTAGAGGAAATGAATCGCATTGCATACATATAACTACATCCAAGGAGGAGGTTGTAATCGAGTTGGGAATTAACAACCTCAATGTCAATCAACATGGTTTTTCTAGCTAACTCAATGGGAACATTCGTGCGAATGCCTTGTGGTTGAGAGACATGACCATCGTAAGCTCGAAGGGTGGTGGTGGAAGGTTGAATGGTTGGGGATCCAAGTTTCTTCCAAACAAAGTTTGACATAACATAGGTGGATTCCCCCTCATCGATGATGCATCGATGAATGACCAAATTCCGAATAGTGACCAAAACCTAGAAGGCGATGGATGATGGAATCCGAGGTTCTCCTTGATCCAAGTAAAAACTAATCAATTGAGAATCAAAGGGATCAATGACACTTATTGCTGATAGCAAATATTTGCGTTGTGAAGGAAACATTTTAAGGACTTCCAGAGAAGACATGGCCAAGGGAGCCTGAGCCAAGTCGTCGACAATACTGCAATTAAAAGCGGCTCTGGAGGTAGGATTGTTCTTGATGTGACACAAAGGATACCGCAAGACTTTGGCAGTCCCATCTATGGGAGATCTCAAAAAATGAAAAGACATATCAAGAGCGGTAGAGGTAGATTCTGTGTTTGGGTTAATGATTTCCATGGTGGAGCTATATTGGTTTCGTTGAGTCTGTAAGTTGAAATCAGATGATAATGTCATAAGGTGATGGACACCAGGATTAATGGGTGGATCCATAGGAGTGGGTGATATGGTTTGTGGTACCAAGGGTTGAGTGGAAACCATCCCTTGATTTCGTAAGGGGTTTTGCAGCACCATAGGTGGAGGACCTTGGGGCACTGCATTGCGCTAGGCTAGAGTGGTCACGTTAGGGTCACGCTGAGTATTAGTTTGGAGTAAATGGAGCACCCGATCCATGTGGGGGAATTGGTCTATAAAATGGCCATAAGTGTTGAAAATGGCACACAGCTGGTTAGTCCATAATTGAGGGTTCTTCCTAGGTCCAGGTGGATGCTGAAGGTTCTGTGCAGGAGGGTTTTCTTCATTGTTATTCAGAGGGTTGGGTTGTTGGCCAAATACTTGATGTTGGTTGTTACCTCAGTTCCTACCTCTCTATCATATTCCCTACCCTTGTTGGTTATTGGGGGGAATTTGATTAAGGAGGTACTATTGAGAATAAAACTATCCTTGTGCAATAGGAGGACTCAGGGACAGAGCAGGTGTAGGTTGCACAGGTGGACGGTAATAGAAAGGAGCAGTGGGAGGCAATGCAAAGCCTATTATTTGGCCATGACACGTAGGTTCCAAGAAGTTTGGTATATGAATGTGGGGGAATGGTTAGAGAGATGCATATGAAGGTGTGGTTCCAAACTAAGTTGTTACACATGAAAAATTAGGGGCGTAACCTGGTTGGGAAACACCAGCAGTGTAACTAGAGTAAGGTGGCATCAAAGGAGATGTTGTGTATAGATGGGCATGCTAGGTAATAAATCCTATGACTCCATCAGTAGCATGGGATTCCCATGGCCTATCTTGATGCAAGGAGCCAAAACAATGAACATCAGGTATAATGGTATATAGGTAACCTGATTGGGCATAGATGAGATCGAACTATTGTTCCTTGAGGATGGATTCCTCCTCAGTTTGTGGGCACTCAGATGCAACATCATTGGCGATGAGGGGAGTAAGGTTTTGAAAAGCCAATCTAGGAAAATCCTATAATCTAACTAGATCTTACACAAGCTACGAAGATGACGCCATTCATGGATATGATCCGTGATATAGGTAGCAGTGTTTTGTCTACAAGATAATAATATCCCACACACTCATCATAATGTACGGGTAACTAGAACTACTGGAGGAACATCAAGGTACAACACTTGTGAGTGTGTGCTAAAATAAATGCACTCAGATAGAATCATCCACTATGTGGTTAGATGAACACCATAAGTGGAATGACATGATGTGGTTTTGAGGGTTTTTATCCCGGCTTCCCTTCGAACTTAGGGATGTCTAATGGGAGTTTGGTAGGCATGGGAGGCCATAGTGGGTTATGATGAATGGGTTCGTTCATTAACCATGCCAAATCAGGAAGGTTGAGGCTAGCCATGAATTGCAAACTAGGACTTGAAATGGATAGAGAATATCCATCAATGGTGTCAGCACTAGCAGGAATGTAGTTCCCGTGGGTAAATGGGGGTGGGTAAGGCTGAATTTTGACAATATAAGTAGACACTGGAATGGTAGGAATAGTTGGAATGGTAGTAGAAGGTCCAATGCCCACATGCATCAATGGTGGTATGGTAGGAACCACGGTGGATGGTGTTATCTCCTAAATAAATCAATTTCCAATAAGTCCACTTAGACAATTTATTTTTTGATAAGTGATGAAGATTTCAGGTCATATTATGAATGATGTTTGGGTGACTAAGAAATTTGGAATATCTCGCGCTCTATTTTTCAAAAAATTTGAAAGTTTTAGCTTTCGGTGGCTTAGATGAACTTTCCAGCAGTTCATTAGCCACTGAAAAGCCCATATTTCGGCATCTAATAGTTTCGACTCAGGACCACATTAACCACCCAAATCCTGTTGATCATGTTTTTTACAAAATTTTGGAAAGGGAACTTTCGGTGGCTTAGGAGAACTCACCAACAGTTCATTAGCCACCGAAAGGCCCAGCTTCAACAACTTAGCAAGTGGGTCCAGGAAGACATTAACCACTGAAAGCTAATTAAATACATTTTTGGAAAGGAACCTTTTGGTGGCTTAGGCGAACGGACCGATATTTCATTAGCCACCGAAAGGCCCTACTTTTGGTAGCTTGCAAATTAAACCCTATAATCTCTTAACCACTAAAAAAGCCAAAAAGAAAAATGGTTATCTGTCCATCAAAATCAAACTCGTCAGCATGAGGCATGTCATAATCTAGCACTTTAAACCACCGAAAAGACCGGGGGACTGTAATAAACAAGAAATTGGTGGATAAAAGGTCATTAGTTATCTGAAATGACTGATGGAAATAAAAACCCTAATCTTCCCTACATTTGTCCCACGACCACAGTAAAACCTCTACGAAGCATCAAGTCCCAATTGGAAATGATTACTAGGCTGGCTACCTAGAGGTTATCACCGGAATCCATCATCATCTTAATCAAGTACCAATGGAGTAGTTAAACCCTCAAAATCAACATGATGTATTTAGTACACCCCACATTCTCTGCATGCATTCTTACTACTCAAGGCCATCCCTGGAACCAGGGTGCTAATCTCCATTTACAGATTTTGAATTTTGGTTTTTGCAGGTACTAGAAGCACAATATAGAGATGAAGAAAGGAGGACCTTCTCTCAGATAGGAACTAGGGGACATCAGTTATATTGAGTCACATCCAGAAGTCTGGCAATTCTTCAAGGATGCAGGCTAGTACAGGTTCTGTGAAAATATCCAAGGTTCAGACCAGCAAGTAGCAGAAGCATTTGCCCTTTCTTTTGATGGCTCTAAGGCGCTGATAGGAAAGGAAGAATTCCTAGTGGATGAAACCATAATTGTAGAAGTGACAGAACTCCCAAGAGCTGGGGAGAAATGGTTTAATACCACCATTACTAAAAATGTGGAGTTCAGATCATATTTAAAACCCAAACACAGAGATGTAGTATGGAAGAAAAGTGTTCCATCCACTTAACTAGAGGAAAGGTGGCAACAATTATTGAAAGCAATATCGGTTTACATAACCTGTGAAGGAAGGTATAGCAAGGTGATGATTTATCACTTTAAATTAATGATTCATTTTAAAGGAAGAAGCCCTTTAAACCTACCCTTCTACCTCCACAAGAGATTAACCAAGATGGCCCATTAGGTCAAGGCCCAGCCCACTAAAATTGTAGGAAGGTTATCTCACCATGGCATGATACAACTCATAGTTCAAGAATTGCTGCAAAGGAGAAACATAACATGGGAATATTTTTTTATTCTGGAATGAGTTTGAAATAGGCCTACAACTAGAAGATAAAGGAAAGTCACCTTCAAAGAAATCCACCACCCCCAGGAGTGGAAAAAGGAAGAGGAGGGATATCTCACCAGTAACCGTGGATCAACCTTTTCCCACTTCTAAAACCAACCAAGCTAAAATAAACCTGGACTTTAGTGGAAAGGAGAAGGAGGTTCCAACACAAAGTGGAAATATTTTGAACTTACCTTACTCAGACTCAGAAGAAGAAAGGGAGGAAGAAGTTGACCTAACAGAGCAGGTTGCAGTAGAAAATGAAGAGTTTCCATCACCCACACCAAAAGAAGACCAGGATGAACCTTTGGAAAAGGATTCCTCCAACAAGCCTAGGTCACAAAGAGTCAACTAGTTATTGAGGTAAGTATATGAACTGGAAGTTTTAGAGAGAGAGATAAAAAGAACTAATGCATTGTTAACCAAGAAAAACACTCAATTGAATAATTCCCTGCTAGAAATGAAAGGTATGTATTTTTTACTGCAAAAAAGGAATCTAAGGTTTATGAAGGAAAACACTAGGCCTTACAAGATGATCAGACTTCTGAGGCTACAGGTGAAGAATTCCAACTCAAACCATAACTCTCAGACTCACTTTGCACTAGAAACCCTAGTAGAGTCAGCAACAAGCTTTCAAGATCCAGAGGCAGCCCAAGATGCTGCTGTTTTTCCAAACCCTATGCAACCTGAAGAAGTGCCAAAAAATCAACAACAAAATTGAAAGGGGATGATTGGGAAGCTGATTAAAATTTTGCATAAACAGATCTTTCGGTGGCTTAGGCAGATGTAGCAGCAGTTCATTAGCCACCAAAAGCAGAGCTTTCGGCAGCTAATAGACCCAGGATTCTATTTCCTTAACCACCAAAAGAAAAAAAGGGTGCAGGAAGATATTTTGGCACACAGAACCAGTTTTGGTGAATACAACTATCTCAGGGATGAAATATAAAGCTGAAATTTTCTGAAAAGCACCATTGGAGGAGGTTTGGTCCAGGTTTGAGGATACAATCAAGGAAAAAAGGGTCACGAACCCTACCTATGTTTTTACCAACAGTGGCTTATCTATCATATGACAGGTTACAGCTCTACTTCAGTACTCACTGTAGTCATCAAAGAGTTCAATGAGTGAACAAGCATTAGAGTTAGATAGACTACTTAAATTAGGTTTTTTGACCTAATTTTGCAAAAAACATTTATTTTATCTATTTTTAGTAAATCAGATCCAACTTTTCAAGATCTGAATATATTTGTAAAGGCTATAAAGCCTAAGAATTATTTTGAAGAAATGGTTTGACTTTGGGGACCTTTATACCATTATCATTATCAAGCTTCTCATGTTATTCATGACCTAATATAAGCTCTTTTGCTATTATATGTTCAGGTTCCATATCTTTTCTGTTCTGTGCTTGTGCTTGAATGTCTGATTTAGGTTTATTCATGTTATCTAATATCTGATAATTGTCATCCTATATGTATGTTGATGAGTTGAATTGCAAGTACTTTTTCTTGTTATGATTAGTCATTTATATGTAATTGCTTTATATATGAATCTATCAGCATAGTAAGTTATCCATCTGTTCACCCTATTATCAAACCTCTAAACATTGGTAGTTAGAAGTCTTATCTTTTGATTGAGTTTTATGCATGTCTTGAGTGTGTGAGGTCCTTTAGGTCATCTAAGTTGATCCTTTTAGAAAAACCATAAAAACATTTAAGTTACTAGGAATCCTTGAGCTGTAACCTAGAGGAGTTTCCTAGAGTGATAAAAAATTGGCGCTGTTTCCAGGGAGAGGAGATTGAAGCTCAGCTTCCTTGGGAGACGACATAGATCCTACTTTGATGATAGACAAAGTTTGGACACTATTCTGGTTGTAATAGTCTATCTAGGGACTCCATTGGAATAAGGTGGCTTCAAGAAGACCAAGTACTAGAGAAAACCCTCAAGGGCCTCTAGTAACACCTGTTTCAGATCCAGAAGATATTCTAAGAATATCTAGGGCTTCACTTAGACAGACCTCCAGAGCTGCAAGGGAAGCCACATCAGGTATTTCAAGAGGTATTTCTGCTGTTATATCAAATAGACCTCCATTTCAATCTCCTTCTGCTAAAACATATAATTCTCAGAAATTTATAATTGAATCAGAAAATTTTAGGGTTGAGGAATCTTCAAGCACTACTACTTGTGTAGATCCAATCCCTAGAGACTACACTGAGATAACTCCACCCCAAATATTCTCTCAGCCAACACTCACACCAGCAGTATCTCTTTCTACCCTTTCCATACCCACTTCCAATATGAATGTCCCTTTGACCAAAATGGAAAGGATCCTTGTGGCTAGATATGCCCCTCTAATTTTTCCTAACCCTCTCGCTACTATGCCTACTGGAGATTATCTCAAATACATGCCTAAGTTTATTGGGGAGGGAGACTTCATAGTTGAATAACACCTAGAGGCCTTCTACAGTTATGTTGAGAATATAAACATTGAACAAGAGGATGTGTGGACTAGGGTTTTTGTGCAAATCATAGGTGGTCAGGCTAGGAAATCGT
The DNA here is from genome assembly GCA_001517045.1 of Pseudotsuga menziesii. Lineage (NCBI taxonomy): Eukaryota > Viridiplantae > Streptophyta > Pinopsida > Pinales > Pinaceae > Pseudotsuga > Pseudotsuga menziesii. Next base: position 675,504 of record LPNX010588839.1, on the reverse strand, counting down.
TCAAAGAGTTTCCTGTTGGATCAATAGCAGGCATTGAAGCCCTAGATGACATATTTATGAAGCATTGGGGGGAGAGAAGAGACCACCTATACTATATCACTGAGTTTAGCAACCCGAAGAGAGATAATGGTGAGTCTATTTCTAACTTCATTAAAAGATTTAACAAGATGTTTAGAAAGATCCCTACTGAAATCAAGCCAACTGACACTTCATCCAAAATCACCTATGCCAATGCCTTTGATTCAGAATTCTATTTTCTTCTCAGATAAAGAAGATCAGCTTCTCTATCACTCATGCAATATGATGCCCTTGAAGTGGAATCCAATATCATTGCATCTCAGAAGGTTAAAGGAAAAATTGACAGAAAGAAGCAACCCTCAGATCCTCTAGGGGATTCTTCATCCGAGAACAAGATGGAGAAAATGGCCAAAATGTTAGACAGTCTGACAACTGAAATGTCTATACTAAAATACTGAGGACAAATACCTATGAGGTGTAAAGGGCCAAATGATTTTTCTAACATAAACCCTAATATTGTCCCTTACAGAAGAAACAACCCACCATCTCAGATCCTTCAAAGGGATAGGAATCAAGCTGAGGATCAAAGGATCAGAGCTCCTTTTCAGAATACTATACTAGAAGAAGAACTAGAATTCACTCAGGAAGAAGGAGAGGCATAAGACAATATCAACTGTATGGAGGATGAAGAAGATCTATCTTTTTTGACACAAGCAGACTATTAGGAATCCCTCATGAATGAACAGATCATGGAAGAATCTTGTATTAGCCAGATGACCAGGAAGGGTATAAATTGAGATCTAGAATTGTTGCTACTATGAAGAAGACTCCTGCCCTTACAAAGCAGCCTGATCCTCAAGCTAGGAAGATTACTTCTCCTGTAAAGAAGATGGCCATTCCTCCAAAAAAATAGCAAAGGCCATTACAACCATCAGCTCATGATACTATTCAGCTCAAAGCCACACCTCAAGAGGTAACAACTTCTGACAAATTGTCCTATGCTTTCAATCTTGAGTCAGAAATTAAAAAGTTAAAAATCCCTTTTCCCTTGATAGAACTGATGAAGAATGAGGTGTTCAAGGCATCCATACTGAAATCCCTTCGGCTAAGGACTCCCCTAAATGATGACTTTGTGAAATTGCAGGATGATAAGCCCACAGTAATCCTAGGCCCTATGATTGAAGAGCTAGATGAGTCTTTCCCACCTTTCTAGATATCTCTGAATATCCATGATAAAATCCTTCATAAATGTTTGCTGGACTCAGGATCTTCCCATAACCTAATGCCAAAAGATATGATGGATGAGCTTGGTCTTAGCATTACAAAACCCTACCATGATCTGTTCTCATTTGACTCCAGGAAGGTGAAATGCTTGGGCCTCATCAAGGACTTTGTCATAAACCTCTCCCAGTTGCCTTCAAAATAATAGTGATGGACATAGTGGTAGCTGATATCCCACCTAAGTTTGGACTCCTTTTGTCTCGCTCATGGAGTAAAAGGCTGGGTGGTACCCTTCAAATGGGCCTTACATATGCTACAATTCCAATGTTTGGAGAGGAGACCAAGAGACTCTACAGAGAGAACCAGTTCACCTATATCATCAGTAATGCCAAGAACTCTATAAACCATCCAATATATGTAGTAGACACAGACTTTGGGGCATGCATCCTATAGATAGATGATTCCCAACCAACACCCATATAGCTTACAAAGCCTACCTATCAGCCACTTGAGGAGGTAACCACCTCTGTATGGAACATGTTTTTTGATGGGGCCAGTACTTAAGCCTCAACAGGTGCAGGAATAGTCCTTATTTCTCCTTCAAAAGAGACTATACATTTGTCTTATAAGCTGGATTCAAGACTACCAAAAACATAGTAGAATATGAGGTGCTGCTGCTGGGAGTGAAGGCTACTAAAGAAATGGGAATCATGTGCATACAGATCTTTGGAGATGCATATCTCATCATATAGCATGTGAACAATACTTTTCAAGCAAAGAATGCCAGATTGAAGGCATACAGAGATGAGGTATGTAAACTCAGGGACTCCTTCATGTATTTTGAACTCTCATATATACCTAGGGCTATGAATCATTGGGCTGATTCCCTTGCTGTCTCTGCAAGTCTGTTTGTTCCCCCTTCACATCCTAGGCTGAGCTATGATATCCAAGTCAAGTACATGCCATCCCTATCTGACAATGTAAATTTTTGGAAGGTTTTTGAAATGATCATGAGCTTAGTAAATTCCTCAAGGTAGTAGATGAATTCTCTGATATGCGTATTGATCAAGAAAACCTAAATATGGAAGAATCCTAGAAGCTCAACTTAAAAGATAAAGTAGGTGATCAGAACATTATTTAGTTACCTCGCACTTATATACCTCAGGTTTTGGTACCCCTGGAAGAGCTATTTCATCATAATGATGTCCCTTTTAATCCTTCCAAGAAGGAGAAAGATCCTGCTGTCCAAGAGAAAAAAATAGGTAGCCAAAGTCATCCAAAACCCATAAATCTGTCCAATGAGTTGAATGCTGATCAAAGGTCAAAATTTTGTAGTCTGATGAAATATTTTGCTGATATCTTCACCTGGGAATATAGTGACCTGAAAACCTATGACACTAGTATCATCCAACACAGGATTCCCTTGGAGAAGGACACCGTCCCTTTTAAGAAGAAGCTTAGATCCATCAGTCCTCTCCTGCTTCCTGTAATTGAAAAAGAAATCCAAAAGCTCCTTAAAGACAAAATCATAATTCCCCTCAGGTATTCTAAATGGATTGCAAATTTAGTAGTGGTAAGGAAGAAGAACAGGGAGATTAGGTTATGTGTGGATTTTAGAAACCTATAAAAATGCTCTAAGAAAGATAACTATCCACTACCCAAGATGGAACACCTGTTGCAAAGAATCTCAGGGGCTAGTGTCATGTCATTCCTGGATGGTTTCTCTGGATACAAACAAGTTGCTGTGCACCCTGACGACCAAGAAAAAACTGCGTTTACCACTCCCGGGGGCACCTTCATGTATGCCAAAATGCCATTTGGGATGATGAATGCTGGGGCCACTTTTCAGAGAACCATGGACCTAGATTTTGTAGGATTGAAAGACAAATTTTTTCTCGTATACCTTGATGACCTCATTGTTTACTCCTGCATCCATGAAGAACATTTGCAGCACTTGAGGAGGGTATTTCTGAAATGTAGAAAATTTGGGATATCACTGAACCCGAAGAAGTATCAATTTGCACTTAGTGAGGGAAAACTCCTAGGTCACATAGTCTCAGCTGAAGGTGTGAAGATTGATCCCATTTGAGTTGAAGCAATCGAGAAGTTGTCCATACCTAGGTCAAAAAGGGATATTCAGTCATTTCTAGGTAAGATAAATTTTATCAAGAGGTTTATCCCAAATTTTTTTGACCTAGTAAAACAAATAAGCTCTATGTTAAGAAAGGAGGATTAAATCAAATGGATAGAGAAAGAAAGAACCTCTTTTGAGGACATCAAGAAGGCTATCATGAAAGCTCCCACTCTGATTAGTCAAGACTACACCAAGGGTTTCTGCATTTTTTCCTTTGCATCCTATGAAACCATGGTAGCTATGTTGTTATAAAAAGGTGATGAATTCCTTGATCACCCTATTGCCTTTTTCAGCAAGACATTGAGGGATGCTAAACTAAAATATGATCCCATTGAAAAGGAGGCCTATGCTCTCATCAAGTCATTAAAATACTTCAGGGTTTACATTCTACATGCCAAGGTCCTTGCCTATGTCCCTTCAGCTGCTGTAAAGGATGTATTAACTCAGTCTGACATTGATGGAAAGAGAGCTAAATGGATAGCCAAGCTTATTGAGTTTGACATAGAAGTAAATCCCACCAAGTTAGTGAAAGGCCAAGGTCTAGCTAAAATCATGGCTAAAGAAAATTGTGATCTTTTGGGAATGAATTTTATTGGTATAACTTCAGCTAACTTGCAGACAGAGATATCAGCAGAAACAACAACAGGAACAGCAACAGAGGTAGTTTAGGAGAAAAATGGCAGTCAACAAGTAGCTGAGAACTTGTCCTCATGTGAGTGGTACTCAGGTATTATTCACTTCCTGCAAAATTTAGAAGTTCCCCCTGGACTCACTCTAAATTAGGCATTGGATCTTAAACTTAAATCAGTTAAATTTTGTGTAATTGATAAACTATTGTATTGGAAAGATCTGTCTAGTGTTTTGTTGAGATGCGTCGATAAAGAAGAGTCAGTTCAGGTCATGCATCATTTTCATTCAAGCATATGTGGAGGGCATCATTATTGGAAGACCACAGCCCATAAGATCCTGAGGGCTGGGTACTATTGGCCAATTTTTTTCTCTGATGTGTGTACCTTTGTAAGAGTCTGTGTCATGTTCCAAATATTCATAGGGAAGCAGCAGCTTAGATCCTTTCCCCTTATACCTATTGTAGTGAATGGTCCTTTTCAGTAGCGGGGTCTTGATTTCATAGGTGAAATTAATCCTTCATCCAGTGGTCAACACAAATGGATCCTAGTAGCCACAGACTATTTCACCAAGTGGATAGAGGTAGTACCTACAAGGAATGCCACTCACCAGGTTATCATGAGGTTTTTATATGAGAACATATTTATCAGGTTTGGCTTCCCAGTAAGCCTAGTGAATGATAATGCACTAGATTTCAAAGCCGGGGCATAGGTTAACATTTGTGAGTCAATGGGCATTCAACTAGTGCATTCCACTTCATATTACCCTCAAGGCAATGGATTTGCTGAGCCATCCAATAAAATCCTAGTCAAGATCATCAAAAAACTATTGGAGACTAATCATAAAAGCTAGGATTCTAAGCTAAAGTTTGCTCCATGGGTTGATAGAGTGATTGACAAGAGATCCATAGGGACTTCTCCTTTCAAGTTGGTTTATGGTACTGAGGCCATTTTTCCCATTCAGCTAATTCTTCCAGTTGCAAAATTCTTTCAGGAGGAACAAGATGAACCAAATGAAATGGTGAGGAGGATGCTTGATTTGGTGGAGTTACAGAAAGTTGGGGAACATGTGATGGAAAGGTCATAAGCTCATCAATAGAAGATCAAGATTATTTTTGACAAAAGGGAAAAAGCGGACAACTTTCAAGTTGGATATTGGGTCCTCAAGTGGGATACTATCAGGAAAGACAAGGGAAATCATGGAAAGTTTGAATCTCTGTGGATAATCCCTTTTGTGATAGCTCAAGTGTAGCAGAACAACACCTTAAAATTGAAAAATCTGGAAGGAAAGGAGGTGTTTGATGGCCCAGTAAATGGGTGATTTCCGAAACTCTAATTCATCTGAGGCTTTAAGGCCTTGTTATTGTAAAATATTAGTTAGTAGATTGTTTTTGCCTACAAAATAAACTCCATGCCCAATGGATTAGTAGAAGATAGGTTTAATTCTTAATTTTTTTTAGGAAAGGCATTTTGGTCTAGGGTTCTTGGGACCTCACAGGGAGGTTCCCATTCCTGAGTAGGAGCTAGATGCTATCTCCTAAATAAATCAATTTTCAATAAGTCCACTTAGACAATTTATTTTTTGATAAGTGATGAATATTTCAGGTCATATTATGAACGATGTTTGGGTGACTAACAAAGTTGGAATATCCGATGCTATGTTTTTCAAAAAATTTGAAAGTTTTAGGTTTCGGTGGCTTAGGAAAACTTTCCAGTGGTTCATTAGCCACCGAAAAGCTCAACTTTCGGCAGATAATACTATCGAATCAGAACCATGTTAACCACCGAAATCCTGTTGATCATGTTTTTTACAAAATTTTGGAATTGGAAAGGGAACTTTTGGTGGCTTAGGCAAACTCACCAACAGTTCATTAGCCATTGAAAGGCCCAGATTTCAGCAGCTTAGTAAGTGGGTCCAGGAAGACATTAACCACTGAAAGCTAATTAAATACATTTTTGGACAGGAACGTTTCGGTGGCTTAGGCGAATGAACCAATGGTTCATTAGACACCGAAAGGCCCCACTTTCAGTAGCTTGCGAATTAAACCCTAGATTCTCTTAACCACCGAAAAGGACAAAAAAGGAAAATGATTATCTATCCATCAAAATCAAACTCGTTATCATGAGGCATGCCATAATGTAGTACTTTAAACCACCGAAAAGATCGGGGGACTACAGTAAACCAGAAATTTGTAGCTAAAAGGTCATTAGTTATCTAAAATGACTGATGGAAATCAAAACCCTAATATTACCTCCATCTGTCCCATGACCGCAGTAAAACATCTATGAAGCATCAAGTCCCAGATGGAAATGATTACTAGGCTGGCTATCTCGAGGTTATCACCAGAATCCATCATCATCTTACTCAAGTACCAATTGAGTAGTTAAACCCTCAAAATCAGCACCATTTCTTCAGTACACCCCACATTGTTTGCATGCATCCTTAATGCTCATGGCCATCCCTGAAACCATCGCACTAATATCCATTTATAGAATTCAAATTTTGGTTTTTGCAGGTACTAGAAGCACAATCCAGAGATGAAGAAAGGAGGACTTGCTCTCAGACAGGAACTAGGGGACATCAATTATTTTGAGTCACATCCAGAAGTTTGCCAATTCTTCAAGGATGTAGGCTGTTATAGGTTTTGTGAAATTATCCAGGGTTCACACCAGCAAGTAGCATAAGCATTTTCCCTTTCTTTTGATGGCTCTAAGGCACTGATAGGCAAGGAAGAATTCCTAGTGGATGAAACCCTAATTGTAGAAGTGACAAAACTCCTAAGAACTGGGGATAAATGGTTTAAGACCACCATTAATAAAAATGTGGATTTCAGATCATATTTAAAACCTGAACACAGAGATGTAGTACGGAAGAAAAGTGTTCCATCCACTTAGCTAGAGGAAAGGTGGCAGCAATTATTGAAAGCAATCTTGGTTTACATAACCTATGAAGGAAGGTATAATAGGGTGATGATTTATCACTTTATATTAATGAATCATTTTATAGGAAGAAGCCCTTTAAACCTACCCTTCTTCCTCCACAAGAGCTTAACCAAGATGGCCCATCAGTTCAAGGCCCAGCCCACTAAAATCGCAGGAAGTTTATCTCACCATGGCTTGATACAACTCATAGTTCAAGAATTGATGCAAAGGAGAAACATATCATGGGAATATTTTTTTATTCTGGAATGAGTTTGAAACAGGACTACTGCCAGAAGATAAAGGAAAGTCAACTTCAAAGAAATCCACCACCCCCAGGAGTGGAAAAAGGAAGAGGAGGGATATCTCACGAGTAACAGTGGATCAGGCTTCTCCCACTTCTAAAACCAACCAAGCTAAAAGAATATTGGACTATAGTTGAAAGGAGAAGGAGGCTCCAACACAAAGTGGAAATATTCTGAACCTACCTTACTCAGACTCAGAAGAAGAAAGGGAGGAATAAGTTGACCTAACAGAGCAGGTTGCAGTAGAAAATGACGAGTTTCCATCACCCACACCAAAAGAAGACCATGATGAACCGGTGGAAAAGTATTCCTCCAGCAATCCTAGGTCACAAAGAGTCAACCAGTTGTTGAGGCAAGTATATGAACTAGAATTTTTAGAGAGAGAGATAAAAAGAACTAATGCAATGTTAACCAAGAAAAACACTCAATTGAATAATTCCCTGCTAGAAATGAAAGGTATGTATTTTTTGCTGCAAAAAAGGAATCTAAGGTTTATGAAGGACAACACTAGGATTTATAGGATGATCATACTTCTTAGGTTGTAGGTGAAGAATTCCAACTCAAAACATAGCTATCAGACTCACTTTTCACTAGAAACCCTAGCAGAGGCAGCAACAAGCTTTCAAGATCTAGAGGCAGCCCAAGATGCTGCTGCTTTTCCAAACCCTATGCAGCCTAACAAAGTGCTAGAAGATCAACAAAAAAAATGAAAGGAGATGATTGGGAGGATGTTTAAAATTTTGCAGAAATAGAGGTTTCAATGGCTTAGGCAGATGTAGTAGCGCTTCATTAGCCATCGAAAGCAGAGCTTTCAACACCTAACAGACCCAGGATTCTGCTTCCTTAACCATCGAAAGAAAAAAATGATGCAGAAAGATATTTTGGCACAAAGAACTAGTTTTGGTGAATAAAACTATCTCAGGGATGAAATATAAAGCTGAAATTTGCTAAAAAGCACCATTGGAGGAGGTCTGGTCCAGTTTTGAGGATACAATCAAGGAGAAAAGGGTCACAAACCCTACCTGTTTTTTACCAACAATGGCTTATCTATCCAATGGCAGGTTACATCTCTACTTTAGTACTCACTTCAGTCATCAAAGAGTTCAATGAGTGAACAAGTGTTAGAGTTAGATAGACTATTACTTAAATTAGGGTTTTTGACCTAATTTTGCAAAAAACATTTATTTTATCTATTTTTAGTAAATCAGATCCAACTTTTCAAGATCTGAATATTTTTGTAAAGGCTATAAAGCCTAAGACTTATTTTAAATCAAGGGTTTGACTTTAGAGACCTTTATACCATTAGCATTATCAACCTTCTCTTGTTATTCATGAGCTAATATCAGCTCTTTTGCTATTATATGTTCAGCTTCCATATCTTTTCTATTCTGTGCTTGTGCTTGAATGTCTGATTCAGGTTTATTCATGTTATCTAATATTTGATAGCTGTCATGTTATTTGTATGTTGATTTTTTGAATTACAAGTAATTTTCCTTGTTATGATTAGTCATTTATATGTAATTGCTTTATATATGAATCTGCCAACATAGTAAGTTCTCCATCTGTTCACCCTATTATCAAACCTCTGAACATTGGTAGTTAGAAGCCTTATCTTTTGATTGAGTTTTATGCATGTATTGAGCATGTGAGGTCCTTTAGGTCATCTGAATTGATCCTTTTAGAGAAACCATAAAAATATTTAAGTTACCAGGCATCCTTGAGCTGCAAGCTAGAGGCGTTTCCTGGAGTGATAACAACTGGAGTGGGGCCACGACTAGTGGGTAGTGTACAAGTAGTGTGTGCAGTGGTGAGGGGCCTACTAGGAGCAGGAACTATGGGTCTAGTAGAAAGGATACCTGGTATGAAGGGTGGGGTAGTCAGGAGTCCATTATCAACTATCCTCCCTCGAAAGGGGTTAGGAGGTACACCAACCATGGGGCTAGATGGGGTAGTGAATAAGGTGGGTTCGTATTGATAGGAATCCGAATCATACTAAAATGCAGTGTATGGCTCTCAAGGTGGATAATGAAATCAAATATGGATTTGACATTGGTGGTTAAAGGAACTGAACTGAGAGGTATTCCCGCTAAGTCTATGTGAGTAGCGTGGTGCAAAAATTATGACGTGATGGTGTGTTTTGTAATGAATGGAGGCATAAGAGTGTCAACCGTAGGCTCAAAAATACAACTAAAACCAAGTGTGTAGAAGGAGAGAAAACAAATGGTGGCTCACAGGACAAAAGAAATATCTAAATCTGAACTTCAAAAATGTGTTATAGCAGGTGAGTATACAACAAAGTGACCAGAAATCCAACAAGAAACACTATCTAGAAATAAAATGACACACCAACCTATGTGCATAAGTGCAAGAAAAGTCCTAGCTACAGGCTGGAAGTCCCTCACAAATCGTATCCTCTGCAATGTGATGAAATCCTAGTCAAACAATATGAAATGGAAGAATAATAAGATAAGAGAATCCCACTATCGAGAGGGACCTTGGTTACAATATCCCTAGAGAGAATGGAAACTAGGCTACCTCGTTCAAGATACGTCTGGAGTGGTTTCCTGGCACTTCAGCCCTTTGGCCCTCGACATTTGGTATACGATGACAAGCATGAGGAGGAATATGAAGGGTTAGCCTTTGGTGCCGAATGGAGTGCAATATTCTACCCAGACTTCCAGAACCCATTCGTTGTGGCTTACTCCTGCAGAGTAAGGGTCCCCCCCGATAGACTAGTTGTGACCGTGTCAATAAGTACAAGAGTATTTTGGTACCCTAATGGACAACTGTAACAGGGATTTCTCCCCTGTTACGTGCAAAAGAACCAACCTTAGGTTACTGGGACCGTAAGGGAGAGTTCATGGAAAAAGTACAAAATAGTAAACAGATTAGTAACATAAAAGAAACATATACAATTGCTAAACTAAACAAAACAAAAATTATACCTTTTTTCTTGTAAAGTGAGCCACCATGGTCATCTTCGAAAGTGGTCTGCCTCTGCACAGGTTGGTTCTCCAATGGTATCCAGGTGGGTACAGAGAATGTATCAATGTACAATGTGGGAACGGTATGGCGATGGGATGATGGAAAAAGGGTGTGTGAATACCTGAGAGCAAAGGTGTTCCAGTGTACTCACAAAATGAAAAATGAGAAAAAAAGTATTTTGGTAGAGCCCTTCACAATGTATTTATAGAATGGTTCTAAGGTTTTTTCACCCAATGTGGTTACCCATGGTATTTTTTGACCCATGGTATTTTCCTATGGTTTTCTCTCTTTTAGGTTTTTTACACCCTTTTTAGGGGTTTTGAACCTTTTTTTGGAGAGAGTGAGGGTGAACCATAGTAAATAATAATGTTTTGGACTTTTTTTGTGGAAATACAATTGTGAAGGCCAAAAGTAAGGGAAATATGGTAGGAATATGATGTATGTATATGGTTTAGACCAAGTAGAGCTAGGTGAATTTTTTTTTGTGTTAACAGATTGCCCCATGGTGTGTGAGGGTAGGAGCTCATCGTATGGCCAAAGGACATCATATGATCATAAGAATGGTGAAGATACTAGAGAGACCTTCGAAGAAGTGGAGATTCCTCTTTCGAACCACAGTGGCTTTTGGTTTTTTATTAATAGTTCCTCAAAATGGATGAGATACATATAATGTGTGACATGTTTATGGATGAGGAGGGAATGCCCATGCTCATAGCAATGTAAAAAGAATAAATAATTGGATCGAAGCTCAAAAACATGGGAGCCGATCATATACAAATGATGATACATAATGGTGTCCTCAATCGGAGGATGAATACAATGATGATATGAAGAACTGATACAAAGGAACAATGCCGTTATCATGGAATGCAATATCATCACAACTGATGCTTTGTTGGATATGGAGGTGTACATATATATGGACTCAATGATTGAGAGTCAGAATCTCTATGGTAATATATGCAACATCAAGTACTAGAGATACATGGAAGCAAAAAATTGGGGGATTCCAAACAATATCGCCCAACCAAGAAATCACAAGGGACATGAAACTGAATGGGTCCCATAGTAGACTCACCAATGTGCTAGACTTAGGTGACAATCAAGGTCTTCAACCAAATACTGAATGGACCAATACCTGTATGAATCTCAATGGTGCGATGATGTAGCTGAAGTCGAGCACGTGAGACACAACCATACACAGAGGCACTAATGACTCCTCTCAAGTGGTCCAAGGAACTCATCAATAAGGTGGATGAAACTAGGATACAGGGGTCTCTAGGTCTATCCTCTGGAATATATGTGTTGCCATCGATATAGGGAGACCTGGAACTAATCAAATAAATGATATGCACTTGACTAGAAGTGCGCGGGGATAACCAAATACATGGACCAATCTAGGGACTGACACACTGAATGGGGGAACAAGGGAAGGGGAGTACGGGGGACTCAAAATTCCTTTGTTCATAGTATGACGACAGGGCTAACCTAGAAGCAAATGAAATTGACTCATGGGAGAGGGATCATAGCTGTAATACTAGGAAGATGACTACAAATGGAAGATACTGAGGTGGATAGACTAGTGATATCCAGGGGATCCAAGGAAGACTGAGTGCAAAATACTCTGAACAAAGGAGACCCAATGTGGGGAAGCCACCATATTATAATCATATGTAGTGTCACCTAAAGACACCATTATTTAGTGAGCCTGAGAAGGTAAATTCTCGAGAAAGTAAATTCCTGAGAAAATAAATGCTCATTTTTAGAGAGTCTAAAAACATGAAGAAGACTGTTATAGCTTATTTTACCACTCCAGGTGAATCACACTTGTATGGACTTCCCCTGTTCCTTTGCAGTCTCCTTAGACCCCTTGGACCATTTTTTGTCCTTTGATGTTTCCTAGACCATCCCTAAAAACATGTGTACAATCATATACGTGACTTTTAAACCCTTAATCGCGTATATACATGGGGTTGACCACTAAAACCATGTACATTGGGATGTGTACAAAATCCAAATCCTTTTGGAGTTTTACTTGACATGGGTCTGACTCACTTGACTCCTAGCCTTCCCTATGCCTTGAGATCACTCAGATTCGACCTTTCATTACCCATTTGAAAAGATATATAAGGAACTCTTTGGTACATTGAAGGCATATGAGAGAATTGAGAGCAAAGAAACTATAGTCCATTATTGCCGGAACTTGTGCTTGAGTCTGCATCCCTTTGTCCCTTGGAGCACTTTTGTGTTCTTCCCAAGCTTTCCTTTTGCTTGTGAGCTTGCTATCGAGAGATGGAGGATTGAGGTGGTGGAGGCCCAAGTGGTGGATTCAGTTTCTCCGATTCGTAGACATGCCGACAAAGGTTGTATCCATTGTAATCTATGATTTTATATTAATAGAAATATCTTTTCTTGACCAATAATGTATGTTTGAATGAATATTTTATCCATGTGATGATTTCAAATGCTTATACATTGTTGATTATATATGCTAGAATAGATCTAACACCAATATATATAGTATGCTTGTATTGTTTACTTGTTGTTAAAGAAGTAATCTATCAATTCAAGCTGAAGTTGGAAAGCTCAACGGGTATCTACTTCAACCATCTAGAATAAGGTATGAGGTCTAATCCTTTAGTGTTATATATTTAATTTCTATTGCTTATTGGAAAGGATTGATTTATGGAGTCAAGCTGTTTGTTGTGGTACCCCAAGCCATTGGAATTTCTCTCCGTAAAAGAATTGGTGACTCTGCTGGAAATTCACTGTTGAAAATTTGAGCTCAATTGGGTAAAAATTTCAAATGTTTTATAATGTTTTGAATTTTTTACTATTTATAGAATTTTTTCAAATTTTCAATTTTTTTTTACCCCCTTTCCTATAGTTTGGACTATTTCTAATCATTTTGGACCGTTTTTGACCTAATTCATGATGTAGGAGACCTTTTTGAGTGCAGTTTCAGCCGTTGGATTGACCCGTTCGTGCCAATATCAGGTATCATGTCTAAACTGGCATATAGGTTAGGTTTCATCACCATTTTCATTTTGCATGACCTTATGACCGTTTCATCATAGCCTTAGGTACGAACCCACTCTATTATGTCATGCAACCTTCTTGCTGTTTTAGAAGTGGCATGGTATGAGTGGTAGAGATTGACCTTACATGGGTACCCTAGTTAGCGCCTTATCTGCATTTGGTGCCCATGCTGACGTTTTGTCCCTTAGGGTGTGGGAGTCCATTGTATAGTATTTCCATGACATTTCACAAGAGCCTCATACTGCTCATGATCTTTTGCTAGACTATTTCGCTCAGGACTCCCGTATGTCAAGTTGTAATTGCATTATCATGAGCTTTGCTTGCCATATTGAGCCTTATGCTGGCTTCCCTAACATTGCATTTTAGACATATAGCTCGAGCTTGTCTCATGTATATCCATGCAGAGCCATTTTATATATCCTTTGCAGCTTGATTCCCTTTTTATCGAGAGGGGATTTTCCCCTGAGTGTTGATATCCTACACATGTGTCCTTGCATTGAGCATAGGTATGTTCCATGGCTTGGAACTAGTTTGTTTTCCCCTATGACACTCGTCTCTTCCTAGTCTGTAACTATAAAGAAATTTTATTCTTTTTCAAGCTTTTTAAATATTTGAAAAAGTCCAAAAAAAATAAAAAAAAACCAAAAAGCCGGACAAGGAAAGATGTTATCTTTGGCAGCTGTCGAGTCATGTTGCCTTGGAACAGAGCACTGTATATCAAATCCATTGGTTGGGTTTATAGTTTGACTTTAGGAGTTGTACTAGTTTATTTGAGTTTATCTCCACCGACTGGTTAAGCTTCCAGCCCCCATGGAGCCTCTGTCGATGCCTCCTGTGTCGCAGAGATGTCCTAGTTTGTATATCGAGTCTATGCTACCTTTATTTAGTCACCATATGCCATTATGATCTTGTTCAAAGGAAGTTGAAACCTGAGTCGGCCATTCCTCAGTTATCTTGACTTTGCATGTCAGCCATTCCTGGTACAGTTACTAGTTCGTACACCTTATGATTGAGTCCTTCCACATTATACAGCTTTGCTGAGTACCTCGTGTTGGATGATGGGGGATGCCTTAATGCCCTCCTTCTAGCGGATTTCATCCCATCGACTTCAGATCATTTATTTTGGGATTCGAATCTAGAGTCATTTTTGTTTGCCTTGAGACTTGCAATCATTAGTGGCAGGTTCTCTTGCCATCGACAGTCTTTGGGAATACATCAATGTCCCCTGATCAATGGATCCTCTCAAGTGTTCAACCTCAACACATTTATTCAAACTTTTTAGTTTGAACTCTAGTACCTTGATTCCCATTTTCATTATTGGTGGGTGATCTCGCGTCTGTTAACAGTATACATCAATGACCGATAATCAAACGATGGACTACTATGTTCGACCTCGACACCTCTATTCACATAGTAGGACATGTACTTGTAGCGGTTTGTGTAGAAGACCTTCCAGATTGGTGGCATCTCTTATATGCTACCTCGTTGATCGTGCCAGTGTTCATGAGATTTTAGATCTCGTGACTTGATTCCAGTATATGTCAGACATTTCCAGCCATTATGGAGATCTTGATCCATTATATATCTTCAGCCATTATGGAGATCATGGTCCTTGGTATATCTTCATCATGGAGATTCTGATCTATGTATATTGTACATGGAGATGACCACTTATGTGATATCTTGTATCATGCCTATTCATGGCCATTATACTCTTATGTATCCGGGACTACTATATGTATTTGCTATTATGTGTAGAGTTTATCATTGTACTATGCTGATTGGGTGGCTGGTATTCCATTTGGGATCCTTCATCACTCCACTTCTAGGATGGACTTATAATTTATTTCAGCCATCGTATGATCCCTCTGACCTCACACATTAGGGGGCATCTGTTATAGCTGATTTTACCACTCAAGGTGAATCACACTTGTATGTCCTTCCCCTGTCCCTTTGCAGACTCCTTAGACCCCTTGGACCATTTTTTGTCCTTTGATGTTTCCTAGACCATCCCTAAAAACATGTGTAAATTCAAATACGTGACTTTTAAACCCTTAATCATGTATATACACGGGTTTGACCACTAAAACCACGTACATCGGGATGTGTACAAAATCGAAATCCTTTTGGAGTTTTCCTTGACGTGGATCCGACTCACTTGACTCCTGGCCTTCCCTATGCCTTGAGATCGCTCAGATTCGACCTTTCATTACCCCTTTGAAAAGCTATATAAGGAACTCTTTGGTACATTGAAGGCATATGAGAGAATTGAGAGCAAAGAAACTATAGTCCATTCTTGCTGAAACTTGTGCTTGAGTCTACATCCCTTTTTCCCTTAGAGCACTTTTGTGTTCTTCCCAAGATTTCCTTTTGCTTTTGAGCTTGCTATCGAGAGATGGAGGATTGAGGTGGTGGAGGCCCAAGTGGGAGATTCAGTTTCTCCGATTCGCAGACATGCCGACAGAGGTTGTATCCATTGTAATCTATGATTTTATATTAATAGAAATATCTTTTCCTGTCTAATAATGTATGTTTGAATGAATATTTTATCCATGGGATGATTTCAAATGCTTCTACATTGTTGATTATATATGCTAGAATAGATCTAAAACCAATATATATAGTATGCTTGTATTGTTTACTTGTTGTTGAGGAAGTAATCTATCAATTCAAGCTGAAGTTGGAAAGCTCAATGGGGATCTACTTCAACTGTTCAGAATAAGGTATGAGGTCTGATCCTTTAGTGTTAGATATTTAATTTCTATTGCATATTGGAAAGGATTGATTTCTAGAGTCAAGCTGTCTGTTGTGGTACCCAAAGCCATAGGAATTTCTCTCCGTAACAAAGACTCCAGTGTGGTCACTTTTTCATATGTAGTATCCTGACCCTAAAAATGGATAAAAGTGTAGAAAGGAGAGATCTCCCAACTTTTGGGGAAGGAAGACTCTCTTTACCATTGGTAGTCCAATCAGGCTGAAAAATTTTAAACCTATACTAACTGGAGGATCATTCAAATACTTTTATGAACATGAATGAAACCAAGTTTTCTCAGAAATACTTTCTTGCTGAGAGGGATGGAAAAGATCTTAAAGAAAACCCGTAATGAGTTTTTTTGTAAAGTACGGTCCCAATGTCTGAGAAAGTATAAAAGGATGCAAAGGGAAACGTTCATTTCTTGAGTGTGCCAAGGTGGTCCTTTTATTATGATAGTCTACATAGTCTAAAAAATTGGATAAACGAGGCTACACAGATGCCCTTTCAAATACTTTAACGAGCATGAAAGGAAGCAAGTCTGCTCGACAACCTTTACATTCTTTTAGGCATCAGAAAAGAGATTAATAGAAACTTTGTAATGGTCAATTAAGCAAGGGGGAAGTGTTCGATATATGGAAAAAGGTTATGTTGTGAACATGGTTGAAAGGAATAAATGCATAACACTGTTGGGCCCCCCTTACGAGATGATGGATGGTGATAAATATGGCCAATTGTACAGTATGGATGGAGTGGATGCCTCGTGAACATGCCAATACATACAAAGGGAAATGCACATGGTGGCAAAAAAATCATAGTGACTTCCAGGAAATGGCCCAAAAAATCATAGTGAGAGCATGAGACAAGGGTCTTGTCAAAATAGAGAGGATGGAAAACTGAACCCGGTGGTGTGAAAAACGTCTCAAATGGATTCCAGATGACTCTATGGCGCACGAAAGAAATGATACCCAATGGAGGCCTATAAATAGGGGGACCACATGACATGTGCCATTGTTACTGTTCAGTGCTGATTTGGAGTGGAGGACCCTAGATCTCATTTGTTGATTTCTTTCATTTCGATTGACGATTTTTTGATATATGTGTTACAGGTAAGATCTCTCATCAAACTCAACTTTTTCACTGGTTTATTTTTGGTTTTTTATCATGCTAGGGCTTATGCCAAGCTAAAAGGGCTTAGGGGGTCAGGTCGCGCTTTTTGAGGGAAAAAAATGAGACCCAGGTCGCTCATATTGAGTCGACATGTGTGAATCGCTTGAAATTTTTGGTGAGATAGGCGTGAACTAGGTCACACCTGTTCAACAGGTAGGAGGGACCCCGTTACTCCTGTTTAGGATTTTTAAGCGACTTGGGTCATGCAAAAAGGCCGAACTGGTGCGAATCATCCTAGGAGGAGTTTTTTTTGGGCATGACTAGACCTGACAGGTACTGTGTGTATGTGTAGGATGCCACATGTGACATGGCAAGAGAGGAACATTGGTACCTTGCGAGATCACAAATTAGGGGATGGGACGGTGGTGGACATGCTCGCCCGAAGTGGGCTATTGAAGTACTTCCAGATCCCACTCATGCGTTTATCTAAGTTGTTGCTAGAGAAGTTGGTGAGCTTTTGGGACCCAGATGCTAAGTGTTTTATATTCCAGGAGGAGCATATTGAGATCATGTTCCTCGATATCTATTTTCTGACTGGGCTCCCTATGTTGGGTATGATCGACAACACTACGCCAAATTTCACCCACGTGGTGTCACTGGATGACCTCTTTGAGAGGCATTGCTATGCCTCTGCAATGGTGCACTCTTCGTACATACTGGTGTGTGACATTGAGAGTCTTTCGACTCGAGCCATGGCAACGATGGTGCTGTGGATCTTGGGGTCATCAGGACCTCACAAGATATCAGGGTGGAAACTATAGATTGTGGAGCGGGTACTTAGGGGCAACTACTATGGGTGGGTCCAAATGTACTTGACATAGGTTCAACATTCGCTGAATGATGGCAGGACAGTGGGAGGGGATTTCTATTTCCACTTGATTTTGTGCTCATTCTTTTTTGAGCGACTACCGACCCTACGACAACACTTGGAGGTGAGGGAGGGAGGACCTCGTGAGCCTCGCATGAGGAGGTGGAGCGAGATGATGATCCTTGAGGTATGCGACCTAGTGGGTCGATTATTTAATCAAGATATTTTTGTGTAGTGGAGGAAGCTACCAGTCCTTATAGAGTACTACTCGTATGTAGGGATGGACTACCGAGGAGATCCTGAGATGCCTCAACCTCTAGGACATGCTTGGGGACTTGATGGTACATATACATGATTCTTTATGTGGTTGCATTCATATATAGTTTACTAGGTTAGTGGTATCTAGTTTATGTATGTGATAGATATTGATGACATACTGTGTGTAAGTGAAGACATCAAACCCGCTCACGGAGGGGCAGGGTGGAGGGTTTAGATCCACCCGCTCACGGGCATAGGAGGTGTTGGATTAATTTGGATTCACTTAGTTGCAATATAGAGTGCTTACTAGAGGGGGTCATTAATGATGGATGGAAGTACCTAGATGATGACTTGATCACCAAATGCTACCATGCTCCTCCAGAGTGGATCCCCTTGATGGGGAGGATCACAGTCACTGCTGAGTATGTCCGAGCAGCGACACAGGGTGATTTGCTGATGGAGGAGGAGGAGAACTCCAGTTAGGAGGAAACCGAGGAGGAAACAAAGCCATAGTACCAGGAGGAGGATTCTAACTCTGACTAGCAGCTAGTGGTGATTCCCTTAGTGTAGTGGTGCACTAGGATTTTTGTATGATATGTATGCTTAGCAAAGAACGCTTGTGGGCCTTCTCATTCTGTACTGGACATTATGATATGATATATATATGCACGTGGATGTAGTTTTTTATGGTTTTTATATTAGTATTTTTATGACAATGATGCCTATATGATGTATAAGAAATATGTATGCATGACTATATGATGATGCATGATGCAATTTGTATTTCATATATGCGATGAATTATGTGCCACTCTAGAACGTCATTAGCCATTTGGTCTGCTACACTATTGAGCCTTCTGGAAACATGCGTTGTTAGTTTTTCAACATTTAAGCTAGAATTATATTGATCTTTAACTGAGAGAACAAAAAGCACAGCAATCAAACACAAGAGACAATGAACATAGTGTTTTTCTCTGGGGAAACCATAAATGGAGAAAACCCTGCAACTTCCTTAGAGATAGAATCAACACAAAAGGTAAAACCCCAAAATAGTAAGATGCACTCTTGACAACAATAACCTTCTTCTTCTCTAGCCCTGGTGTCTTCTCCTTCCTCAACTATGCGCTACACTTGAGTGTGTATGTGATGTGTGCTAAATAGAGAGTCTAGATATCTATTTATACTAATCCCGACATGACTAAAACCCTACTAGGGCCGAACTCTACTAGGAAAGTCTAATAACCCTAGTGCCCCAGAACTACGGGGACTTTAACCCTTAGACAATCGAAGGGTTACCCACAATTACTTGACATGACTTGTTTACATTATTGATTCTCCCGATCGGAACATCGGGGCATGACATGACATGATAACATCCCGGAATAAACATTGGGTTACAATAGATAATAAATACGAGTGAATACATTCCTAATTTACAATTACATCAACACTCCCTCTTAACTAGGAAGGTATTCTCTCGACACAATTTTCATCACTGGTCTTCTTCTCTAGATCTTCTCATCATATGAATCTCCAAGTCATCTTGTCTTCAAATCATCTTTATCTTCATGCCATCTTCATCTGGATCTGGATCATCACTCGATCTGGATCATCATCACTGGATCATACTCAATCTGAAACATCAGTGGATCATACTCAATCTAGAACATCACTAGATCATACTCGATCTAAAACATCTCTAGATCATACTCGATCTGGGACATCAATGGATCATACTCGATCTGGAACATCATCACTAGATTTGGATCATCATCACTGGATATGGATCATCACTTGATCTGGATCATCATCACTGTATCTAGATCATCACTCGATCTAGATCATCATTGCTAGATCTGGATCATCGCTCGATCTAGATCTCTTGGAGTCATCATAACTGGATCTGGATCATAGCTTGATCTGGATCTCCTCTGGTCACCATCATATGTGCTATCTCATGATTCTTCTCATCATAGGAATTTCTATAGAGCTAGCCTTCTTTCATGCTGGGTGTATGCCTACCTCCTCGTAGGTCTTTGGTAGCCCTTACATCTGACCTACTTGTTAGAATGGCCAGCCCTAACATATGACCTGCTCGCCAGAAAGGCGGTAGCCCTTACATCTGACCTACTCGTCAGAATGGATAGCACTCACATCTGACCTACTCGTCAGAAAGGCGGTAGCCCTTATATCTGATCATATAGGACCTAATCCTACAGTCACATCAGAATGGCCAGCACTCACATCTGACCTACTCATTAGAAAGGAGGTAGCCCTTACATCCAACCTACTCGTCAGAATGGCCAGCACTCACATTTGAAATGGGAAGAACCTAATCCTTTAGCCATGATAGAATGGCACAGCCCTTACATCTGACCTACTCATCTGAATGGATAGAACTCACATCTGACATGGGAGGAACCTAATCCTTTATCCATGACAGAATGGCACAACCCTTACATCTGACCTACTCGTCAGAATGGCTATGGATCTCATCACTCATATCTAACATGGAAGGAACCAATCCTCTCACCATGACAGAATGGCTCAGCCCTTACATCTGACCTACTCGTCAGAATGGCTTCTGGACTCGTCACTTCCCCTTGGAAGGGACCTCAATATGGAGAACACCAAGCTTCTCCTTGAAGTTCTCGAACTTCACTCTGGCTAGTGGCTTTGTCAACACATCATCTATCTGATTGTAGATCGCAACATAATGGAGCTTCACTGCTCCCTTCTGCACCATATCCCTAATATAGTGATACGTGATCTCGATATGCTTCAACTTGTCATGGAATACTGGATTCTCTAACAACTTCACGCAACTCTGTTTGTCAAAATGTATACAAGTATTATCCATCTAGAGATCAAATAAATCAGACAGTAGCTTCCTTAACCATACTACCTCACAACTAGCTGAATAGGTTGCGACATACTCTGCTTCAGCTGTACTCAGTGCCACACAGGATTGCTTCCTGCTAAACCAAGAGATCACACCTGATCCCATACTGAAGCAACACCCTGAAAAGCTCTTCCTATAGATGGCACTACCTGCCCAATTTGAATCAACATAACCCTCAAGGTTATTCTTCTGATTTGCATCGTACTTGAGCCCATAATCAGCTGTACCCCTCAGGTACCTCAGAACATTCTTTGCAACAATCAAGTGAACATTTCTCAGATCTGTCAAGAATTGGCTCAAGGTGTTCACAGCAAAGCAAATGTCTGGTCTTGTGTTCGTCAGGTACATCAAGGACCCAATCATATGACGATACATCGTAGCATCAACTGACTCTGATGAAGCATCAATCAATAGCTTTAGGTTCGATGCCATAGGTGTGGCCATATCCTTGCAGTCCATCATCCCAAACCTCTTTAGGATCTCTACTGCATAATTCCCTTTTCCAAGAAAGATTCCATCCGCACTCTGCCACACCTCCATACCTTGAAAATAATGAATCATTCCCAAGTCCTTCATCTCGAACTCGGCAGCAAGATTTCTCTTCATATCAGCAATCATCCCATCCATACCTGTCACAAATAGATCATCTACATACAGTAGAAGCATCACTGGGTTTCCATCTTCAACCTTGTAGTAAAGGTTGGAATTTGCTTTACTTTTGGTAAAGCCCAAACTGGATAGAAAGCTGTCAATTCTGTCGTACCATGTCCTAGGTTGCTATTTAAAACCATACGGGGCTTTATTCAATATGCACACATGAGACTCCCTGTCATGTGTCTCAAAACCGAGTGGCTATTCTACGTACACTTCCTCTTCCACTACATCATTCAAGAAAGCAGTCTTGACATCCATTTGGTGTATCTTCCATTTCATCACTACAGCCAGAGCAAGTACTGATATGATGGAATTGTCTCTAGCTATAGGTCCAAAGGTTTCTTCATAATCTATTCCTTCTTTTTGAGAGAAACCCTGAGCCACAAATCTTGCCTTATATTTTTCTATGCTACCATATGCAGCATGTTTGATCTTGTAGATCCATTTGGAATTTACAACTGACTTCCCTTTTGGTCTTGGGACAACATCCCAAACATCATTCTTCATGATCGATTGGTATTCTTTGATCATAGCATCCTTCCATTCTTTTCGTTCTGCCGCTTCTTCATAAATGGAAGGTTCTTTATCAATGAAATGACATAGTAATGCTACATACCCAGAGCAGGATCTGGTCCTCTTTCTTTCTCTGTGATTCTCTTCTGGAGCCCCATATCTTTCGCACCTTGGATAAGTTCTCGTACCCAAGCAGGTTTCCTCTTATGAGGATTCTTCTCCATAGGTGGATCTACAGGTCTTTGTGGTTCTTGAAATTCTCGATCTTCTTCTTGAGCTTCTTAATTCATGGTTGTATCATGAATTCTTGGTGCTTCTGCTTCTTCGGATTCTTCAGCAGGTTTGTTTCTGGGTTTGGTTGTAAGCTGTATCTTCATCAAACGTCACATCCCTACTAATGTCAATCTTCTTGAATCCTAGGAAATATATTCTGTAAGCCCTTGAGCTTTCAGAGTATCCCACAAATATACCTTTCTTTCCTGAAGGATCTAATTTAGTCCTCTTCTCTTTTGGAATGTGTATGTACATAGGACAGTCAAATATTCTGAGATGGCTGACTTCTGGTTTCTTGCCGGAGAAGACTTCTTCAGGAGTCTTGTTCTCAAGTACTCTATGTGGAGTACGGTTTTGTACATACACTGTTGTTCTAGCAGCTTCCACCGAAAGATGCATAGGAAGGTCTTGATCATGAAGCATTGATTTTGCAGCTTCCATGATAGTTCTGTTCTTTCGTTCCATAATCCCATTCTATTGTGGATTATAAAGAGTAAACAACTCCCTCTTAATCCCTGATTCTTTGCATAGCTCTTTGAACTCATTTGAAGTGAATTCTCCACCATTATCTAATCGAAAGGTCTTGATCTTCTTTTTAGTGTGGTTCTCGACCAAGGTTTTGAATTCCTTGAACTTGATGAATACTTCGTCTTTGTTCTTCAACCCATGTCTTCCTAGAAAAATCATCAATAAAAGAAACATAATATGCATACCCACTTAGTGAGTTTGATGAGATAGGACCGCATACATCAGAGTGGATGATTTCCAAGATTCCTTTTGCTTTGCTTTCGCTGCTTGGAAATGTCTTCTTTGTATTCTTTCCTTTCACACATCCTTTGTAGACCCCATCATGTTTTTCTTGGATTTCTGGAAGACCTTCAACAACTTTGCTTGCAATAGGTAGTGCTCTGTAATGCACATGTGCAAGACTTCTATGCCAAAGTTCATTGGCTCTACTGTGTCATGGACCAAGGCTTGTTTTGGATGACCCTTTAGTTTGTACAATCCTCCTTGTTCTCCAATCACCACTGCATCATCGATAGTCTTTCCTTTTGGCCACATGATGACTTGATCATCTATGAATGCAACCCTCATTCCTTTTGCATATAATGCTGATATGGAGACTCAGGTTCTTCTTGAGTCCTGGCACAAACAATACTTCTTTCATTATTAGAGACTTTACAAATTCTAGCTTATAGGAAGATTACCCACTACCTTTTATTGGATATTGGTAGTCATCTCCTAGCTTCACCTTGTGAGGTGATTCATGTTCTGACAGTCTCACAAAGGATTCCTTGAATTCTGTCATATGTTTGGAGGCCCCACTGTCTATAAGCCAATCATCACTTCCATGAGTAATGTTACTTGTGAGATTGGAAATCAAAACATATTCATCCTCACTTGAAGAATATTCACTTTCATATCTGGTTCTCTTCTTGGATGGTTCATCATCCTCTGCAGCATGAGCATGATGTCTTCTTTACTTCTCCTCTTTGATAGCTTTGGTTTCTTAGGAAAATTATTTGCATAATGTCCTGCTTCATCACATGTATAACATATGACCCTAGACAAATCTTTTCTAGTGTTATCTTTGTGATAGTGCTTACCTCTAGGGTGACGAGATCTTCTTTTGGTTGACTTGGAGTGTACTGTGAGAGCTTGATCTTCACTTCCCATCTTTTCTTCTTGAGCTGCTATCCATGCTTCTTCTTGAGAAAACTCTTCCCATAGTCTACTGAACTTGACTAACTTATTTTGAGCACAGATTCCTTGGATGAAAGAATCCCATGACCTAGGAAGGCCATTCAAGGTAGTGATCACAATCTCTGCATTTTCCACTTCTTCATCTACTGCTTCTAGTTGTTCCTTGATCTGAGAGACTCTTGTGAAGTAAGACTGGATTTTTTCTGCATTCAGAACCTTCACATTCTTCAGTTGGTTTCTTAGAGTCATCTTCCAGTTTATGTTCTTCCCTTCAAACAATTTGGTTAGGGCATCAAACATAGCTTTAGGTGTCTTGAGAGAGGAAACCTGAGGGATAAGGTGATCCTTGATAGAATCAGCAATGATCCTCTTTTCCATAACCAACTTCTTCTTATGCAAGGACTTAGCCTCATATCCTTCTGGAACTGGAACCTCCTCATGGATGTAGGAGTCTAACTCATTTTCTTCTAGGACCAGGGAGATCCTATACTTCCAATCTAGGAAGTTATCAGCTCCCTCAAGATTTTCATCCAGCTTGGTATGATGAGACATCTTAACTAAGAACCTCAAAAGGAAATACAAAATATTTTAGATCTTGCCAGGTCAAGATGTCAGATTTGAATGTTGAGCTAAAATCCCAAAGAGCTGGTTCATGAGCAAATTAGGGTTTTGATTTTTCGGAGTTCTGTCCACCCAAATGCTTTGAAATTTATTCCTAAATTTGATTTTGGGGAGGAGATCAATCTAGGCCTGGGCTCACTGAAAAATTTGTCTTCTATGAAAATCCCTAATTTCCAGCAGTAGTGTCGGGTCCAAAACTGAAAAACCTTAGAATTGGATTCTGCTTCGATAGAAAGATGTGCCCTAAGGAGGAGAGTTATTCCACCTTAATTTTGCTAAAAATATGTGGAGAGAGATCCACAAAGTAGGAATCCCTAGTTTCCACAACTACACAGTGCCTTGTTCTCAGGTTAGCTTTGATACCATGTTATTTTTTCAACATTTAAGCTAGCATTATATGGATCTTTAACTGAGAGAAAAAAAGCACACCAATCAAACACAAGAGACAATGAACACAATGTTTTTCCTCGGGAAAACCATAAATGGAGAGAACCCTGCAACTTCCTTAGAGATAGGATCAGCACAAAAGGTAAAATCCCAAAACAGTAAGATGCACTCCCGACAGCAGTAACCTTCTTCTTCTCTATCCCCAGTGTCTTCTCCTTCCTCAACTATGCGCTACACTTGAGTGTGTATGTGATGTGTGCTAAATAGAGAGTCCAGCTCTCTATTTATACTAATCTCGACATGACTAAAACCCTACTAGGGACGACCTCTACTAGGAGAGTCTAATAACCCTAGTGCCCCAGAAATGTGGGGACTTTAACCCTTAGACAATCAGAGGGTTACCCACAATGACTTGACATGACTTTTTTACATTATTGGTTCTCCCGATCGGAACATCAGGGCATGACATGACATGATAACATCCCATAATAAACGTCGGGTTACAATAGATAAGAAATACAAGTGAATACATCCCGAAGTTACAATTACATCAACATGCGTGAATGTAATGGATTCAAAATTTCTAACTAAATTTCTAGTGCACAGGAAATTTCTAAAGAGAAAAGGATCACCTACCCGGTAGCAGTTATTCATCTGGGAGACAAGTAGTTGGGAGTCTAAGAAGAAATCGAGGTGACGAATACCAAAGTGAAGGGCCATGGCGAGGATACCAATGACACCATTTTACTCATCCTAGTTGTTGGTATCAATTCCAACACACATTCCGTCGATATGGATCAACTCATGTGATGAGGAATAAATAACCCACACATCGAAGGAGAGTTTTGAAGAACATCTACTTGCTCCGTCAATGAAACCAACGTAACGATGTGAGGTAGGATCCATATAGAGAAACCAAGGAAACAAACTGTAAGACTTGTGATACTAATGGTGTAAAAAAAAGAAACTATGGCACAAGTGAATCATGGTGGGTGAAATCAAGCATAGAACCTCTTGAGGTAGAGCCCATGGCAGGGATTCTTGAAGAGGTGGCCATTAGAGCCAGCAAGGATATATGCCCCCTTGCTAAGGTAGTGATGGACGACATATGGGCTGTACCACATGGAATCAAAATTCCCTTTCCCCAATTTATCATTGGCTTGGTCGTAAATGAGGATGAGATCTCCCTCCTTGAAGGTGCGATGGTGAACATGGGAGTTAAAATGTGAGTTCGACTGAGTCTTATCCGCTTCAATCATTTGGAGAGTGGCATGATGGTCCTCATTGGTTTGTTTGAGCATAATAAGGAGTTGTTCTAAAGGTGATGTATTGGAGAGGAACTCGATATCAAGGCAGACTGATGGAATATGGAACTAAATGGGAAGTACCGAATTGACACCATGCACTAAGTGAAACGGGGTAAAATTAATGGAGGTCTTGGTGGATGTATGATAGGCCCAGATGGCGGAGAAGAGAAAATGATTCCAGTTGGATTTATGTTTGTCCACCATTCGTTGGAACATGGTTTTGAGGATCTTGTTGACAACCTCAACTTGTCCATTTCCCTGAGGGTAGTATGCAGAGGAGTAATAGTGTTCAAACTTCAACATGGTAAAAATATTTGTCCAAATCGTGTCCTCAAAATGAGAACCATGGTCGAAGACTATCTACTAGGGGACACCAAAACATCTTATAACATGGTTGAAAAAGAAACGCACCACTGTGTCGGCCTTACAATTGAATGTAGGCATGGCCTCGACCCATTTAGTGAAATAATCAATGGCCACAATGATGTACTTATGACAACCGACCGAGGTGGGATTACAAGTCATGAAGTCAATCACCCACTTGCAGAATGGACCAACTATGCCCACGAGATGTAACAATGCGGGAGGAATCCTTGATTTTGGAGCAAAGAGTTGACAACTACGGCAGTGTTTAACTAAATGGATGTAATAAAAAAAGATGGTAGTCCAAAAATAACCAGCATAGAGAATATTCTAAGTGGTAGCCAAACCAGAGACATGGCCACCATAGGCTCCATTGTGACACTCATTCAATAATTTTTCAGCCTCATCATGGGTGAGGAAATGACGCAATATGGTATCGATGCCTCAACGGTACTGGACATCCCCTATGAGGAGATAGCAAGTAGCTTGGTGTCAACTGCATCAACGATATTCACTTCTTTAATGAGCCCTGAATTTATGAGTGCATAGGTACAGGAAGATGCCCCCATACCAGGGGTCTACCATGGATATGAAAAATAGAAATTCACAAGCGTTGAATCAAACAATGAAGGGAGCTCTGTCATTAAGGAAGATAATTCTAGAGCTTTGATTCTTTTAGGGGCAATAAATTCCAAATCATACTCCTGTACAACAACAATCCACCTGGCATCATGACCTTGAATGAGGTGGCGGCTCAAGAGGTACCTAATGGTGTTGGAATCAGCCACAAATAGAGTGCAGCTCAAAAGAATGTAATGGTGTAGCTTCTGAACATAAAATACGATGGCAAGGGCCATCTTCTTTTCATGTGAATAACATAAATTGGGACCCAAAAAATTCTGGCTGACACTATAGATCACATGCTCTTGTCGAGCATTGTCTTCTTGGACCAAAACTCCAGCGATAGAATTTTACTTTGATATACTTCTATAGTCCAACACCTATTACTCCTTCTGCATTGCCTCTATGTCTTAGTAAGCTAAGGCAAATTTACCTTTGGAATAGTTAGTTCCTTTGTATACTTCCCTTTAGCTTACTATGGCGAATCACCTTATCGTGTTGGTGTAGATAAAATCTCCACTTAGAACTGCTGCGGGGTTTCAATCTAGAGGGAACATTGGGGACTCAGGCACTAAATCTTTATTATTTGCTGAATATGGAGCTTAAATTAATTATTTAACATGCACTAAATATCAATCTCAAACAAGCTACAAAATATGAAGGGGTGTATAGTTAGGTTGCTATGAATTGGTCCTCCACTGGTTCTACAACTACTGAATGCCCAATATGGAGAAAATAAAGATCTCCAATACTACATGACAGAATACTATTCCATTAGGAAAAAATAAAATGAAACTGTTGAATAATTTTTGAGAAGGTTTAACAAAGTATACAACCAGATTCCTATAGCTATCAAGCCTACATATACCTCTGCTATGATGTCATATGTTGTAGCATTCCCTATAGACTTTTCCATTATGTGGAGAGAGAATAACACTTTACTCCAAATGGAATCCAATGCCCTAAAGGTTGAATGGAACTTAATTGCAGCCGATATGATGAAGAGAGTAGACCCAGATAACAAAAATCTTGAGAATGGACCTAGAAACTTTGATAGAGGCCGACGAAAGGGAAGAGAGGAACCAACTTATAACTTCCCAAAAGATTCAGTAGAGCCAAAGATAGAGGAGATATTGAGGATGATCTGAACCCTCTCAAATAGGGCCAAGAACTGGATTTGTTCCGTACTGAACCATAACCTTTTTTGATGTTGACCTAGTGGCCTAAGGGACTATGCATGCACTAGAGAGATCCATTCATGCAGGTTAGGTAGTGACATTCATGTAAGGTCCATTGAGTTTCAACGTTAGGTCCCACATATCTACCTACGTTGTTGAAATCGAACTTGCACATATCTAAGTTGAACAATTCCTATAGATTATTTTTAACTTAGTATAATTCTATTTTGGTATAAGAATAATGGGGGAAATATATTATCTTCTCGTCCATTAAAGGGCCTTCTCCCCTCATCATCTAGAGGGGCAAGGCATTAACATGGCTGATGCACTGACTTTCATGACCTCTATCAAGCTTGTTCCAAAGAAAAGACTTATTTCAATGCATTAAAATCGCCTTGCGTATGCTTATCCCAATCAAATGGAATGTTGGTATAGATCAGTCGCAAGAAACCATGGAATTTTGTTGCATAGTCCGGAATGAAACGATGAAGGAAATTGGCCTTTCCTTGGAGATTCTACAGTTGGCAAAAAGTAGGTGGTGAGGGGAGATTTAGAATGGCTTGAACCTTCAAAGGTTTGAATTCAATCCCTTAGTGGGAGACGATAAACCCAAGTAAACTCCCAGTGGGACACAAAACACACACTTGAGAGGGTTCAAGCAAGTGTTGTATTTGTGAAATCATAATAAGACTTGTCGTAAGTCATCTAGATGCTGTGAACGCTTACCAGAGTGAGCTGTGAGGTCGTCGAGGTAGACCAAAATAATGTGGATGAGGTCATGGAAGCAGTACATCATGGACCAATGAAAAGTGGATCCAACATTTTTAAGGATGAATGGTATGAATCGATACGCAAATGTGCCCCAAGGGGTTGTGAAAGCAGTCTTGTACTAGTCTTATTTCTAGATATGAATTTGGTTAACCCAAAAAAAACCATCCATGAATTAAAAGACTTCATGTTCGGCACAGGAGTCAATGATCCGGTCAATGAATGGAGTGGGGAAATTGTCCTTGGGACATGCCAAGTTCAAATCATGAAAGTCAGTACAAACATGAATGGTACCCTATTTTTATTCACGGGGACAGAATTGGAAACCCAAGTGGTATACGAGATGGGGTATAGGAAACCTGCTTTATGCAGTTTCTTGATCTTAGTCATGACAACAGGAGCCTTTGAGGGGTGAATGGGTATTTTATTTTCATGTACGGGTGCGACATTAGGCCAAGTGTCGATACGATGTTCGACAATGGATGGATTAAGCCCAGGCATCTCGATATAGGACCAATCGAAAATATCATGGAACTCATGAAAAAGTGCTTTGTAGGAAGCTACTTCTTTAGGGGAGAAAGATTCTTTGAGTGTAATTTCTTCAACTACCTCAGGGTTGGTTTATATGTTGACACTAATGGTCGGTGAAATGATAGCCACATTACCCTCTTCAAAGGAATCGGGTTCCCGATTGGGGTTCTTGAACCAATCAAATTTTCCATGGATGAAGTCTTTGGATTCGAATGAGTACTGATCCGATGATGAAAGGGGTTCATCAAGAATAAAGAATGAGCGATGGTGCATATCATCCCAAGGGTACCTAGGAGCCGACAGAGCTTCAAGGATTTCCTCATCATTGTTAAAACAATGGGTAGATAGATCAAAGGGATCGTTTATGTTTGAGGGAATGAAATGACTATCAGAACTGGAGATCACGTATATGGTGTTGGTTGTGTCCAAGGAAGAAGTCAAAGGTTGGATCTCCTCAAGAATAGTGATGTCGGATGTACGAGAGTGTTGTCGAAGGTCATGAAGGGCTGACCGATACTTGAGAAATTCTAGTCAATGGTGAGAGTAATGACTATATAAGCCACAAACTGCAAAAGGATGGTTGGTTCATAATGACTTGTTCTTTACCATCGATGTATCTCTGACGGTGACTACTGGAGTTCCATCAGATGTATCCATAGCGTCCATGTGGGTGTGAAGGGTAGGAAACTGTGGACAATTTTGTGTTGCATGACCTTGGATATTGCATAAGGTGCAAGGGGGAGCCGAATGAGGTTTAGTCATTGCTTTGGCAGCTTTGCCTCCATCCTTCTTTGGAGGAGGAGGGGAAATCTTGGAGATGAAAGGAGTATTTGATGGACCATGAGGTGGGTGTGACACCATATCAATGGGTTGGATGAGAGTCAACACAATCTAGGGAGTCAGGAGTGGGGTGGGTGGATCGAGGTACCACACAGGAATTCCCAATGTAAAATTTGGTAGTTTTAGAGTAGCCATGATAGACTTTCTCATGATGATAGATGGTGGAAACGGGAAGGGAATCATGTGGATAGGGAATGAACCCCAATAGTTCCGTGATGAATCATGTTTAGGTTGTGACTAAAGTTGTGATATGGTGGGAATGGTACTAGAAATGATGGCGCAAAAATATGATACGTCAGTTGGTGTATGTGGAGGAGGTAAGGATAAAAAGGTGTCTGTCATAGGGGTGTTGGAAAATAAGCCCAAGTCAACAGGAGACAAGGATGGAATGGACACACTATTGATGGTGGAGATGATAGTTGGAAGGATGTGATTCGGTGTGGCCAGCCCCTTAGGATCATAGTATGTTAACTGGTCGATAGTCATGATCTTCCCATCATGAGGGAACATCAATAGTCGAAAGACGATAGAGGCCATGGCTCGCATGGCATACATGCAGCTACATCCTAGGAGGTGGTGATAGTCATGTTAGAAATTGACAACCTCAATTTCAATCAACACTATTTAGCAACCAACTCAATAGGAATGTTCATGAGAATCCTCTGTGGCTGAGTGGAGTGGCCATCATAGGCACGGAGAGCAGTGGTATAAGGTTGAAGGATAGGGGACTTGAGTTTCTGCCAAATGGTAGTTGAAATAACACAGGTGGATTCCCCTTCATCAGTAATGCATCGATGTATGACCAAATTTTGAATTGAGATTGGAACTTGGAAGGCGACGGTAGATAGCATCCTGGGTTCTCCTTGATCCAAGTCGAAGGTGATCAACCTAGAATCAGAGGAATCAACAACACCTAGCACAGACAACAATGATTTAAATTGTGTTGGAAAAGTTTTAAGCAGCTCCAAAGCGGACATGGATGTAGGAGATTGGGTCAAGTTGTCAACTATGTTGTAGTTGAGGGCAGCTTTGGCAGTATTATTATTTGTGACACGATGCACAGGAAACCATGGGGCTTTGGCCACCCCATCTATGGGAGGTCTCGGTAAGTGTAGAGACATTTTGGGAGTAGTAGAGGTAGGTGCCACTGATAAGTCGATGGTTTTTTTGGTTGATCCATACTATTTGCATTGAGTCTGGAGGTTGACTTCAGATGACAACATCATGAGGTGATGGACACCAACCACAATAGGAGCTATGGGAGAAGGTGGGGCCAAGGGTTGGGTTGCAACCATCCATTGGTGTGGTAGGGGTTTTGGAGAACCACAGGAGGAGGACCTAGTGGCGCTGGGTTTGGCTGAGCCGAAGAAGCCACTTTCAGAACATGTAGAATGCATTCTAAAGAAGTTGTTGGATGAAAGCCATGTGGGGACAAAGATGAGTGTAATGACCATAGGTGTTGCAGAGAGTGCACAGATGGTTGGTCTGTAATTATGGGTTCTTCCCAGGCCGATTGGGACACTGGGGATTTTATGTAGGTGGGTCGACACCGTTATTGTTTGGAGGGTGGGCCTGTTGGTCACCACCTTGGGGTAGATTATTACCTCGGTTTTTTCCTCACTTGTTCTTGCCGTACCCTTGTTGGTTATTGGGGGAGGGTTGGTTAGGAAGGTTTTGCTAAGCATAAACATGTCCTATAGAGACTGTAGGATTTGGGGCCAGATCCAGAGTGGGTTGCAAAGGTGGTGCATCATAGAATAGAGGAGTTGGGGGGGGGGGATACAAAGTTCAAACTTGACCGCTTTTCTAGAACATGATTGTGCCAAATAGGTCGTTCCATGGACGTGATGCATTGGTGTGGGAGGTGCGTAGGAGGTGGTGGATCTGTAAAGAGCCATCATACATGAGTAATAGGGGGTGTAACTGGGTTGGGAAACATGAAGGATGTTACTTGAATGTGGTGGCATCATGGGAGAGGCTGCGTACAACTGAGGGTGCTAGGAGATAAAACCAATGACTCTATGATTGAGGGTGCCAGCTTGGGGAGCATCGGGTATGATGGTATATAAGTAACCAGACTGGGAATAGATCAAGTTGAACTGCTGAGCCTTTAGGATGGCTTCCTCTTTTGTTTAGGTTTGCTCAGATGTGGCATCCTTGGATATGAGGGGGAGTAAGGTTTTTAGAAACCATTCAAGGAATATCTCATCATCCAATTGGATATTGCACAACCTACGTCAATGTCACCACTCATGGATATGATCTGTTATGTGGGTAGTTGTGGTTTGGAGACATGAAAAAAGGATCTCCACTCCCTCATCATATCAAACATGTGGCTGAAAGTATTGAAGGAACATTGACGCAAGTGAAGAGAAATCAGGGTAAGTGGCATGAGGTAGCTCAATGTACCATTTGGCCGTAGCACCCGTAAGTGTGTGTTGGAACAACCTCAATCTAATAGAGTCATCCACGATGTCGTTCGATGAACACCACAAGTGGAAAGACATGATGTGGTTATGAGGGTTCTTGCCTGCCTTGCCCTCATACTTTGGGATGTCTAAGGGAAGCTTTGTAGGCATGGGAGGTTAATGTGGTTGATGACCAATGGGGTAATTTGTTATCCTTGCCAAATCTGACAGGTTAAGACTAGTCATGAAAGGTAGTCTAGAGCTGAAATTGGCTTGGGGAGGACAATTAATTGTGCTGGTGGTTACAGGAACATAGTTCCCATGCATGAATGGGGGTATATGAGTTTGAATTCCCATAGTGGAGATAGTTGGAATGGATGTGGAAGGGCCACTTCCCCCAGGTATAAAAGGTGGTATAGTAGGAACCAAGGTAGTTGGTGTGGGGCCGCCACTAGTGGGTAGTGTACCAGCAACAATGTGTGCAGTGGTGATGGTCCCACTAGCAAGGATACCAGTGATGATGGGTGGCAAGGACATAGGTTCACCACCAACTATCCCTCTATGGAATGGATCTAGATGTGCATCAACCATGGGGATAGATGGGGTAGTGAAAAAAGTGGGTTCAGATTAGTAGGAATCTGAATCTGACTCATAGGATGTGTATGGCTCTGAGGGCGGTGAGTGATTTCAAAGATGGATTTGACGGTGACGGTTCAAAGAACCGAACTGAGGGGTGTCCCCCCTAAGACGATAGGAATAACTTGATAGAGCAATGATGAGTTATTGTAATGTTAGGAAATGAATATGAACCCCAAGTTTAATTATCTTTTGAATGGTTCAAAAGGAGTCACTTGACCACCAATGCTGTCCGACGACTTGCATATTGGGGCAGTACCCCTCACTCCATGGCTCAGGTAAAACTGATAACTGCTTTGCATAGACGATAGCTCTTGGTTTTCCTCAGGCATGGGAACTAGTCAATCAGGTAGGGGTCATTTCCCTTCTCACTTGGAAGGTCCTCTCAATGGCTAGCCACTTCAAGGTTCCTATGGTACTCCTCACAATGAGTTTTAGGGCTATTCCCAAGTACTTCCCATAGTTAAGCGGATGGGATTTATACCCCAATATGAATGTTATTAAGTTAATTAATTATTTTTAAGGATCTACTCGGGGTCAAGAACCGAGCGTGTTCATTGAATGGTGTGAATGTGTGTGCATCTATACGTAAAAAAATTTCTTCCAATCTTGAAACAAATGAGTAACAAGGAACGTTTTTGCAGGAAACAAGAAAGGGGCTATAGAAGAGCAAGCATGTAAAGAAAAATAGGTATGGGTAGAGGTTTGGGATAGATAAGGGTCTGAAAAAAGCATGGGAAATAGACTATAAACTGACAGTCGCACTAGTCGGCATAACAGGTGCGATATGGCCACACAAAACTGAAAGGTAGAGGCAGTCTGGATAGAAAATAGTTAGGTTGCACAAACTAGGAGGGAAGACATGATTGGGTCACTCAGAATAGGGTCACAGGGGTGACTGGGGTCACTTCAGAAGCTGGGACAGGCGTCATTCATCTTTGTGATCCAAGTCATGTGTATTGGGGCTAAAGTCATGACCTAGGTCGCACTTATCAGGTGGAAAGGAGCATCTGGGTCACGACTTGCGGCCCAATAAGAGTGATTCGCACCGAATAAGGAAAAAAAAAAAACAAAGCCAACAGGGGCTCGAGGAGTAGGAACTAATGTAGTGAAGGTTTGGATTGGCCATGTGGGGGCCCGATTGGTGACAACTGAAGGAAGAAACTAAAAAAAAACATTTATCAAACCTGCAAAAACAAGGATCCGAGAGGATTGACCAACGGAGTCTCCAAAATTGTAAGGAGAATTTCTCCCCTATTATGTGCAAAAGCACCAGCCTTAGGTCAATGGGACCGTAAGCTAGAGTTCATGGAAAAAGTACAAAATAGTAAACATATTAGCAACATAAAACAAATATATACAATGGATAAACTAAAAAAAACAAAAATAATACCTTCTTTCTTGTAAAGTGGGCCACCGTGGCCCTCTTCAGAAGTAGTCTGCCTCTCCACAGGTTGGTTCTCCAATGGTCTCTAGGTGGGTACAAAGAATGTCTCGACATACAATGTGGGAATGGTATGGAGACGAGATGATGGAAAAAGGGTGTGTGAATACCTGAGAGAAAAGGTGTCCCAATGTACTCACAAAATAAAAAATGAGAAAAAAGGTATTTTGGGAGAGACCTTCACAATGTATTTATAGAATGGTTCTAGGGTTTTTGGATCCAATGTGGTTACCCATGGTATTTTCTACCCCATGGTATTTTTCTATGGTTTTCTCTCTTTTAGGGATTTTACACCCTTTTTAGGGTTTTTGACCCTTTTTTTTGGAGAGAGTGAGGGTAAACCATAGTAAATAATAATGTTTTGGACCATTTTTTGTGGAAATACAATTGTGAAGGTCAAAAGTAAGGGAAATATGGTAGGAATATGATGTATGTATATATGGTTTAGATCATGTATATCTAGGTGAACATTTTTTTGTGTTAACAACAACAACTATGTATCAAATGTAACGAAAAAAGGGGTGTTATTTGGATGCCTATCCCCAATGTACTAACTTAACTACAATATTGTTTTGGTCCTCAAATGAGGTTACAATGTTGGTTGAGTTAAGTTAATTTTAAGGCTCAGCTTGGGGTCATGAACCAAGCATTGTACTTTAGGGTGTGAGATGTGTACACATGTGATGTGTAATGTAACCCTAATGATTTCATAGTTGAGATGCAAATGCAGATAAATAACAATAAATGACAGTAAATATCATCCAAATTAACTATTTATTGCATAAAATAAAATGTACACAAGTAAATAAGCATATAAGGAACTTAACAAGGTGTAGGAAACACATTGGGGGTCTCGAATACAAATATCGACTAAGGGGACTCACATACAAGGAAAATAGGACCACAAAACAAACCCAGGGTCTTTAATAGATCATATATGGAAAGAAACATGTCTGGAAGGGGTAAAACATAAACATATGGTCTGGAAAAACGATCTCAAACACCGAAAAATACTGAAAAACTACAAGTCAAACTTATTGGCGGAATAGGTGTGATTAGGTTCGCACAGAACTATGAAATAGACGTGATCGGGACATAAAATCAACAGAAAGTATCAGGTCGTACAAACAGGGGTTTATGTGCAACAAGTTGCACAAAAAAGGGACATAGTAGCGATCGTGATTGCTCTAGAAGTGGACAAGTGCGATATGGAGTTTTGGTCCAGGTTGCACTTATTGGGGTAGAATGCGCAACCTAAGTCTCACTTATTGGGAAAAATGGTGTGACCTAGTTGCAGTTTTCTGCCAAATAAGTGCGATCCGACCGTAAGTGAGAATTTTTTCAAAAAAGGATGTCGTCTTGGGCTGTGGGGTAGGTAGGAAGGAAAGTCTAGTTTGGATCTACTGCAAGGGGGTCATATCAGTGACGATGCAAGGTACCCAAGGAGAAAAAACTAGTAGACATACCTGTAAAAACAAAGATCCAAAGTGATCAATTTAGTGGAGCCACCAAAACTGTAGTTTGGATTTCTCCACTAGCACCTGAAAAAGCACTTACCCTAGATCAACCATATCATATGGTAGAGTTCATGGTGCGAATGATCTCTCAACTTCGACTTGAAATAATAAACGATAAAAATAACAACAATATTTTTGGTTTTCAGATATATTTTACTAACTAATAAAAAATAAGAAACCATACCTTTCTCTAATGTGGGCCATTGTAGCTGTCCAAGGAAATGGTCCGCCGGCTCTATAGTCTAGTTCTCCAGTCGTCTCCACTGATGGTTGTCAAATAAGGAAAAATGGATCCAAATAACTATGGAGCAAGCTCAACATATACCATGGGAATGGAAAAAATTGAGGAGTAATGGCATGTAAGGTGAAGACCTCTTTGAGAGAAAGGAAATGAAAATAATGTTTATGGGGATACCTTCATAATGTATTTATAGGATAATCCAAGGATTTTTGACCCATGGTATTTTATTATGCATGGTATTTTCCCATGGTTTTTGATTCATTCTCATTTTAGGGTTTTTTGGTTATTTTTGGAGAGAGTGGGGATAACTCACAATAAATGCTCAACTTCCCTTGATTTATTAGGGGAAGGAATAATAATGTTTTGGACCATATTTGGTGGAATTTTAGTTGTGAAGGTCGAAATGGAGGAAATATTGGAGGGAATATGATGTATAATTATGGTTTGTACCATAGAGATATAGGTGAACCTATTTTGGTGTTAACAATGTTTTCTGGGTTAAAGCAAGAACCCAAAGCATGGTATGGAAGAATCAATGGATTCGTGATGAGTTTGGTATTTTCCAAGAGTAAAGCAAATTCCAACCTGTACTACAAAGTTGAGGGTGATGGAATTATGATATTTCTACTATATGTAGATGATCTATTCTTGACATGTGAATATAATCCCATCAACGAATGGAAGAAGAAGCTTGCTAAAAAATTTGAGATAAAAGACCTCGGAATGATGCACTATTTTATAGGTCTCGAAGTATGCCAGTATCCATACAAGATTTTCCTAAACTAAGAAAAATATGCAGTAGAAATCCTAAAGAGATTTGGGATGATAGATTGCAAGGCTATGAATACTTCAATGACAACAAATTTGAAACTATTGAATGATGATACTTTAGAAGTAGTAAATTCCACCCTATATAAACAAATTATTTGTTCTCTGATGTACTTAACCAATAAAAGAATAGATATATGTTTTGATGTAAAAACTCTAAGTAAATATATGGTGAATCCCAAACATATTCACCTAGTAGGAGCAAAGCATGTGATGAGGTATCTAAAGGGAAATTTAGATTATGGTCTCAGATATGCATCAAATGGCGAGATCAAATTACATGGATTTATGGATTCATATTGGGAAGGAAGCGCCGAAGATAGAAAGAGAACTTCAAGATGTTGTTTTAGTTTAGGATCATGCATGATCTCATGGTTCAGTAGAAAGAATACTAGTAGTGCACTTAGTATGACAGAAGATGAATACATTATAGCATGTTCAACTTGTAGCGAAGTAGTATGGCTTCGCAAGATGTTACTAATATCATTTGTGATAATAAAAGTTGTATTAAGATGACAAAAAAATATGATATTTCATGACAAGATGAAACATATCTAAATTAGATATCATTACATCTGGGATATGGTTCAGAAGGGAGATGTAA
Source organism: Pseudotsuga menziesii (assembly GCA_001517045.1). Classification (NCBI taxonomy): domain Eukaryota; kingdom Viridiplantae; phylum Streptophyta; class Pinopsida; order Pinales; family Pinaceae; genus Pseudotsuga; species Pseudotsuga menziesii. Next base: position 636,929 of record LPNX010588839.1, on the reverse strand, counting down.
AGCTCCAGTATGTTCCTACAGAGGAACAAGTGGCATATGTGTTGACTAAGCCTTTTTCTCATGTAAAGTTTGAATAATTTAGAGAAAATCTTGGCATATTCCAAAAGGACCTCCCTCGAGAGAGGGAGTGATTGTAGATGGCAGAAGGATGCAGTGGTGGTAGCTCAACATAGATTAGGGTAAGTCTAGCTAGGCTTGTTGACCCAAAAGGGTTAGTAAGTCAGACGAGACCCATTGATCCTAGGGGGATTAGTATGTCTGGCTAGACCTATTTAGCTCAAGTGGGTTAGTAATATAGAACAAGGTTTGTTGGTCCCCAGGAAGAACCATCAGTATAACAAGGCCTGTTGACGCGAAAGAGTTAGTAATTTAGACAAAATGCCCGGATGGATCTACAAGAGAACTCACCAAGATACTACTTTGACGCAGTTAGTGGGAAAGATGTAGTTTCAGTATTCCTATATTGATATAGTAGGTTCAATATTTTCATACTGATGTTATTGATATGTTGATTAGATAGTTTCGATATTCCTATATTGATGTAGTTGGTTCAATATTTTAATACTGATGTTGTTGAGATGATTGTTAGATAGTTTCAATATTCCTATATTGATGTAGCTGGTTCAATATTTTCATATTGATGTTGTAGATATTATTGTTACATAGTTTTATTATTCCTATAGTGGTGTAGCTAGTTCAGTATCTTCATACTGATGTTGTTGAGATGATTGTTAGATAGGTCAATATTTCTATACTGATGATTATGGTGTTGTTTCAACATTTTTATGTTGATGATGATGATGTTCTAACATATCTATGCTGATGATACGGATAATGATCTAGAATTTATTGATGATATTGTTTTATCACTAACATGCTTATGATGTTGTTGTTGTTTTAGTATTTACATATTGATGTTGCAGATGATGTTTCAGTATTTACATACTGATATTGCATATGGTGTTTCAGTATTTACATATTGATGTTGCAGATGATGTTCCAGTATTCACATACTAATGTGGCAGAAGAAGATTCAGTATTAACATATTGATACGATGGAAGATGATTCAATATACACATACTGATATTGTAGTAGCTGATCTAGTACACACAAAAGATGATTCAATATTCACATACCGATGTTGCAGAAGATGTTCCAGTACACATAGAAGATGATTCAATATCTACATATTGAGTTTGCAGAAGATGATCTAGTATTCTCCTGCTAAGATCGATCATGAATATGTATGATGGCATTCCAAAAATTCCTATGAAATATAGAGACTCACTAGTTAGATGTACAGTTGTGGTAGCAGTTGCTGCCTTGGTTGAATACCTTCCTAGTTAAGGAGTGTTAAGCTATTGTAACTTCAATATATATTCCATATGTATTGATTGTATTCCTCCATCAGGATATGATTTTGGTCATGTAAGAGTCATTGAAATAATCAATGTAAACCTCTATATGTAATTCGGGTCAATAGTACCCAAGTGTCATTATAATAAATATTATTTTTGGTGTCTTGCTATACAAGTCGGCCTTGTCAGTTAGACAAGTCAGCCATGTTAGGTCCTAGGTCAAGTCAAGTAACAAATATAAATAGGGAGGTGCTCCCCTTCATTTGTACACACAAACTCAATAAATTTTGTGAGATAGAGAAGAAAAAGTGCGTTAGAAATAAGAGAGAAACAATTGTCTGGGTTTTACACTGCTTTGCTTGAGTCCTATACTGAGAAATTTTTGCCAGGTTTTATCCCTTATGGTTTTCCTAAGGAAAATATTGTGTTCTTTGTGTTTCTATGCTTGTTTTTATTTTAGTGATCCTACTAGTGAAATTTGTTTTAGAATATCATCTAAGAAATTAAGAAAACTAAAAAAATTCTAGGGGTCCCTCCCGACGGGTCTAACTCTATTGACTCTAGTTTTAAGAGCTTAACCCCGAAGGAACTAGAGAGTTGGATTCATGAGAATTGAACTTTTGACCTCAATATCAATGCTATTTAGATTCAGACTCCAACGAACTGAGATACCCCTTGGGGCTATAGGATTTATTTTATTGCTTACATCATCTCTTAATTTGATATTTCTTAGTATGCTCTTCCTACATATAGAAAAAATTATACCAATATTAGGGGTGTGTAATTCAAGTATTATTCATTTTAAGGCCTTGAAAAATATTGAACATTAGTAGACAACACGGATAACACAATCACTTTGGAGTGCATCATGCTTAAAATACACTTTGTAGTACATCATTAATCAAGACAAACAATAAATTTAGTGAGGGCTATGTTAGATTTTATGTGAGATTCAAACTCCCATTATTGAATCCCTTATCATACATGAATTTTTTTTTCAAATAATTACCCTCTAAAATTTATTTATAATTAGCAATACATCTTTTCCATTAGCTACGTTTTTTGATTGGAGAGGAAAATGAAGGAAAATGAAAGCAAATGTTATTTCTATAATGAAATAAGTGTGTGAAGTACAATGTTAAATATTATTTTCATGCCAATCAATTAAAGTTCTAAAAAAATTAATACACTAACAAATGTTTGCATCAACTCTCATCTATGGGGTTGCATTCAATTACATTGAATATTTTAGGGATGTTATCAATCACATCAGCTACATATATGATCTTTTATTGCTTACATTATCTCATAATTTTTCCATTTCTTATTATGTTCTTCCTATGTATGGAACACAATATACCAATCTTAGTGGTGTCTGATTCAAGTATAATTAGTTTCGAATCCTTGAAAAATATTGACCATCAGTAGATGACAAGAGTAAGTTAGTCACTTTGGAGTACATCATGCTTAAACTATATTTTGAAGTATAAACCAAGACACAATAAATAAATTTGGTGGGTTATATTATATTTTATATAAAATTCAAAACTCCCATTATTGAATCTCCAATCATACATGAAAAATGTTTTCAAATGAATTCTATCTAAAGTTAACAATACCCCTTTGCCAATAGCGATGTGATTTGATGAGAGAGGAAAACGATTAGTTTGTATATGAAGGAAAATGATGATTCTATAATGTAACAAGACTGTGTTTTACAATGTTAACTATTGTTTTCTTGGCAATCAAATAAAGTAATAAGAAATTAAGTACAATGTAATAGATAATTACAAACCTTACACATGTTATTCTAGTGCAAAGCAGTAAGAAGTGAGTCACGATATAATAAAGAGATGATCTACAAACCAACACTTTTCGCATGATAATATAGTATAAAGTCCTTTGCCGTCATAATTTTTTGGTGATACATAACAAAATGTGACTAGGTACATGCCTTAGGTATTTTATAGAATAGTTGGAAGCATTTCATGATTTTTCCAATCAATTAGAATTCAATGAAAAAAAAATCCTTTTTAACATAACTTTAATGTCATGCCAAACAATAAAGAATAAAAAGAATGAAATATAAAGAATGATGAGAATAGATAACATGAACAATAGAATGACAAGACAAGATGTATTTATTTCATTCTATTTATCCATGAGTTTTATAAGTAAAAGATACATTAACCTTAGAGAGTTTTAATGTTTTCAAGAATAAGATGCAAATGATTTGATGAAATCATATATGCACCCCATTAAGTGTAGGTTCAGAATTCTCCCTCTTAGAATATCTAGTAATTGTTGTTTTCAATTTTTTTTTTCTCTATACTAAGTGTTTAAATGGTGTCTATTCCTTTATTGAGCATGTTGAGAACATATATTTTTAGTGGAAAACAATGTTAGTCTAACTTCGTTATCTTTATTTTTGTACCTTAAAAAGTAATATTAAATTTTCTATTTGATTTGTTGTTGTCTCTTTTTTTCCCTCAACCCATTGTAACTTAGATTATCATAACACATGATTCTAGATTGCTATTTTTGTGTTTGATTCCTCCAAAAATTTATCTCAACCTTATAGTCTATTTTAATCATTGTATGTCCCTCTCTAATATGCTTTTTTTATAGAAAGTGAAATTGGTTAGTGTTCTATGTCTTTTAATTGAGTATCTACAAAGGTAAAATAAATATCCAATAATTTGATTTTACTAGCCATAATTATCCAATAATTTGATTTTACTAGCCATAATTATTGTGCACTCATCAACACAATACCCAACAACTCATAATGGTTTTCTTTCAAATGAGCTCTCTACAAAACAAATTGTACAATCTTTTGTCCCATGTAACATAACAATAATCTAACATTATACTCATAGGTTGGATAGAAAAGTTGATTTTATTTTTCAATTCAATTCAACTTTGATAATCAAAATAAGTGATTCTCAATTGCTGTTACTTGTACCTGGAGCCTCCAAAAATATATTTGAACCTTAGAGAATATTTTGATCACTGTATGTTTCTCATATACCATGTTTCCTTTTTATTAAGCACAAATGGTTGGTTTTATTTGATCTACTGATTTATTGAATAACAACCAAGGTGAAAATAATATCAAATGGTTAATATTTTACTAACCACATCACTCATGCACTCACCAATACCCAACAACTAGAATAGCTTTTAAATTAATTCCCTAAGAAACAATTTCCATAGTATTTTATTTTTCTTTAAGTAGCATAACAAAAATATGACATCATGTGCTCTTAACTTAGATAGAAATTAATACTAGTATATTTGATAGGATTCCAAGAATATATTTTCATTTTCTTAAATATTTTCTTATCTTTTGTCAATAATTCTATTAGTTTTTTTTTGAAGCTTCTCCAACTCTTTAATCTTTATTTTAGAGAGGTAAATTAATTTATATTTTAAATCATTGTGAAAATCATGAAATAATTACTTACAACAATTATTTATGGTTTGTATCACCAAATACTAATTTTCATATGGCAATACTTAGTTCGCATGAGTGGCTCCATTTTCTGAGAGTTGCATGCATACTACTATTTTTTTTGCGAAAACATGATGGTTAAGAGTTCATTTAGAATAATGGTACATTTTCAAAGAGAGAGAAGATATACATACCAATACATAAGTGAAAGATTCAATAATAAGGAAGACAAATATAAAACTATCTTTTACCAAATGGAAATTAACACTAGGTAAAAAGTTTAAATAAATGAAAAAAATGAACAACCAAAATTAAACAAATGACAGTCAAACTAAATTAGAAAATAAAATACAAAATTACAATACATGAAGAAATAACAACAAAGAAATACAAGATGCAATAATAAGGAAGCCAAATATAAAACATCTCTTACCAAATAGAAATTAACACTGTAAAGAATATTAATTTTTTTTAAAAAAAACCAACAACCAAAATCAAACAAATGGAAATCACAATGATATCCAAAAATTAAACAAATAAAAGTCAAACTACATTTAAAAATGAAATACAAAATTACAATACATGAAGAAATAACAACAAAGGAATAGAAGATGCGATAATAAGAAAGCCAAATATAAAACATCTCTTACCAAATGGAAATTAACACTGTAAAGAATATTAAAAAATTTGTTTAGAAAACCAACAACCAAAATCAAACAAATGGAAATCAGAATGACATGCAAAATCACAATGAAGGAAGAAATATAAAGTGAACAATTTGCATGTACATATATTCCCTAAAATGTAAAATATGACCATAAACATTAAGTGGTTTGCGGAAAATGTCTAAAAACTGGAGACAAATACATTTTAAAAAATGTGTAATAAATACTATAAATTCTATATCTTTATTAATTCAAAAAATTAATTAATAATTATTCTCCTTTTTAGATGACTTTAATATTCTACTTAAAAGACTTTTCTTTTTTGAACAAATTCAATCTACCTTCTTTTCAAAATGATCCCATATCATTTGGTTTTACAAGTTTCACAAAGGTCTTCACCTACATTTGTAAGGAAAACTTAAAATATAAAGACTTTACCAATAGCTTGAGTTGCATATGTTCTTGATTTTAACTTGGAGAGTCTCAAAGTTCATTATATCTAGCGATGCTTCCAAAACCTAGTGTGGGGGAGTAGTGTAGTGTGGGTAACATTGAATAAACATTGTTGGATTGATACTAAAAAATAATTAAAATTAAAATTATATTACTTGGTAAAATGTTGGTCAAATATAAAAGATAAACTATATATATATATAATGTATATATTTTTTCATTGCTTAAATTAAAAAAGTTACATTTTGAAACCATCCATGAAAGGAACCAAGGCACACGCACACCCCAACACTATTCATCGTTTCTTATGATTTAGAAAATGAAAGCATACAATTGTCAAACAAAATATAAAAATATCAATAGAAGATTATATAGTTTCATTTTTAAATATCCCAAGAGATTAGCTCAACCAATTAATGCTAATGTTATTGGGTATTTGGATAATTTCATGCCGGCAAGTACCTGATTCAAATTCCATTCCCCATTGGTGAGGTGCACTAGTCTATTTTGCTAGTGATGACATCCACATATGTGAGGAAGCATCCCTTAGGTTTATTTGCAATTTTTTCCTTGGAAAAAAAACTATCATTCTTATAAGGAGGATATCCTCAATACCATATCGAGAGGATGAAACTAAGAGAGAACATGGTTGTTTACTACAAACCTAATTGGAGAGTTTATTGGTTTCTTGATTATGTTATCCGTAAATACAATGAATGTGTAAAGTCTAGAATTTGGACATTAACTTACTACATGTTGAATTATTCCATGAAGCCCTATGCTTCTTTTCTCCAAGAACTATATATATATATTTCTTAGAGGAAGATACTTACTTAAGCTCAAGTGTATTGATTGTTTAGAGCGAGGAAATTGGTACCTTGATAGTTCCTTGAAAATTTCTCCTCTTTCCTAGTTTTCCAAGGAGGATACTATTAAATTTTGTCATAATAACCACTAGTAACTTTATAGGAATTGATGATAATAGAGCCCATGACCTCCTTGTGAATTACACCTTAGTGGAAGGGGGAAAATCATCTGATCTATTCGTTAGGGATAAAACCACATACCTATATTATTTTTCAAGGAAAGCCTCATGGGGACACATTAACCTATTTTTTTCATATTCATGAATGAAATCCTTATTAAACCCATTGTCATATATTAATGCACATCACTTAAGGATATTTGAATTGGGAACCTATTGACATGAAACTGGCCAAATTCCCAACAAAATTGACGACAATTGGTTGATTTAACCCCTTGGGGTAAACCGTGCACATCGACATACACTCACACACACACACACACACACATTCCCATGGAAAATGTCCTTGGGGATCCAAAAAATTCCTGATATTCTATGAATGGTACATGGGGTAAATGTTGTCGGATTACAATATGTACTCTTAACCTAGAATTTATTTACTAGAATTGAACCCATGTTCTCTCAAACATATCCACCTTAAATTATTTGGTTCAAAATGTTTGAGATAACCCACTAGGATTATACATATAGACAAATGAATAGATGAAACCCTCCATCCTCTTCCTCACATTTCATGCATGGTACCTAGTTTGAATGTCATCATAGGACATGTACGCCTGACCACAAGCAAGTCAAGTTTATTTGACCTCCAATCTCCTTGTCCAATATGACTTTGACATGAAAAATGGGTGTGTGTGTGTGTATTTTTTTCCACTGAAAACTTCCTTAGGGAAACCATACAATTGCTTCCTCACATACTATCAATGGTACGCCGACATTGAACAACATGTATGCTTAACCATAAGAGTCCAAGGTGGATTATACTTTGTGTGTTAGGATATTTAGATACTTAGAAATTAGTTAAGGTGAAATTGCTATAATGTGTCTTTAGGTAACATGTGTTTATTTAGTATGAATATTATGCAATTGTACTTATGTAATATGATAGTCATGATATGTTCTAGACATAGAGTGATCCAATGGTTCATATTCACCTTGATGTTAATTGCTATTGATATGTGGCTTAACAACCAAATCATCCATGACCTCTATTTAAAGAGAATGGAGGGTCAATTGCTTGATGAATGATTGTGAGAAACACATATGTATAATATTTTTTCTTTGCATTAATATATTGGCCCAAGTTTCCATTTGGTTGGGGCAGTGAATATCGAGATTTGGGTCTCATACTAGTTAATCTTGGGGGAAACCACCCTCGTCGGCCCAAGCAACCTCGCATGGAGGGATAATAAAAGAGATATGATAGAGCAGGAGATCCTATTAATTTTTTTCTCGAGGAATCCCTCGTGCGATAGAGGAATGAGATGATGGATAAATTCTCCTAGACCCTTCAATGAATGCTACTGGTGGTGGACACACCTTCAATGAGAATCTATTTTGGAGGTGTGATTCCCTTCAAGGTATAAGTTAACTTTCAAATTCCTTTATTTGAAAGAAATAGAGATACATATGGTTTGGAGAAATGATTAAATCTATTAGAGGGTTACTTCTCTATTCAATTTTTTTCGACGACGAAAATAACACCTTTGCGATCCCTAAGTCCCTCCCCCATATCAAACACTAGTGGGATGGGTAATACGAGAGGCATGCAAAACATGAGTTTGAAATATACAAGCTAGATCCCACTTGGTAGGCTTTTGTCGATGTCATTAAGGATGATTTCTAACCAGTTGGAAGCTATGATGACCAGTACACTAGGTGGATGACTTTGCACTAGGATTGAGACCATACAGTGCCATATATTACCAACATATTCCATGCCATATACTAAAAAATGAGTATTAGAGACTCTGAATGGAAATTGGTCCTAAAGTACATAGTGGACTACACATGTACATTGAGACATAGATGGAAATCTTGGACATACCCTCATTGGGAGTTGCTATTGGTACACTGTCAAGATTGAGAAAAAAGTTTAAGCAAAAGAATAAGTGGGAGTTTGGGTTTGCAAATTCACATAAAAAAATATTGGCATAGGTGGCCCTAAATCGCAAAGTAAAGGATAGAGCAAGGACAAACCAAATATTGAAAACTATCCTAACCCATAGGAAAAGAAGGATAATGAGAAATTAAATAAGGACATTGACAATTGGTGTGAGTTCCAAAAATTCCCTCAACACAATACTACTGAGTGTTTCTCAAAACAATAATTATTGGCCGAGACGAAACCCCAGAGACATACCCTGGCTTAGAATTTGATTTAGAGAAATAAAGGGGAAAGAGGATCATTGATGCAAAACCTAGTGCCACCATCGCCACAAAGATCCAATTAGAAGAGTTAGAGGATCCATAGGAATGGGAGCTCCTATTTCATTCACAACTATGGGTGCAGGAGAATACACTACATTTCATTGTTGACAGTGGTAGCCAAAATAACCTCATCTTGGTTTAGGTCATCAAAATATTGAAGCCGTCGACGATGCCACACCCACTAGTATAAAATGAGAGATAAATGACCAAGCGACCAAAAAATTTGGTCACCATAGTTTTTTAAAGAGATAAATGACCAAATTTGAGTGAGCCAACTAAAAATGACTAGATAAATGACCAATTGGGTCACATGCTAAAATATATGACCTGATAACAAGTAAGTAAACTAAAAATGACAACATAAAAATAACATTAAGAATATGAATTGGTCATTTATTTATTCATTTTTAGTTGAATCACTTCGACAATGGAGAATTAACATTTTGATAATGAATTTGTATAATTTACTAAATTTTAACACTGTATATGGATTCAGAGTAGAGAGAGAGAGAGAGAGAGAGAGAGAGAGAGAGAGAGAGAGAGAGAGAGAGAGAGAGATTTTAACACTGTATATGGATTCAGAGTAGGGGGTCTGTGAATCCATCTGCAGTGTTATGCACCAACGGGGTCATAATGACCCCCTATAATGCACCAACTTGGTGGATTATATTTGTTTTGATTATATTATTATTGTTTTAATCTATAAAATATTACCTCTCTCTCTCGCTCTCTCTCTCATGATATTGGGGGGAATAAAAATATCTATATCCTTTGAGGAGCGGTTGGGGTTGAGAGGGATAGGTTGTATGTTCTTTGAGGAGTACAAGAGTGAGAAATTCCAGATCTATTAACATCAAAGGTCGTGTGGAATAAAATTTTGACGGAGAATTCATTTCTTGAGTGAATTTTAGGGGTGGTGAGTTGGGGGGGGGATCTTGTGTCTAGGAATGCGTAAAATTAAAATATTTGTTGTAGTGGTGGTGTGTGTTTTGTGCCATGGAGTGAAATCTCCTCATTGATATGGAAAAGGTAGATCAACCCTTTTCATAGGGGTGGCTGAGAGGAAATGTGGGGTCACACTGGTATATGATATGGAGTTTGATGGATTGTTGCCTCAATATGAGGGGGCAATGGGGATTATGAGGTGATATTCTTGAAGGAATTCATTTGGGATAATACATGTAGAGATTGAGATCTATGTCCAATTACTTCCCTCATGAAAAGAGAAAGACATATCTGTCCAGAGTAAAAAAAGGTGGAAAGGGAGGCCTATGACCATGAAAATAACCAACAATATCTACATTTTATATCATTGTAGATGGGGCATTAAAAATGAGATTATCGTCCACCGTTGGCTCCTATTAGTGGCATCAATGCAAACCTTGTTTGGCTGTGAGTGGTGGTGATTTGTCTCAATTTGAAGCCTATGAGATCCCACTTGAAACTAACCAAGGGGAGGATAAGGTAACACATCCCATGCTTGATCATGTATTTAAGTAGGAGGATAAGACCATCTCTTAGATCCAAGAAACTCTTCCTATAAAAGTATATCTTCAAAGGTACGATCCAAGCTACTTGGATATGTTGCCTAAAAATATTACTCTCTTGTTTCCCCTGGTAATCTCTTTTCATCCAAGTAGGAGCTTGACATGATGAAATCAAATAGGTTTTAGGTTGTACAAAGATGACCAAGAATTGACTCAGAAAATTCTAGACAATTTATTACAATTAACTATTGTACTTCTGAAGGGAAGTCGTTTCTTTTGTACAAGGTTGAGATTTTGTAAGATGATAGAGGATTTTATTTTGTTATAAATGGGACATGAGAATCAATATATATATATATATATATATATATATTCTCGCATTAAACTCACTTGAAGAAGCCTATTTAAGTTCATTGTATTTGAACTCTCTATCCTTGATATTGTGGATGGTTTAATAAAATTCATCTATCTATACATTGAAAATGAATATCTCCTTAGAACATGCACATTAATCTAAAAAGTAAAATAGTATTTTCAAGTAGTGTCACACTAATACACCATTCATGGAATTATATTCTATGTATATATTTATTTATTTGGATATTTTAGCCATAAGAAAATGTATTATTATCATAATAGTTACTCGATGTGGAAGTCAAGAACTTGAGCTTGTGGATTGACATGAGGGTACATTTTTTATTTTCATTTTTGCTGTATTTTTTGTGTTTGAAGCGATACATCATCACTTTATTCTTACCTAATATTGTACAGGGCATCCTTCTAATCATATAACTTTCTTATTGTTGGTACTATTATCTTGCTTATTGCTCCTCAAATACCATAACTTTAATCAATTCCTCGAGGGAAAATCACTATTGGTTTGTGGATGTTACATGTCTCTTATAGTAAGTTGGTTTATCTATGGATTCCCATTTCATAGGTTGTATATAGTATTGAGAAATATATGGCCAAACATATACCCTTGGAGTGTGGCTAAACATATAAAATTGAACATGTTCTATATTTGAGAGACAATCTTATTGTGAAACCTGATTATAGAAAAAAACACTGGATGCACACCCTGGAGACCCCCCTTGATTAGTTCCAAATTGACTATCATCAACTTTGGTTGAGATTGATCACCACCTCCCTTGTATTGGTAGGATTTTCCAAATTTACCATGTACATGAGACCGAGTCAGAGGAACACCTTGTCTTCTTATGTCCAGGGAGGTTTTTATTTCTTTATTGGGATTCAAGTTGCTTCCTCTCTACATTTTTCGTTATCCATATCATATTTGTTTAGCTCTTTTTCCAAGAGATATTTTTTTATTATCATAGATTCCAATTATTTCATGGTCCTCCCTAAACAAAACCTTCAAGGAGGATCACCTCTTTCTTCCCTATTGTCTTGTTAGCTCAAGGCAATGAGTGACATGAAGAGGTCCAAGCTTCATTAGATATTGTATTTTTGAGATCCCAGATCTCTTCCTACCCCCTTGATGGGTGGAATTATTTCCATTATACTTCTTAGGAGCTCCTATTCCAAACCTCAAGATATAGTTCACTAGACCAACAAGAAAATCATCTCTAGGAGGTCTTAAAGCCATAACTAGACTCACTCCACACATAGTGTTACTCTCTAGGTGCTGTCAAGCATTACTTCATCCATTTGAATATTTTTCATCATGGCCTTGACTATTAGGAGTGATGGAACTCCTCGATCTAAGTCTCCCTCTAGGAGCTCTCCCAAGATGGAATAATGGAGCCCTCTCAGTTTTGGGTACTCTCCAAATGACATTCTTCATCAATGCATCACCCCCTTCATAGTGATTGATGGGAGAATTATTCTTTCCCCCCTATTTTTGTCTCATCTTCTTATTGAAATACACCCTAACATGTTCTTGATGTGAATTCCCTTGTGTATCCATTCTGAGTATCTTTATTTTAGCTAGGTTTTTAGATATTTTCATGTTGTTGATAGTATAGCTATAGGAGTTTCTTAGGAATTCCCACTATGTTTTTATGTTGGATGTACTCTGTTAGTCCTGTTGAGCTACTTTTGTTGTCATTTTTTCTACCTTATCTCCGAACTTGTTAATAATCTCAGTTTACTCATTGTAATTTACAGTTTGTACTTTTATAAGACTCAAGAGAAATATATGTAGGGTGAATTTTAAAATTGAATAAAAGTAACCATCAAAAAAATTTACAGTAATGATTTATGTGTATTTTATCTACTTATTGTTTCATGAATTCTCATCAAGTGTCATTTATCTTGTTTATGCAGTGAACCCATGTAAATCTGCTACATGTATGGATGCATTTTTTCATTTCTTAGATTTCTTAATTTTGTCTTGGAAGTGTCATTAATCTATTTATTGTAGAATAGCCATGGAATTCTACCCTGCATGTGGAAACTTGCTACAAATTGAGCATCCATATATGAGTTAGATTTTGCATTTTTTCTTCCCAACTTGCCCATATGTATTTCCTATTGAACGCAAGGTATGGATCATTAAATCAGTCTATGTCTCTTATCTGGGACATAAGTTGTGCTATAATCTATATTAGGACATCAAAACAAGTTTTTTTTTTGTGAATGCGACTATTTGATATTTTAATTTAGCAAGAAACGTCAACTGAAAAAAAGGAGGTAGATGACATATTTGGAGGAGAGGAGGCATGGATAAATGTTGACTATACAAAAGGTATGTGGTTTATAAGTTTGATATGCTTTCTCATGTGATATGTGATTGATATATTTAGATAATTGAAAACAACATTAGTATAAGGATCAATGCTACCTTAAAAATATTTTGGTATTGCAATGGACATATTTATGAATATACCATGATATCATAGTGCCCATGGTTTGTCAATTATTAGTGTAAAAATCAAAATAATAAGTTTATTTAAATGCTAATAAATCTAGAATTGAGAATGTTCATTTTTTATAGATGTGACCTAGAAATGACAATTCCCCTTATAGACAAGCTATGTAGCATAGTTTTCAACATGATATTATGAAGGAACATATAGATCGTTGGAGGAAATTTTTTTAACAGAAGTAAATGCTAGGGACTTGAAGAGAAGGTATGGTAGTGTGACCTTGGCATAAAAAAGGATACCTTATGGACTAGTCACCATGCACTAGTCAAAATTGGTAAATAAGTGTGGGAATAAATAATCAACAATATTAGAGGAAAGAGAGAAAATGACACTTCAAATAAAGGTTATGCACATAAAGAGAGAAGCGAAGTCCCTCTTTCAACATAATAATCACACAATTAAGACTCTGTGTTTATCAAATAACAACTACCAATGCTATGTATCATCTATATTTTAAATCACCTTTAAGAAATACATTAGTTCAGTTTGACTGGATAAAAGTACAAAGAAATCATTATGTGCACATGACACATAGGACATATTTTGAGACATGACCTATAGCCATTCTTGGTCCATGAAGAAAATACCTACAATCTTTCACATTTAGTGAGATAGTCAATGCATCTTGATATTGTTATTGTTCAATATTTAATCAGGAGACTATTCAAGAATAATGCATGGAAAAAATTATCCCTGAAAGTGTTGAACACTTCATTAGATATGGATCAACATTATGAATCCTTCACAAGAACCTATGCATATATTTATATATATATATCACTTCAATGTATTGTTCCTATGACTTGGGTCAAAGAGAGTAATCAACAACCCAACTCTCAGTGCTATTTATGCATGTGTTAAGAGACTAGAGCCCATCTTATTTTAGTAGCCATGGTAGTTTCTCCTTAGGTATAGAATATGGATGCTACTTCTTTCACAAGATTCCATGTGCCAGGATTTTGCAAAAAAAAATGTAGCATAATAAAGGAAAACACCTCATTCATCCTTCATTAAACAAAGAGACTTGGCATACATCTTGAGAGAAAGGATCACTTCATATTCATATGTCATGATTTATTATGAGATTTGGGAGTGATATCACTTCTTGTTCCCCTTTTTGTACAAGATATCTTTCCACCTTCCTTCACTGTCCCAATCATAGATGACGATCCTTGTACATATGGGAAGTGATATTCACAGATGTAAGATATTTAAAAAATGTTCTAGATTCTAGACCTGAACCACCAAACTCATTACCTCATTTTTGATATTATATCTACGTGATTGAATGCACTAAGTATCATGCAGTCTACCTTGACATGGATACTAAAGATGTTAGATATGAGGCAACACACATCCTCCCCCATGATCGGTAGATTCCTTAGCTTGGACAATATTCCCTTCTCATAAAAAATGATCTTATCCCACACTACTATGTGAAATTAAGTGTATAACACCCCATACATATGGTGGTATAATAGGTACCAAAATGGTCACATGATTTAGTTCAAGGGTTGAGTTGGCTCGGTTGGGGTCAACTCTACCAACACAGTCGAGTTCGATTCTGAGTCAACTGAGTTTTCAAACACTGGCCTTTATTGCATAAGTTGCATCGTTTCCTCATCGTGTTGATAGGACAGTGGTTCAATGCTTCTACCTTTTTACCTATAGGTTCTTGGTTTGTTCAACCTTGTCACTACAAAATAAAAAAATCTTCTTTGAATTCCCTTAATGGGTTGCTTTATTTAGCCATTGTCAAATTTAATTTTCCCTGTGATTTCCAAGTCTTTTCTTGTCATGTATTCTTGAGGGATAATTGGATTTATTTGTTACCACTTACATAAAAACCTAGAATAACGAAGGCATAGGCTCTTAATGTCATCTAAAGAATTTGTCGAGGTGTCTCCATTAGTCACTATGTCAAGCCACATGTGGGAATCACCCTATATTTTAGCAAGGAATCTTGTTATGATTGATTCTTCATTATACTTGTGTTGTGGGCAACTTTGAAGTAAATATTCAAAATTTACTAGTTAATCCTCTAGATTTCCATCTTCCTGCTAGTTCATTTCTTCAAATTATCGTTTTGAGTTCATTGTTATCCAATATTCTCTTGATATTTCTAGGAAAATTTGCTTCATTTTAATGGAATACACTCCCAACCAAATAAAACACTTCATTGCAAGATATTTTACTTTAGATGGGAATAGGTTTATTTTTTATTCTTCCTTCACATAGTCCTATCCATGATGCACAACCTTGAAATCAAATAGGAATATGATCAAATATTCTTGCATTTACTCTATAAGATGTGGTAATATGTTTCTTGGAATATTACCATTTGTTCATAGTGGAAAAGGGAAATCCATTGATTCATCACTTCTATTATTGGAATTACTATCGATGTTTAGAAAGGTTAATTATTCAATGATCTTGATAAAAGATGTATTTTCTCTACAAACAAATAGATGGAGAAGGTGACTCCCATATACACCATCTCCACTCTGTCCTTAAATGATGTCCATTCTACAACATGGAGCTTCCTTCAAGGGTGAGGCACATCTCCTCACTAATGGAGCTGAAAATGTCGGGTGACATTACAGGGTTCAAAAATTACACAATTATCTCTTCCACTTGGAACCCTCTATTAGGATTATTAATAATCCTCCATTTTTCCAACATATTCTATTTGTTTATTTTACCTAGCTTAGGATGTCATTTATTGCTTTTCTGGAGTTTTGGTGCCACCATGAACATTGGTTCCACTGGTGTCATTGGTGCCATTGGTGACACTAGTGCCATTTCCTACATTTTAGGAACCTACCCTGAGTTCCACCTTTAATTGAGTAGGTAGGTATTCAATCATGCCTAGTTGAGCTCCAATCATCACTAATAAATTCACTGCCATTCATCCTAGCACCAATTCTCTTAATTCAAGGGAGTGTGGGTGCCTTTTGTTCACCTACCTCATATGTTGACTATTTGTTAACTAATTTGGTCATCCAGAGTTAGACTAGTGAGCTCCAACTATGATTTTTCCACACCGAGTTAGCTAATCAGTCAGTTAGAGCTGGTAGATTCGAATCCTATCCATAGTATTCGAATTATGATTATTGTATTATTCATTAATGAATGAAGATTAATGTTATGATAATTTGAGCAATTATTGTCTGATTTATCTCAAATTTCTACCATGAATTCTTTTCCCAATATACATTGATGTTGATAATTCCACTGCATACTTCATTTCTGATAGCTCTCATTTTGGCTTGTAGATATATGGTTCATGAAATTTAACATGGTATCAGATCCTTGTTCATGCCATGTTAGAGAATTGAACTATTTTTGCAGGAACAACAACTTCAAAATGGATTTAAGATCAATTCCTCCTCTATCACCATTCAATTAGTGGCCGAGTGGAAATTGAAGATGGTTGCATATATTGAGATCCATTATCTCCTTGATGTGTCTTTTGGAGCTGGTAAAAAATCTTATGAAGATGAAAATTATTATCTAGATGGTGACGAAAGAGCATATGCAAGAATATGTATGGAAATGACTCCTAATATTCTTTATCTCATGGAATCTGCTGAGTATCCATTCGAGCTTTGGAGAAATATAGATACACCCTTTGGTGTGCAGAAAGAAGTAGATGATATTTGGAGTGAATCCAAAACCTCAACACGTATTCTCCCTTCAAAATTCTTGGCCTCTATTCTCTCAGATGAAATTGTTCAAGATGATGAAGAAGAAAAATATTCATCTAAATCATTTTGAATTGTTGAAAGTCTCCTTGTAGTGACTCCTTCTCCTGTTGCTCCAGAATTGTATGAGATATCTAATATATATTATTATCATATATTTGAACCAAAAGAAGACATTCAAATCTCTGTTGTTGAATAAAATCTCTCCTTCCATTCCACTCAATCATTATCCAGTGATTCTTCTATTCTAAATTCTGTGTAAAGTTTGCCAGTGAAAGCTCAAGGAGATGAAGAGAAATTCAATTCCTCTCTCTCTAATCATGCTGCTGGTGTGCAGAAAAGTGATGATTTGGATGTTTTGGGAAAAATATCATATTTTAGGAGTGATTCATTCACCCTCATTGATCTAGAGCTTCTTGAAATTTCCTACATGATTGCTTGCACCAATACTCAGATTTTTGTTGAAGAACAAAACAATAGTGCATCTTCCATCTCAGTTGCACACTTGGAACCTTTGTTCTTCATTATTGGATCTGGCGTCACCTTATTTGGTTTGAATTTCATATTTTAATAGCCTGCAATCATGCTTGTAGTCGTTCTCATCAATTTTGGTGTGAAAAGTCAAGCACCTCAAGTCTCTTTCAAATTTGCTGCTGGGGATTCAATGTCAGTTTCTTCTCATGAGTTTGATAATATTAAATTTTGTGAATCATTGGATATTTTATAAGCTATATCAAATTATGGAGCTCAAGAATTCACTCTCCATGGTCTTCTCTTCCTTCCTACTTGATCACATGCTCATCTCCTCATAGTACTAGTAAATATGGAGACATCCTGCATTCGCATGGACACTTGCACCTAACACCTGGAGATGATTTTAACTCACATGGTTTAATGTTAAAGGATTCATAGTATCATTTGCTTGGTTTTACCTCACATGGTTCAAATTCTAAATCAATTGGTTCATAGTATCATTTGCTTGGTTTTACCTCACATGGTTCATAGTATCATTTGCTTGGTTTTCCCATGAGGTTTTTCCTATTTCATCAGTTTGTTAAGAAATTATTTTACATTTAGATTGTATTGGTGACCTTGGGTCTCATTTTCCAAAGCCCATGTTGTCCAAATTCAGGATTAAAGGGGGGTGTTAGGATTATTAATAATCCTCCGTTTTCCCAACATAGTCTATTTGTTTATTTTCCTATCTTAGGAGGCCATTTATTGATTTTCTGGAGTTTTGATGCCACTGGTGTCATTGCTTCCATTCATGCCATTTCCTACATTTTAGGAACCTACTATGAGTGCCACCTTTAGTTGAGTAGGTAGGTATTTAGTCATGCCCAATTTAGCTCCATTTAACACTAGTCAGTTCACTTCCAGTCATCCTAGCACCAGTTTCCTTGATTCAGGGTAGTGTGGGAGCCTTTTGTTCACCTACCTCATTTTCTAACTAATTTAGTCATCCATAGTTAGACTAGTGAGCTCTAGCTGTGATTTTTACACACCGAGTTAACTAATCAATTAGTTAGACTTGGTAGATTCAAATCCTATCCACAATATTCAAATTCTACTTATTGTATGAATATTGTATTATTGATTAATGAATGAAGATCAATGTTATGATAATCTAAGAAATTCTTGTTTGATTTATCTCAAATTTTTGTCATGAATTCTTTTCCCAGTGTACATTGATATTGATAATTCCATTGCATACTTCCTTTTTGATAGATCTCATTTTGGCTTGTATATCTATGTTTCATGAAATTTAACACCCAACTAATGTGCCAATATGGGGTTGTATACTAATGACAAAGTTTTCACCTCTAGGCTCTAGCCCTTCCAGAAGAATTGCTAGTTTATACATTTTTGGTATTTTTATGTTGTAAAGAAAACAATGTTATCTAATCCAAAGGAAAAGTGTCACTATTACAAATATATAATTCCTCACATATAACATTCAACATATACTGATGTAAAAAGTAAAACTATGAAATAACTGTTGAAACAAAAAATGAAAAAATAGAAAACAACACATGAGAAAGAGGGGGTGGTTTTTCCTAGGTTGTAATAGGAGCTCCTCCATATTCCTATTGACAATATGATGGATGCATTGATATCACCAAGACAGGATCCAAACATAGGAGAGAAATCAAGTTTGCTAAAAACTTAGTTAAACGCCTGCCCTCTTTTTCCATTCAAGGTGGAAGGAGTATATATATATATATATATATATATATAATATTATGAGAAGTCATGTTTTTTCATAGTAATCCTATCTTTACTTAACATAATGTGACTAATAATAATGAAAGTCATACATCTTTTTCATTTTAGGGTGCCTTCAAATAAAGGTGAAGGAAATATTACGCCTTCACCATTTGAAAGTGAAGGCCAATGCTCCCAGATTTAGCATTACCGGGGATACATTAACACCAATTAGTTTGATTAACTTCAGCTATGAAACTATGAGGGGGGTTATATATTATCCCAAATTCACCTAGGATTTGCACCTAGTACGAACCAATGTTGCATGGCGTGCATCCAAAAGCGCAAGCACAAGCCTATCACTTGATGACATTTGAACCCTGGTGGAGAATGTATTAGCTACCGACTTTCACCAACCTGTAATTCCACTATTGACATGCTATATTGTATAGATTTATTTCACCCAAATGTGCAGGTTGATTATCCAAACATGATTTTGCTTCTTCTAAAAGTCCCAGTCTTTAAAATTTCTCTTTTCTACATCAAATGTGGTTGTCAAGGTACATGAAGCCATGCAAAAAATGGTGTAGAATTGACTGGTCCCTAAAAGGTGTTTGTCGGTTCTTTTTGTTGATAGATGTGGTGTTAAGACAATATATTGAGAGACTTGAAAGTTTCCCTTTCCAAATGTAAATAAATTCTTCATGACTTGGATTACACTTTAGCAAATGTATCGTTGGCTATCAACATGGAATAATTATAATTTTGTTTCCTGAATGGTTATTTTGAGTGGATGGATGATATCTAATTTTCCCAGATGGAATGCATATTAACTACTGGGAATTCTATCACAAAAGAGAAATGACATATATGTATATTTTATACCCATGGAATCCTAGACATTTAAATTCTTTGTAAAGTGCAAATAAAATTTGTTGCTTACCATACTCATGCTACTAATCAATTTATCTAGATTTAATCACAACAATATTTTGATAGAAGTTTGGTCGTGAAAGAAACTAAATAATTATTAGGAACCTTAAGTTCATTCTAGATGGTTATTTGCATGTAAGTTATCCCTCAAGTAGAGAGCTAATAATTCTAATTATTAGTGCTGGACATTCATGATCTTTCATATGTGTTCATATTATGTATAACGTGACAAGTTTGAACATATGTCGAGTTATTTGTTTACTAATACCTTGATTATAGGGTCCATTATGAGGTTCCAACTTGCAGAGGAAAGAGTTAAGTGGTGGGATGCACATGTTGGACTGTATATGCATGCATTATTTATTCCCACTGTATTCTATTTTGCGTAATCATTTTTTTTTTGTTTTGTAATAAGTAAGATGTAAATATTGTTGATTGTCACTCAGAGGACCTAGTGACCTTGTTTAGACATTATAACTATGAATATTGATCTGGGTCGTTCCCAGGTGCATGTTGGGGACAACAATTCGACTGAATGAATTGAATACTTTTATGGTAGAAGCATATAAAGAATAAGAAAAGCAAGAAATACACTACATAGACATAAATTATGCACACATACAATATGCAAGAACTTGAAACAAACTTTGTTATTACTTGCTTGTATATTACAATAGTGTACATGTTTATATAGAATGCTAAGATGCTTGGGTGACTACCCATTACAGTTAGTTGCAAAGAAGCTATAACGGTTCATATTTTCAACCATTGTAGACGGCTGGAAGGAAGAGAGACAATCAGTCGATGTTCATTAGTTGTTGGTGTCGATAATGCATGTCGAGATGTTGTATGTTGAGCACGAAACCTGTAGAGGTTGTGTTGAGGTTCCCTGTTGAGTTTTGGACTTGTCGAAGCCGATGTTGAACCTGTTAGAGTGCTAAATTTCAAATTCGAAGTGCTAGACTTTGTCGAAGTTGAAAAACATGCCAACTGCTGAGTGGATCATTCATCCTTCCTTAAGAAACAATGGTCTACATTGTTTGATCGTTCAGGTGAGGAAACTTGTTGGTGAGTTAAGTAGCAGATTACCACTTTCCTTATGAGGGGAGATGTCCAAATTTATCCACTTGAAGCAAGGGAATGGAGTTCGTCCTTGTATGGCATATGCATCGTCCCATGATGGTGTTGCAAAGAAGAGGTTATTTAACATATGGATAGATTTATTCAGGTTCTATTGTTTGCAATTCATTCTATTCCAACAATGGTGCATGGTATGTGAAAAGTAGATCCACATTGAATACTGGATGTATACCAAGGCATGTAGGAATGTCGAACTGAAAAGTGTTTTCTCCAATCTGCTTAAGGACACTGTATGGACCATATCTCAAAGGTTTCAGCTTTCTGTATGGGCCAGTGAAGCGATCCTTCTTTAGATGTAACCATACATGATCCCTAATTTGGAATGAATGAGGGGTATGATGCTGATCATTTCGGGCCTTAGATTTTACATTAGCTCATTGCAACATTTCCTATTCTTTCTTCTAAATGTTGTAGATTTGATCTCTTAACTTCAATTATTTTTCAACTTCTCATCTGTCGAATTCGGTGTCATTCGACTGTGTCAATGAATTGATCAAGTCTATATGGGCACTAAGGCTTGAAATAAATAACAAATATGGAATGGAATATTTCCCATAGATTTGTGCTGAGTATGATTGTAGCTCTGTTGTATGTATGGGAGACTGTCACGCCATGTCCAATGATGCTCGTGGTTGTACATGTGAAGGAATTGTACTACCAAGTGATTCACAACTTCCGTATTTATGAGGATGTAAGGTTGTCGATAAAGAAAGTCTCATGTCGAGCTGTTGCCAAATAGTTTTCCAAAATATGTTGATGAATTTGGAATCTATGTCAGAAATGATGGTTATAGGAAGTCCATAATGTTTCCAAACATGTTCGAAGAAGAGCTGAGCAGTCTGCTGTGCTGTCATTGTCTTCTTGCATGGAATGAGTATAGCCATATTGGAAAATCTGTCGACTACTACTAAGATTGCATCATGCTGATGTTTGGTAGTAGGATATCCAGTCAAGTAGTCCATATAAATATATTCCCATGGTCGACTAGGAACTGGAAGAGGTGTGTGTAATCCTTATTGTCGATTCAATGGTTTAGAAATGGCACAAAATACACACGATCGAATGTACTTGTTGATGTCATATTTAAGTGAAGGAGAATAAAAATAATTTTGGAGGATAACAAGTGTTTTTGCGAATCCAAAATATTCTACGACCTTGTTGTAGTGTGCATCCCAAATGAACTTCTATCAATGTTCAACGGTCGGTACACAAAGATGTCCAATATTGTATATCAAGGTGTCTTTCAAAAAGTAGTTGGTATTAGTTAGTGTGTCAGTCTGAAGTTGTCAATAAACTATGGAGAAGTCACAGTTTACTGAATACAATTGTGGCCAAGTAGTGGTTTCGTAACCTTCCATACTCATCACTGTGTAAATTCAAGTAATGGGTGGTCAACAGAGACAATCGACTGCAACATTGCATTTACATTTCCAATACTTTATTACCAACTAAAATTGTTGCAGTTAATCAATCCACTTGAGTTATCAAGTTGTTTATAGTTTCGAATGGGATGGGGTGAATTATAAAGGATTATGGTCAGTGAGAATGGACATTTCCTTTCCAAGAATGTAGTGTCACCATTTCTTAGGAGATTTCACAATGGAATACAGTTCCTTTTCATATGTCAAATACCTTCTAATAGTGTCATTGCAAGTTTCAGAATGAAAATAGACTAGGTGACTAGACTGGGTGATCACTACGTCGGGGGCATAGTCTGATGCGTCCGTCTCAATCTCAAAAGGCTGATACAAATCAGGTAACACAAGTACTGGTGCAGTACAAAGCTTGTTTTTGAGTTTCTCAAAAGATTGATGTTGTGTTGGTGTCTATTTGAAGGAAATTTTCCCATTTCCCTTAGTCAAATAATTCAAAGGCCATGCGATGGGACTGAAGTCTAATATGAACTGTCGATAAAAATTCAGCAAACCAAGAAAACTTCTTACTTCATGCATGTTTTGAGGAATGGGACAATCTTTGAGGATCTATACTTTTTCTGGGTTGACATGAATGCCTGTAGAGTCAATTAGATACCCCAAATACTTGATGTTGTTCATTGCAAATGAGCATTTGTCCATGTTAATCTATAGTCGATGTTTTTGGAAACTGTCGAATACTTTTTGAAGTTGTTTGATGTGTTCTTCCCATGATCGACTCAAAATCAAGATATCTTCGATATAGACAATGACACACTTGCCGATGAAGGGTTGTATAAGGCCATCCATATATCTCATGAAGGTCGCAGGTTCATTGGTTAAGTTGAAAGGAATGACTAACCATTCAAACAATCCTTCCTTGATTTTGAAATCTATTTTCCATACATCGGTGGACTCGATTGGAATTTGTTGGTATCCTGACTTGAGTTCAAAATTCATAAAGAACTTATCACCTTTCATATAGTTGATGAGTTTGTATATCCTTGGAAGAGGGTATTTATTCATCTAAATTTTATTAAGAGCTCGATAGTCGATGCACATGCACCAAGTCCTATCTTTCTTTGGAACGAGGATGGCTAGATTTCCACTATGAGAGGAGCTATGTTAGATATGACCTTTGTTGATCAAATCCTGTATTTTTCTATGAATCTCTTCGTTCTCGAGAATGGATCTTTTGTAAAAATATGTGTTAGGTAATGAAGAACCATGAATAAGTTCAATGGAGTGTTTTACCAGAAAATGTAGAGTTACTCCATTTGGCTCTTGAAATATGTTTCAATTTTATTCAAGAATGTGTTCTATATGTTGATGTTGTTGGGGATGCGCTGGTCGATGAGTCGAATTATTGCTGGATTCTTCCTGGAATGCTGAGGCTTTATGATAATCAATGAAAATTTATGAGCATGGTTGATAAGATTCTTTGTTTGTTTGGAAGATATCATAGCAACTGTTGATGTGGGATGCCACTCTGGTATGCCTGTAATAACCCAAAATTTCATAAAAAATAAATTTTTTTAAAGTGACATAAAATGTATTAGATCATAGTTTAGTAACTGCTAGCAGTTAGCAGAAAATGAAACAATTTAACAAATTTTTAAGGATTAGTTTCAAATACAGAAACACTAATACAACTTTAATTTTTTTAAGTCCTAGAAAGAGGACTTGCATTTAATTGCTGCTAGCTATACTGATGTTTTACTTTTTTCAAGTAGGTGAGAAACCATGTTTGAATTCGGGGCTTACTTAGCATTCTGCTAACTCAAATGGACTGGTGGTTCTTACAGGTTCAGTTGGTAAGTGTATGATCAAGTAGGATTTTATTTTGAATTATGTCAAGAAGTATTTCTTTAGCATGATAAGATGCTAGTATATAAATTGATTGATATGATGCAAGACTCCGATGAGGTAAAGTAAATTCCTTCGTTGTTTTGGATCTATGACAGTATTTATATTTAAGTCATTATGACTTTTAACCTTAACATAATTAATGCTATTTACAAGAATGAGTTCTTCCAAGGTTTCTTTGTGTCGTAAAGGTTATAGTACCTAGTCAATTATAGATTCTTACAGTGAGCATAGAGCTCATGATCTTGGCATATAATTACTCTTGCTATATCATGATCTTACTGCTATTGTCATGTTTAATATTCAAGTGTACTGTTCTTTATGTATGAATATAATCCTATGTTTTTCAAAGGTAAAGTTTACAATGAAAAAATTAGTCACTTAAGAGAAACTCTTTCCAAAGGTTAATATTCAGTCTTCTTGAAGATTCCTTCCTTTATTATCATCAAGTATTTATGTAGAGAAGTTTAGAGCTCTTTAGTTTATAAATATATGGTAAATAACAACATTTCTCTACTCTAATTCTCCTTTACTAGTCCTGAAACAATACCCGATTGCTTGATTTGTTTGCAACTATAATTATATTCTTGCATAGCTAGTAGACAGGATGTTTATACAGTATTAGATTTATAACCACGATGCAATTGTTATTGTAATGTTACAATACTATACTGGTTTATAATTTACAATACTAGGCTATAACAAAAATACTAACTTATAACCTAAGGTAGTTTTACTACCTAACAACTACTATAATATAGTCGAAACTAAAGGTAAAATACATTAGAGGTTTTGTTCTTATATAAAAACATTACTAGTTTCCAAAACATGATTTTAACCATAGCATGGTTGACATTATGCAATCATAAGAACTAGTTAAAAGATCGATGGCATAGATTTCATTATTGGCTATGATATAAGTCTTTATAATATAGTTGTGTTCATTATTGGCAATGATATAGTTCATCATCGGATGTGCAGCATTGACATTAGGAATCGACCCACGCTTGGTTAAATTTTTGGAAGGGCAAGTGGTCCATCCTCCTCCATGCATTGGTTGACTTATAACGAAAACTGAAACCCTACTCCTTTGTTTCGAGGGTTGTCTTCCTGTAGGCTGCGCTATGAGAATCCTTGCAGCCATGAGAGGCATGCTCTTTCTTAAACCTTGGCACTGAATCCTGCATTGCTGTGCATCGTGGTTTAAGGGTTAGTGGTTTGTGTTTTAATTTTCTTTTGTGAGTTTGAAAACACAGTGTGCGTGGTTTTAAATTCTTCGCTTGGTTTGAAGCTTGTAAAAGGATTTTACCCTTGTGTCTGTTTGTTCTTTGCCTTGGCATCGTGGAGCTTGAGTGTTGTATCCTTTCTGCCTCTGTCACAGGGTTGGCATGAGGGTTTGCTTGCTTCTCGGTTTAGTTCACTTGAGCTGGTTACTATTCCTTCTCGGCTCCAATTACCTCTTACTCACTGGTAAACACTTTTACTCTGCTCTCATTCCTTTTGTCAATTTATTTACTAGTTAGGGTTTTAATAAATTATGAATAGAGTTCTAAATATTGTTTGGTATTTAAACTCGCAGGATACCACCAATAGCTCCATACTTGAAAGGAAATGCCACTCATGCGTCGGTTAACTTTGTGGGATTTCAAACGGGTAAGCCCTAGTCTCGTCGTGGGTTCTCCCTGCTTACGAAATGGGTTGTTGGTTGAAGGTTCCTGTGGTTGGAAATATGGCTTAGGATTCTCCGTTGGTTAAGATGTTTAGTTTATTTTTTTATTATCCAGTTTTATTTTGAAACCCTTGCGATACTTCGTTGGGTAGCACAAGCCTTTGAAGCTGTGATGTATATGTGTTTTTGGTGAAACAGTTTCATCCTTATGGCTTAATGATGTAATATTGTTGTTAAGTTTATAAAATCCTCCTCTGTGCTCAGAGATGCTTATGTGATCTCTGTCTCATTTTCTTTGGTTTTTATATTTGAACTTTAAGAAAATGAAACTGTGAAATGGGTTTTACCTAACCTGTCAGTAATGTAATTTACTGTTAATATAAAATATTTATGTATATTTGGTTTTAAGAAAGAAGACTATGAAACAGTCTAGCTGTAAAGTTCATGGGGTTTTTACTTTTACAGTCAGTAATGTAACTGGTTATAGTTTAATACAAAGAATTTTATGTATTTGGTTTTATTAGCAGATTGGGTTTCGACCCTTTGATTCTTACAGGCTATAAGCCTACCTTGATTTGAGATTTATATTGCAAATGGTTAATGATTCTTGGTTTACTTTGTTCATTATTTACATATGCATTTTATTTATTACTACTCTGTAAATTATAATTATTTTTAAGCACTGTTTAGAAGATATGGTTAAATTATAGAACTCGGCTTTTAAGGGCTAAAATAAATACTTTTAACCCTACAGTTTATGAAATTATTGTTTATGCTTATAGTATTCTTGACTCTGTTTTTGAGAAATAGAATAATGAAAGATTATTTGACTTACACTTATAAATATGATGCTAACTCTATATGAAATGAAAAGATTCTAAATAGTTTTTCTTATAGTTTTTAGTTAAGAAAAATATTTAGATTTTGTGCAGCATACTTGAAAGCTAGAGTAATATTAACTCTACGTAATTTTTGTAAAATAAAAGGATTGTAAAAGAATCCTTAGCTCCTAGATAAGACATACTCTGGTCTGTAAAATTAATATTTAACAACTGTTTTATTATTTTATTTTTACATGTTTTCTCAAATATTAGTTGTTTACTTTACTACTGTTAACTATAATAACTTTATATTCTATCTGGATACTAATACTGTAATAATAGTAATATTTACTATTCTCTTTATACCTGTGTTTCCATTTAGTTTGTGATCCAGATTTATGCATGAACGAAATGAAAGAACATATACAAAATCATAATAACAGACATTTTGCAAAGATAACAGAGATACAGTAAAAACATATTCTATTACAATTGCTAGAATGGTGGTAGCTATCTCTGAGAAGAGATGTGGCTGCTACGCTCATTCGTGCCAAGCTTCATACAAAATGAGGCCAAAGGGGCCTACTTATAATAAGAATGAGGCAAGAACCCTAAAAGTCCAAAACGTAACCCTAGAAGATGAACCGTCATAAAGTTTGCGGCCCCAAGGTGGTAAGTTGAACAGTCAACTTCCCTGGGTCATAAATTTTGCATACGATCTCTGGCATTCGATAGCTCGTTGAAAAGGTCTGTCTAAGCTTTACAACTTTTGGTCAGCCAAATGCATGCCAATGGCAACCATTTGGACCCGAATCTCCAAAAAACGTCGTTTAAGGCCTCAAAACGGCCCCGGAAGTTTAGGACTCGAAAAACTACAGAAAAATAACTAGGAAACTGCCACAATGGACAATTGTTTTGAGCCAGTGGAATAGGTGGGTGGCCACCGATCTCCATCTGGATCAGTTTGCTGAAGTAAAAATAGGTGCAGACAAAACATAGCACTACTATTCCGTGAAATTCATAAACATTGAAGTAAAATCTATTTCTATTTACATTCAAATAAAAAGAATCATATCTACTATTTACATTCCAATAAAATAATCATTTCATTTACCCTAAACAATCCAACGGTGCTGGAGTACAACCTGAGTTCAGGTGTGGAAAAACACAGCTTGGAAATTTAATTTCTATCTATTTCACTATTTACATCATCATTTCCATTTCTACTATAATCCATAAATTTACTGAACTTAACATTACACCGTTACTTTTCATTCATAAACCCTAAACACTAACATGCTTGTAATAGATAAACTAAGAATTATTTGACTCAAGACAGTAAAAATAAAATAGAACCTGTTGAGGACAAGACGAAAACATCATAAGGAGGCTGTTCCTCCCAACCAAACTCCTAAAAAGCGCTCCAACAACACTTTCTCAGGATCCCCGAGCTTGTTCCTGGTCTTCTTGGCTGAGAACTGGGTGGAGAATGCAATTGTAAAACCTCTATCACCTCACTGGTCAAATTATCCCAGTAATAGAAATCAGCTCTTAGCAGTATGATATTCAGCTTAGAAGCTGCAACTAGATCAATCTCAATAGTTATCCCCTCAAACACACTCAAGACTCCCCTCCATTGAATTTCTCTTGAGTAAAATTCATTCACCCTGAATGATCACTTCTCTAGAACGAGTAGCCTCAGCTCTCTTCAATGGGATATTTTATAGAGATGCCTAGGTATTCTGGGTTAGTTTTCATTAAATGAGCCACCTACTTTGATTCCACTTTCTTGGGGAATCATGACCACAAATATAGGGAAGTTGCCACCTGCAACAGTTGGAACTGGTTTGAGGATGCTGCCACATGTTGGTTTTCCCTCCACCAAGTCTCCTCCACCATTTGACTAGTAAACACTCTTTTAACAGCTTCCCTAAGCTGTTGTCTCCCCATTTATTTATTTATAAATAAAATATTCTGAATTTACATTAAATATTCTTGACCCCACTGGGTCATCAATTACAACTTAGCACAAAATTTAACATAGTGTTCCTCAAATATTATAAAATTGTTTTTACAAAATGGGGCATGTGACAATGCCATACCATTTATTCAGAATTTTGACGTTCACCTATAAGGCCGTGACTGACAACTTCCATGTCCATCCCATTGGTAAGGTTTTCTAAAAAGGGCGTCGGCTATGGAAAGCGGTGCCATGCCACATAATAATTCATCTTCAAAAGGATTAATGAAGTAAGAAATTCTACGTTGTTGGGTGATTCTCAGTTCCTTTCCATCCTTCATCCAAATGATATTGTAAGGCTCAGGATGCGATGCGGTGAAAAGACCAAGTTTCTTCACAAGATATTTAGAAACAAAGTTCTTCTAGCTACCATTATCCACAAGAATATGTAATGGATTTTTCTAAACCCATATCTGTGTATGGAACAATCACTCTCATTCCTCCTCGTCGACAATAGTCAAGGCTATTAGAGTGGTCGATGTCAAAGCAAAAATGGTTAATGCATCTGGGTCGAATTCTACCAGGAGTTTATCAAACAAGTTGGATGTCAACAATTTTTCCAAACATGTCTTCTGAGAAT
Organism: Pseudotsuga menziesii; assembly: GCA_001517045.1. Taxonomy (NCBI): domain Eukaryota; kingdom Viridiplantae; phylum Streptophyta; class Pinopsida; order Pinales; family Pinaceae; genus Pseudotsuga; species Pseudotsuga menziesii. Next base: position 607,014 of record LPNX010588839.1, on the reverse strand, counting down.
TACATTATGACATATCATTCCATGATGAATTGTGATAATCACACCATTTTTCGGTAGGGTTTTCTTGTTATGTTCCCTCTTGTCTTTCTGAGAGTGCTTCTTGTGATAGTCTAGATTTGGTGGAATCGACTGAGAAGGGTTCCTTGACTTGTGAGAGTCGCCTGGTGACTTCTTATCGGATGTTCTACTTATCGGCTTGGTCACAAAACATGATTTTACTTTTTGTTTAGCTTTAATATTGATGGTGTAATGGAATGCATTCGCAAGTGTACTGACAATCAGAAACTCCATCTCTTACTGAATCTACGGGGACAATCTGCTGACGTACTTTAGGACATGCAATTTCTCTTCTTCTTGGACGCTAAGTTTAACCATGATTCGTTAAAAGTCATCGGTGTAACTTTGGATGGATTGGTCTTTCCATTGCCTTGGATGCTGCCACTTCTTATTATGTTGTTCAATGTATTTGGGTGGGTGGATCTCCTTTCATACGTATGCAGAAAATTTATCCCATGTGTCTATGGGGTATCCTTCATGTTCCATCTTTTTTGATATATTCGGGCCCACCAACAGTGTATAGAGGCTAACATCTTTAAGGATGCAATGGTGATATTTTCCACTTTGAAGAGTTGAATCACAGAGTAGTAAGATTCTAGTTGTTGTACCCAATTGTCTACATATTTTGTGTCAATCTTGCCTTCCAGATTTGGTACATCCAAATTCATTTGCACTTTGAAGGGGCTGATTTTATTGGAGTGAGGTCTCATCGTGGATTCTCCATATGTCGAAGCGAATCAATTGAGAATATTTCTGAACTAGGTGAACATTTTGGTTCGCTAGTGAGCTAGTGCTTTTTATATGAGTTTTTATGTCTTGTCAGTTACATGTCTATTGTCTACTTCTTCAACCATCTTCTCTGAAGTCAAAGGTAGTGTCTACTTGTGTTTCTACATTTGTGAGTGTGTTTGAATAGGAATAAGTTAGGAAACTTTGTTAGAATAATCAACCCATAGTTTACCCACTTAGACATTAATTCATTTATTTTTGTCTTATTTGCCTAGTTCATGTGTCCCACCTTGTGCAAGTTGCTAATTGCCTATCCATAGAGGTCAAACTTGCCATATATGACTCATGTAGTGCTTGGGAAAGCCTTAGGAATCAAATATACTTTATTCTTAGCCTCCTAGGTGCCTATCTGCGTTTTCTGCTTTATTGCCTGCTTTTTCAGTGTTTTAAGGCATATGGGAAAGCTAGACTAGGTGAGGTGAACTTGTTTTTTGTCCTACACATCCTCCTCTCTTTTCTCCATGAAAAAGAATGTATGAGCTGCCATTCCACCACTATTTATCTTGCCTATGCCTTTTTTCCAATTCGTGAGCTCCATGACAGATTTGGGATCCAGCTTTTACACCCATGGGGGATTTGCTTATTTTTGGTAAGCCTGCTTTATGCTACATTTGGATGCTTCCTCATGCATTCGATTTCTTCATGTATTCTATTTATTCAGCAGCCTATGATATTACAGGGTTGGCTATTGTACACTCAGTTAATATAATTTTGTGTTATAGCTCCATATTCAGTCTCCATTGTTAGCAATTTTGCATGATCAATTGATAATTGTTGTGGGTAGAATTTATCTACTGCTGGCCTGAATTTCTACATGGTATCAGAGCCATTGTAGGTTGTTACTCTCCTTCAAAAATTGTTTTGCAGGTTTGACATCAAGACTGGGAGCCTTCTACTGACAGCCGGGACAGATTTTCTAAAGCTATGGATTCACAGAAAACTATCTTGACTCCCTTCAACTATTTTGAATGGAAAGCAGAGATGGAGATATTGTTGAGAGAAAAAGGCCTCTATAGGGTGACTATGGCTATAGAAGCAGATCCCAATGCTGCTGCAGAGAATATCAAATGGCACAATCGGAGAGATGAGGCCTATGGCCTCCTATGTCTCAGTATTTCCCGAGACCTCCTTTTCCATCTCGATGGATTAACTTCAGCGGATCAAGTATGGGAGAAGATTTATGATCTTTATGGAAAGACAGATGAGATGAGGGGACATCAGATCGAAAATGAGCTGATTTCTCTGAGTCCCAGTAGATTTGAATCCCTGTAGCTATATTTCTCCAAGTTCAAAGCACTAGTTTTGCAGCTGAAGCAGTGTGGTATCGAAAAGAAAGATGATCATCTCGTATTGGCCATCCTCTCAAACCTAGGACCTGACTACTCAGTCTTTGTTTCGACCTTCTATGCCACAAAACTCACAGCTCGAACCTAGAAGATGCCTAGCCTTGCAGATTTCATGGAATCTCTCACACAAGAACAAGACAAGCTGGTGATCATGGGGACCATCAAACCATCCAAAGATAAAGATTTGATTGCTGGATATTTGAGGGTGGATTCAAAAAGCTAAAAAGCCACCTGAGCAAAGGAGAGAGAAGAAGCAATCTCCAGAGGATCAACAAGGTCCCAAGAAAAATACCCAGAAGAAGAAAAACAAAGGTGAAATGAACAAGTGCTCATACTGTTCGAAGGGCAATCACACTGAAAGCTCTTGTATGAAAAATCAGATTGATATGCTAACCCAACTCCTGGAGAAGAATGGCATCTCCCTTCCAGAAAGCTCAAAGAAGAGAGAAGGAGGATCAAGTTCAGATGACAGAGAGAGAGAGTTCATGCATTGGTTGCTGGCACATCAAGCTCACCCAGTTTTATCATTGATTCTGGAGCTTCAAGACACATGGTTTCGAG